>QEPC01007778.1:753932-765730 GCA_003113815.1 Sphenodon punctatus
GTTCGGTCATCCGAACAGTTCGAGTTCGGGCTGAACTCCGAACTTCCGAACCGCGTTTGCCCATCCCTAGGAAACATGATACAATGATCAGATAACCACAAAGATTCCGCAGCCCACAGAAAGGGGATTTGATGCTGCTTCTTTCTGGAATCCACAAAAGTTTTGCTTCCGTTCACCAGTTCCGATGCCGCAGCACCATTAGCAACAAACCACAGCCGCAGCCCTCGGAAAGCTGCCTCTGCCGAACCGTGCCGTGATGTGTGGAATAGGGGTTTCTGTAGGTAACAGCTGCTGCGGCGGCATACCGCTACAGCCCTAGACCTGATCTTACCTGCCCCCCTGCTCTCCCTCCCCCCGCCCACCCAGACACAATCTTACCTGCCCCTATCCCCATGATGACCTGCCCTGCTGGTGAAATCAACATGGGTGGATGACAGAAACTGAACATGACTCAACTCCTGCTCCTGTCATTCACCGATTCCCCCCGTTGTCCAACTGTGTCCCTCCCTCCCCATACCCACCTGGACTCAACCTTACCTGCCCCTCGTGCTCCTTCCTCAAGGATCTGTATTGGGACCAGTGCTGTTTAATATATTGATTAATGATTTGGAAAAGGGAGCTAAGAGTGAGGTGATCAAATTTGCAGACGACACCAAGTTATTCAAGGTAGTTAAAACACGAGCAGACTGTGAGGACCTGCAACAGGATCTTATACCTGGGCATCTAAATGGCAAATGAGATTTAACATGAATAAGTGCAAAGTGATACACATAGGGAAAAATAATCCAAACCATGCGTACACAATACTGGGTACTAAGCGAGGAGTTACCACTTAGGAAAGGGATCTGGGACAATATAATGTGGACAATATAATGAAATCCACAGCACACTGTGCAGCAGCAGTCAAAAAAGCAAACAGAATGTTAGGAATTATTCGGAAGGGGATAGAGAATAAAACTGAGTATGTCATAATGCCTCTATACAAATCACTGGTGCGACCGCACCTCCAATATTGTGTGCAGTTCTGGTCGCCCCACCTCAAAAAAGACATAGCTGAACTAGAAAAGGTACAGAGATGGACAACAAAATTATCAAGGGCATGGAAGGGCTCCCGCATGAGGAGACGCTTGGTAGGTTGGGGCTGTTCAGTTTAGAGAAGAGACAACTGGAGGAGATATGATAGAGGTCTATAAAATCACGAGTGGTGTGGAACTAATAAACAAGGAGCAGTTATTTACCATCTCTGCTAGTACTAGAACTAGAGGACACAACATGAAACTCATGGGTGGCAAGTTTAAAACAAATAAAAAAAATATTTTTTCACTCAGCATATAATTGGGTTGTGAAATCTACTGCCAAAGGCTGTGATAACGGCCAGTACTATAGATGAGTTTAAAGATCTGCCTGGATATCGCTTCCAAGTCCTCTCCCCCTGCTACTCCCTCCCTCCCTCCTCCCCCCATCTTTCTCCTGCCCTCCTTCCCTCCCACCTCCCTGGAGGAAATCTCCTCCCTGCTCGCCTCCTACAACCCCTCCTCCTGACCTCCGTTGCCTCCACAGTCTCCCCTCCCCTCTTGCACATCATCAACCTCTCCCTCTCTACCAGCTCTGTCCCCTCTGCCTTTAAACACACCACTTTCTCCCCCATCCTCAAAAAGTCCACTCTGGATCTAGCTGAACCCTCTAATTACCATCGTGTCTCGCGCCTCCCTTTTGCTTCCAAGTTCTTTGAATGTCTACTCCTGTTGCCTCAACCACCTCTCTGCCAACTCCTCTTTTGACCCACTCCAATCTGGCTTCCGGCCCCTTCACTCCACTGAAACCGCTCTTGCTAAGATCACCAACGATCTTCTTGTGGCTAAATCCAACCTTTACTCTATTCTGGTCCTCCTTGATCTCTCTGCTGCCTTTGACACTGTTGACCACTCAATCCTGCTTGAATCGCTCCACTCCCTTGGATTCCGGGACTCATTCCTTGACTGGTTCTCCTCCTACCTTTCTGGCTGCTCCTTCAATGTATCACTTCCTAACTCCTCCCCCTCTTGGTTGGGGTTCCTCAAGGCTCCGTCCTTGGCCCGCTCCTCTTCTCTATCTACACCCAATCCCTAGGCAAACTCATTGCCTCCCACGGCTTCCAATACCACCTATACGCGGACGATGCTCAACACTATCTCTCCACTCCTTCCCTTTCCCCCTCTGTTCAAACTCGTGTCACAACTGTCTCTCCGATATCTCCCCCTGGATGTCTCAGCGCCAGCTCAAATTGAACATGGTGAAAACTGAATTCCTGATGTTCCCTCCCAGTACTTCCTCTCCCTCTTCCCTGTCAATTGCCATTGATGGGGTCTCCATCCTCCCTGTCCCCCAAGTTCACAGCTTGGGCTTCATCTTTGACTCGCACCTTACCTTCAAACCCTACATTGATTCCGTTGCCAACTCCTGCCACTTCTCCTTCCACAGCATTGCCAAGATCCACCCTTTTCTGTCTGTCTCCTCTGCCAAAACTTTCATCCATGCCCTAGTCATCTCACGCCTTAACTATTTTAACCTCCTCCTCGCTGGCCTTCCCCTATCTCACCTTTCTTCCCTTATCTCTGTTCAAAACTCTGCTGCCAGAATCATCCATCTAGCCCATCGCTTTGACCATGTGCAGCTTCTCTCCTCTCTCCATTGGATCCCTCTTCCCAAGCATATTCTGCATAAGCTCCTCATCTTCACCTACAAAGCCCTTCACAACCTCGCTCCCCCCTAACTCTCTGCCCTGATCTCCCTCTGAACCCCTGCTTGTGCACTCCGCTCCTCTTCCATCCCCTCCCTCACCCTCCTATGCCTCTCCTGCTCCTCCAACCGCCTTTGTCCCTTCTCCCTCACTGCCCCGCATGCCTAGAACTCCCTCCCTGCCCTCGTATGCCTTGCCCCCACCCTCCACACCTTCAAGTCCCTCCTCAAAATCTACCTCTTCCGCTCCGCCCTTCTGAACTCCTGCTAAGCACCTGTTATCTGCAAACTCCCAATGTACTGTAACCAAGCCAAGAATGTGTACCTGAATTCTCGCATCCTCATGAATGTTGCATCCCTTGTCTCTCCCTCTGTGCCTCCTTCCCTGTCTCCCCTCCCCCTGTCTTTAGATTTTAAGTCCTCAGACAGGGACTGTGTCTATCTTATTCATTCTCTGTAAAGAGTCAGGTACATTGCTAGCGCTATGTAAAAGCTAATAAATAATAATAATAATAATAATAATAATAATAATAATGAATAAAGGAACAGGCCTCTAGCTTGATTTAGAGCAAAAATTGTGCTGTGTTGGGCATCACAGCCTCACCTTTCATGAAAGGCAGGGTGCTTGGGGGTAGGGGGTCGCTTTAAGAGTAGCCAAGGATGTGTAAGCACCCACACACCCTTCTTGTACTGGCACCACAGGCTAGATTGGTCACCTTGATGTCTGGGAGCCAGGAAGGAATTTTTCTCTCCAGGACTGATTGATTTGAGCTGACTGAATTGGTTTGGTTTTTTTTATCTTCCACTCTCATTCTCAGCTTCTACAACTGTCGGGAATGTTCAAGTGGTGCAGTTAGTTTGTTTAATAGCATGTTTTTATTATTTATGTATTCATTTAAACTGATATGCTGCCCTTCCCAGAGGTTCAAACAGATGTGGAGGCAGTCCACCCCTGAAGCTGCTCCTGGGGCGCACCCTCACGTCCGTCTGCTTCCAGTCCCACCTGGTTCCACTTTAGATAGACCTAGTGGGTTCCCCTGGCCACAGTCTGCCTGCACAATCCTCCTCCCCTACACCATAGAGTTGCAGAGGATTACTCGACTCTGTAGGCTGGTGCCGGAAACTCTATGGTGTTGTTAGGGCAACAGCCAGATGGGAGTGGAGTTGCAGCATGGGTTCGCCAGCAGATGGACAGCAGCTCAGCTCCAGGCCAGTGTCCCAGGTTTGGCTGCCCCTTTCTACCAATGGCACTCTGGGATGTTCTAGGGCACCATCAGGAGGCTGCCCTGGAGCAAGCCCAGCCTGTTTCACATCAACATCTGGCAGAGCTGTCTTCAAACAAACCAGCTAGCCTGGGAGTGAAGTGGGCTGACATGACCACCCCCCAGAATTGCTGTACTTCTGTTTACAGTACATCAATTGTCCCAACTCCTAGGTAAGGCCGAGACCCAGTACTATTATAGAGTAATTTTGTGGAACACTGGAATTTGAATTATTAAAAAGGAGGCACATTCTTATGAAGTAAAGGTTGGGTGTTTGGCTGTCAAGGGGATATATGACCCATGGCTTCACCTCGGACCATGGGGCGCTGGTGGGGGCAGCATTGCCAAGAAAACAGCAGTCCCTAGCTGGTATATGAACTGTCACCCTTCCCTTGGGACACCAAAAATGGTTTAAGAGTAGAAACAGAGCACAGCGAAGTCTGCCTGGGAAAGAGATTGAATGCACTGGACCTGGAATGTAGGGGTATTAGTTGTTTGGCTTAAGTTTCCCCCTACACTGAAAGCTGAAACAAGTTAATAAAGAGTTGTGGACATTTACCCAGTCTTTGGCCATTTTTGGTTGGACCCGCCTGAGGGGCAGATCTGTGTGCTCCGCTGTGCGCTGCCAGTGTTTTGGGGGGTGGGCTGCACATGGTGGCGGATCGGTGTGTGGTCAGTGTGCACTTCCCCCCACCCACACACCATTCACTCATACCCCTGCACAAACCAACTAGGAAAAACCTGAGTTGCTCCATTTGGAGGCAAGGGTGTGTGTGTGGGGGTCGCAGGAGCATGCCTCCACCAACGCTGCCTTCAGACGGGCACCTGGGTCCATGGGGGATGGGTGGACCACAGTGGGTGTGTCCCACCTAATAATTGCTTTTGTGTCTGTTGCCTCATTCTGCTTTGTCGGGACAATAATTACTTTCAGTTAATAATGTTACTTTAGTACAGAACTGACTGCAGCTTTAACAACTGCTTGTATCCAGCCCAGTGAGAAAATTAAGCTCCCAAATTTCTACATATTCCTATTGTTGAATCAAGACATGCAGGCAGCATGCTCTGGTGCAGCACCATAGCACTTTTTGTCTAACTTCAACTTGGCTAAACCCGTTAATATTTGTAGCAAGATACATGTTGCTTCATTGTAGTGTGGCCCATACATAATATTTGCCCTCTCCCCCGGCTTTCTATTCCCTTTTCCCCCCAACCCCATTTGGCTAGATTTCAGATATGGGTCTGCAAAGAGGATAGAGATTAAAAGCATCGTATCTTGTGATGATATCATGCCATGTAAGATGCAGATGGACCCTCCCCTTAGACCTTGACCTAAGAAAGTGGGACCCAAAAAGTGGTCAACAACTGAGCGCATGATCAATGCAGTAGAGTGGGAGGAAGCCAGATTCTAAAGGGGCGTAAAAGACAGGGAAGAGGGTAAGCAGAGAAACACTCCCCTGCTATGTGTAAGCTTTGCATTTGCAGTCCACTGGCATTTTTCTTCTTTTGTAACACTATAAGCACTATTACCTCAAGAGTTCTTTCAACAAGCAAGGCCTTTGACATAAAGTTAAGATACAGATTTCAAATACTACCTGACAAAAGTCCTGGGAAATGTGAGATGTGGAGTTTTAGTTCAGCCCATCACACTGTTTCTAACCAGGAAACAAGTAGTCTGCCCTAAGTGGTTGCAGAGTGCCATCTTGGTGGAACAGAGCACAACGACAGACACCTGCAGCCCAATAAACATTAGTTTTACAGTCAGATAATTGGTTAACTGAAATGAATGATGAGCCAATTGGAGTCATTTAACCCCCCCTCCCCAACTGAGCAGCAGAGCAGGGAGCTGTTGGTCAGGTGACTGCAATAGCCCAGGGAGCCACCAGAATGTTCATCATTTGGGAGGAGGATGTTGTCATGTTGGAAAAGGATGGGTGAGACAGCCAAATCCCAGGAAAATCTTAGGTGGAATCAAATGAGATAATAACCCACATTAGCCTTCACCAGGCACATTCCCGCATGCCCATTTCTTAGTCATCCACCATGCCAGTGACCACAGAGCTGCAACTCATGGTGGAAACTCGTGGCATTGCAGGCCCATGACTTGCCTACAGCCTCATTGGCATCCAGGTCTGCCAGCACACAGAGTCCCACCTAGCATGCCCGGCAAACTGAGAGGCAATAGCCCTAACCTTGGCTGCCCCCCACAGCCTCCCTCCTCTACAGTCTCTCAGCTGAGATATGGGAAGGGAGACTGTGTGGGGAGGGAGATCTCTAGCATGTCTCTCAGCTGAGAGGCATCCACAAGGAGGGAGATTGCTAGTGCCGCTGGTGGAAGCTGCCACAAGCACATGAAATACAAATAAGGGGCTGCCCATTTATTACGCTAGACATGCTAAACATGTGGATGTGGGCTGTGTGGAGACTGCATGGAGTGAACACGGACTCCATTAAGCTATCATCTCATTTGATAACACCTCATGTGTATGTTGGACTGGAGAGAGCAGACCCCTACCCTACCCTGGACCCCCAGGGCTGGCCTTAGTCCAACAGATCCAAAGACCAGGAGCCCTATGAAGGACTCACCTAACCAATAGCCAAGAGTTGAGCGTATCTCACGTAAAAGGAAAGACCACAGTCAGAGAAGGCTAGTGGTACTTCTTGTATAGATTAGAGGTGAAACAAATAGTTGGAGAAAACAAATAATTCAAAAGTATTTGTTTGTGAAATTTGCAACCATTTTTGCTTCCTTTGTTTCGTTAATTATTATTTTGTGATTGTAGTGACTTGGCACTTTATGCACAAAATAATAATAATAATAATAATAATAATAATAATAAATGCTTTATTGTTTGGCCAAACTAGGCCATTGCAAACAGTAAAACACAATAACACCCAATCAAACAGATACAAATACTAACCACACAATAACACCCAATACACAGGTAATAATAAAATTATAATAATAATACAAAATAAATCAAGGTAGTACAAAATTCACACTGCCACTGCCAAAAATAGTTAAATAATAAAACAGCAATAAGCTGAAAAGCAAGGTTAAATCCAGTACGGCAACAAATACAAAGGAATTAGCTGGACTCCTTATCCCTTTCTTTTTTCAGTTTGAAAACCCGGCTCAGGAAAAGGCGCAACATCCCCATAATAATAGCTGAATGGTTGCTTAACAGAAATGTAACATAAAACTCAAATGAATGGCCCGGGAAGGGGGCAATCAAGGGGGATGAAAATCTCCCCCAATCCCATTAAAAAGGGACATCATAACAAAATATGTGCTAAGGAATCCACCAGGTTTAAAGGACAGGAGCATAAATTGTCCCTCGCTCTCCCTCGTCTCCCCTGCTCCCTTAGCTGCCTTCGTCCCTTCTCCCTTGCTGCCCCCTATGCCTGGAACTCCCTCCCTGCCCACTTCCGCCTTGCCCCTCCCTCTGCACCGTCAAATCCCTCCTCAAAACTCACCTCTTCCTTGCCGCCTTTCCTGATACCTGTTAGAACTTTCCCCGCAATACCTACTGTCTGGCCTCACCACAGACTCCTGCCAACTGCAACCAAGCCAAGCACGTGCACCTGAGACTTCACATCTGCTTGAATGTTATTTATCCTTTGTCTCTCCCTATGTCTCCTCTCCTTGTCTTCCCCCTCCATGTCTATTAGATTGTAAGCTGTAGGCAGGGACCGCTTCTATCTTATTTTTCTGTAAAGTGTCAGGTACACAGCTGGCTTTATACACGTGATTAATAATAATAATAATAATAATAATCATAATAATAATAATAATAATAAATACACGTTCTGTTAGAGGGATTCCCCTGTATCTACCATCCATTTGAGCGGAGGGGAAAGCATTGAATCTGGCTAGGAGGAACAACCTTCTTTCCCTGGATGGTAAACTGCCCCCCAAATAGGGCATAGGTGTCCAAACCTCATTTGCCATCAGGGGATAGAGTTCCAAAGCTCTGCTAGCCCCAATTTCAGCCCTTACCTCCTGCCATGTGATATCAAGCAATCTTGTAAGCAATCGCTTTCTTGCCCCTTTGTATCCTAACGGCACCAGAGATGAATGACCGAAACCCAGACGTTTGATTCCCTCCTTCACCTTAGCCACCCAGTTATTCAGTATCTTGTCTCCCATCACCAGTTGCGCCCAAGGAGCAGACATATTGAAAAAAATCACAACCAGTATGATATGGTCCTATGCCAAATACTTTCCCACACGGGCAAAAGGTTGCATTCCAGGCATTACGCTTGGTCAGGGGTCCCTGCATGAGCAGCTAACAGAGCCCGAATGAAACCAGTTTGTAAACATTCCAAACCCTGAGATTTGCCAAGTGCTCCAAACTGGGCCCCATACAACAATTGAGAGATAGCTTTATGTAAGTAAATCTTAATTGCTGGCGTAACGAGTTTTATTTTATTTTTATTTTTATTTTTAAATTTATATCCCGCCCCTCCTGCCCACAGGGCAGCCCGGGCCAGCGAACAACATTTCATTTAAAACAATAATAAAATTTTAAAACAATTTAAAATACACTGCATGGGGAAAACCCCCATCCCTATCCCCACCCCTACCCCCCGCCAAAAGCCTGACGGAACAGCCAGGTCTTACATATACGCCGAAACAGCAGGAGAGTGGGCGCCAGCCGAGCCTCCTCCGGAAGCGAATTCCACAGCACAGGGGCGACCACCGAAAAAGATCTAACATCGGTGGCCACCCGCCTCGCCCGGGGAACCTCCAAAAAGGCTCCCACGGACGATCTCAAGGGTCGCACGGGTACATGGGGAGTGAGGCGATCCCGCAGATAGGCTGGGCCTAGGCCGTGAAGGGCTTTAAAGGTTAAAACCAGCACCTTGAACCTGGCCCGGTGCTTTATAGGCAGCCAGTGCAGAGCCCGGAGCACTGGTGTCATGTGCTCCCTGCGACCCGCCCCCGTCAGGAGACGGGCCGCGGCATTCTGCACCAGCTGCAACCTCCGGACCAGCTTCTCGGGCAGCCCCACGTAGAGCGCGTTGCAGTAATCCAGCCTCGAGGTGATGAAGGCATGGATGACAGTGGCGAGGTCGGAGTCTGAGAGATACGGCCGAAGCCGCCGGACAAGATGTAACTGCCGAAACGCACTCCCCGCCACGGCCACAACCTGAGATTCCAAGCTGAGCCGCGAATCAAGGAGCACACCCAGACTCCGCACTTGAGACACCATGGGGGGGCGAACCCCCCCAACAAGAGGAGATTCAACCACCCCCAGGCTCCCCAAGCCCTCGCCCACCAACATCACCTCCGTCTTGTCAGGATTCAGTTGCAGATGGCTCAACCTCATCCAAGCCCCCACAGCTGACAGGCACTGGGAAAATAAGGAGACTGCATGGCCTGGGTCGGTGGAAAAGGAGAGGTAGAGCTGAGTGTCATCAGCATACTGATGACACTGCATGCCCTGAAACCCCCTCACGATCTCCCCTAACAGCTGCATATAGATGCCCTCCCCTTGACCCAAAAGAGGTTTAAAGTGTTTTATGTAGTTGCTTGGCCTTGGTCTGGGCAGCCTGGACGTGTAACATCCAGGATCCATTGGATTGAAACAGAAGACCCAAATATCTGTAAGCAATGTACATAAATAAAGCACGGCATGGACAGAAACAAGTGTTTGGGACTGTCTTTGTGTTGATCCTGTGGGGAATCAAACTCCAGCAGGCAGAAACAAGTACAAGAAAGTCTGAACCACCAAACTTCAGGGATATTTGAATCTGGAATTTTGGTCCATTTTATTCTGGGGACATTATTGCTTTTGAATTCCTGCCCAGACACTATCTGTTTGGGGTTTTATTACCCCAAGAACTGTCAGGTCACATTTCCCCAATATTAATAGTGTTGTATTTCTGTTTATATTTCTATTTGCTCTGCCTTCATCTCCCCTTTTAGGCTTCCCTCATCTGCAGGTTTATTTTAATGTGCTATGTGCTCGCTCGCTCACCATGTTAATGAAGATGTGTAACATGGCTTGATGCAAGAATGCCCCACACAACCACACTTTCCTTCATTGTGATGCACTGATGTTTATCCTTATTCACTCATTTTTGTTTACATGTTGCAGTCCATTTTCAGCCTCTGTGGCAGTAATCCTGTTCAAGTAATTTGAGTTATATATATATATATATATATATATATATATATATATATATATATATATATATATATGTCAATGGTGGAGGTTTTCAGCCTTAGGGTCTGATCCTAAACTTCTTTATGCAAGGTCATGCATGTTACGCATAGTTTGTGCACAAATTGCATGCTGTAATCCCTACACATGGTTTAAGTGCAGGTTTGTGTGTGGGCTGAGCACACATTGGGTGTAAACAGATGGACCGTAGCTCCAGGGACATCACCAGCCCCAGCAGGCTTCACCCCTTGACTAGCCAGTCCATCTGAAGGCCACCTGCCAGATGTGGAAGCAGCTCCAGGGCAGCACCACTTGTGGTGCTCCAGAACATTCCATATTGCTGCCAGCAAAGCAGGCTGGCCAAACCCAGGGCACCAGCCGGAGTGGAACTGCTGTCCATCTGCTTTGCAGACCTATGATGCAGCTCCACTCCTGACCAGCCAACACAGAGTTGCGGGCGCCAGCTCAGAGTGTTGGTCAGTCCACCTGCAACTCTATGGTAGGTGGAACGCTGTTTGGGCAGACTGCGATCAGGGGAACCTGCTTGTTCTGTCCAAAGCAGGCCCAGGCAGGGCTGGAAGCAGGTAAACATGGAGTTGCACCCATGAAGCAGCTCTGGGTGTGGGCTGCACCCACATCCATCTAAAAGCACCCAATGTGTACATATACTTTTGTGCAGGACACAGGGTTTAGGGTCAGGCGAGGCTGCACATCTTCATGGCTTAACAGGTGATCCTCAGAGGCATTTAGTGCCAGTGTTAGCTCTCAGTGCAAGCACAATTTAGGACTAAACCAGATCAACCCTTTCCATATATGCAAAAATAGAATGGTTTACAGAGGAGATTTGTCTCAGCGGATCAGGTCTGTTGAAGGGGTGTTGAGCTAAAGTCTTCTCCAGCTCCCCCTAATCCTGGTGCAATGTAATTTGCACATGCTGAATTAACAGAATAGCTTTTTCACATGTTCAAAAATATATTTTGCATGCACAAAAGATATTTGGTTAGTTGCACATATGCAAATCAGTGATGCACAGGGGATGGGAAGGCAGAGCAGCTGATCTAGATTGAGGATCAGATTGTAGCCAGTCTACACTGTTGGTCCTGGCTTGGAACAGGTGGATCCATCAGAGACAGAACCTCCTAATGGGTGTTTTTTCATACACATTTCTCCTTCATGTTTTCTGTTACATCCTGAACTTTCTGTGTGTCTAATAGGGGTGGGAAACCGGTAGAATCCGGTATCCGATAATGCCGGTACCGGGCGTACCGGCATTATCGGATTCAACCCGGTAATCCGGACCAGGTACCGGATTCCGGGGTACCGGATTTTTTACATTGCAGCCATTTAAAAATGGCTGCAATGTAAACAAACTTAAAGCCCCAGCATAAAAGTTTTAAAAAAAACAACCCTCCCCGAGTCCAGGCTGCGCGGGTGGAAGGGGGGACACCCCCCACCCACCCTGCCCAGCCTGGATTTTTGTTTTAAAAAAGACTAGAGTAAGACCCAGAGGTGAGGCGAGGCGAGGCGAGGCCACCCCCCCCCCAGCACCAGCGGCCGCGGCGTCCCCGCAGCCGCCGGTAAGTATGACCCGATCCCTGGGGGGGTGGGGGTGTTTAACACCCCCACCCCCCCAGGGATCACCCCTACTAAC
>QEPC01007778.1:782840-820638 GCA_003113815.1 Sphenodon punctatus
GGGGGGTGCGGGGTGGGAAACAGCCTTGGGGGTGTGTGGGGTGCCTTGGGGGTGTGGGGTGGGAATCCTCCTCCCGCACCCCCTTCAAGGCTGTTTCCCACTCCGCACCCCCCCCAAGCTGTTTCCCACTAGGAAAAAGCCTAGGCGGGTGTGGGGTGGGAAACAGCCTGGGGGGGTGTGGGGTGCATTGGGGGTGTGTGGGGTGGGACTCCTCCTCCCGCACCCCCCAGGCTGTTTCCCACCCCGCACCCCCCAGGCTGTTTCCTAGTGGGAAACAGCCTTGGGGTGTGTGGGGTTCCTTGGGGGACACGGGGGGGAACAGCCTTGGGGGGGTGGGGTGCCTTGGGGGGGTGCGGGGTGGGAAACAGCCTTGGAGTGTGTGGGGTACCTTGAGGGGGTGTGGGGTGGGAATCCTCCTCCCGCATCCCCCTAAGGCTGTTTCCACCCCACACACCCCAAGGCACCCGCACACCCCCAAGGCTGTTTTGCACCCCACACCCCCCAGGCTGTTTCCTAGTGGAAACAGCCTGGGGGGGGTGCGGGGTGGGAAACAGCCTTGGTGTGTGTGTGTGTGCGGAAGATAGGATTAGGAACTTAGGAAAGAATCTATTCTTATCTTACCTGGTGCTGGGAGCGGAAGCAGCAGCCATGTTCTTCTTGGAGCATGTGAGGCAAGGACCAGCGCACATGCACGCTGCTCCCTGCCTCAGGCCCCCAGCCCAAGGCATCTCGTCAGGGCTCTTTCAACAGGTGCCCTGGTGAGAGCTTTCCTTGCGCCCATTGAGCGCAATGGAAGCCCTAGCGCCTCCCTCCACAGCACATCCTATACATGCTGTGTAGAGTGGAGCTCAGCCGGGCTGAGCGCTCAGCAGCCCAAACCGCATTTTCCATTGGAAAACACGGTTGGGCTTAGCATTTTTGAGCTTCTGGGATCCACTCCTCTGGAGTGGATCCCAGAAGTCAACTAAAGTGCCGCAGCAACCTCTGCCTTGCCTTTGCTTCAGAGCAGAGGCTGCTGCAGCGCTGATGTCAGTTTCATTGAAACTGACAACAGTACTGCAGCAGCCTCTGCTCTGAAGCAAAGGCAAGGCAGAGGCTGCTGCGGCGCTGGGAAGCGGCGGCAGTGGCATTTTTTGTTTTCCCCCCACGAGCAGCGGCATGGTGCCTGGTGGGGCACTTGGGGGGTCAGCGCCCCAAACGCCCTGGGCAGCTAGCCGCACCTGCAACATGCATGCTCTGAAGCTGGGTACCAGGAGACTACCCATCCTTCTTTATGTGGATGATACAGTATTGCTATCAATGACTCAAGTGGGTCTGCGTTGAAGAACAAGTACGATCTTAAAAATATCTTGGGGTGGTTTTCCCTGTCTCAGGCGGTGTGGGGAGCAAATGTCCCCCGCAACAGAGAACACCCGCTTGCTGGGGTCACTGGTTTGTGGGCATGACAATAATTCCCTGACCACTTTGGCCAGGGCCGGCCACATATTGGTCTTGCCGGCCCTGTAGGCCAAGGGATCGCTGCTGGGATCGATGCACAGCTCCTCGTCCAGGTAGGTATCAACTGCTGCTGAGGCACCATCATACTCCCTCTCATAGCTGTCCCTGGGCACCACCACCCCCACTGCCTTCAGCCATGATTTCAGTCCCTGCCCTTTTGTGGGCCATGCAGAGGAGGAGCTGCTGGCAGTAGGGGTGCTGCTGCTGCTAATCCTACTGTAGCTGGTGCTGCTGCTACTGTTCACGCTGGGGGCAGGGATAGACCCCACTGACTGAGAGGGGTAGCTTCTCCCACTCCCACCAACCCCTGGGGCATCCTGCTGCTGCTGCCACGCACTCTCAAGAGCCTGCTCTGCCTTCCGGACCCTCCCCACAAGATCATCGTTCCACATGGCATAGTGGGCTGACTGCCGTGCCATGCTGGCCTTGATCCTGGGGTCCAGCATTGTTCCCACAACATATTCCCCCATTGCAGAAGCTTGTCAAACCTCGCCGTCAGACCTGTCTTAAGCTTCTGCACCAACCCAACCGCCTCAGCCCCCAGCTTCTCACCCCTATGGTCACAATCGTGCCCCTGCACCATGATCTCCTCCAGACTCCCGTGGAGACGCTGGACCAGAGGGGTCACCTGGCTTATCATCACTGTGGATGAGCTTATGGTCTCTGTCACCTTATGGAACAGTCTTAGAACTATGACCGTCTGTGCCAGGATCTCCCATTCTGACCCATTGAAGCCTGGAGGTGCCCTGCTGTCCATGTCCAATTCCACCTGATGCAAGGCAGCTTTCTGCTCCACAAGCTGCTCAAGCATCAGGAAGGTGTAATTCCACCTCGTGGACATGTCCTGCACCAGCAGATGTCCTGGGGAGCCTTGCTCAGCCTGCTTGGCCCAGAGGATTTCGCTTCCCTTAACACTGTGGTTAAAGAACCCCACCAGCTTCCTCTACCGCTCTATCAGGGAGCTAAGGGTGCCTGCCCCAATCCCCTTCTCCCTCGCCCACCCCTCCACCAGTCTCAAAACCCACCAGCGGCCACTGATCATTTCAGTCCTACTCTTGAGTGGTTCCACTCTTTCCTGTCTGGGAGAATCCAGAGAGTGGAGATGGGTGGTGGCTCATTGTCCCCTTGGGAGCGCCCTTCTCGGCTTCCACACAATGCTATCTTATCTCCACTCCCATTCAATGTGTATCTGAGGCCCATGGACAACATCATACAGAGATTCAAAGTGAAGTCCCTTCAGTATGCTGATGGTACCCAACTCTATCTCTCTCCTTCATCTGACCCAGGTCCTGTAGTCTTGGTGCTTACCTAGTGCTTGGCTGCCATTGAGGACTGGATGTGGGTGAGCTGACTGAAGCTGAATCCAGACAAGACCAAAGTGATGATGATCAGCCAGCATTGTTGCCTGAAAGATATTGGGTCCCCTATTATTGATAAGTTCAGCCTCCTTTGATCACTCAGGTTTGTAATCAGGGTGCTCTTGGATCCGTTGCTGAGCCTGGATTTCCAGTTTGTGGTGGTGACTAGGAGTGCTTTTCACCAATTACATCTGGTAAGAAGGCTGCAACCTCTTTTTTCCAGATTCAGATTTGGCCATCATCATCTATGCCTTCATAACCTTGAGGCTAAACTATTACAATGCACTCTACATGGAGCTGTCCTTGATGACTGTTTGGAAGCTGTAGTGGTGAAGAAAGCACGACCCATCTTCTGTTGGGGGCAGGTTGCCGGGGGCACGTTACACCCATGCTCCAGTGTCTGCACTGGCTACCAATAGTTTTCTGAACACAAGTCAAAGTGCTTATTTTTCACCTAGAAGACCCTAAATGGCTTGGGCCCCAAGTATCTGAAACTTTTGAGGTCAGCCAGGAGTGTCCTCTTGCAGGTATCATCTCCCCATGAAGTTTCTACAACAAAGGCACTCAGAGAGGTATTCTCTGTGGCTGCCCCACAATTATGGAACTTCCTTGTCTTGGAGTTTCGCCTGCCAGTGCTCATCTTCTGAAAATGATGTTACACCTTCTGTTTTGGCCAAGTGTTTGGCAGACAAAGGGTAATTTCAGACGTTACGAGATCACAGTCAACCACAGTGCACCACAGTCAATCCTGCAGCAGGGGCAAAGAGCCCGGAACGTCTGATTGGCATTCACCAGATGTTCACCACAGTCAATCACCCGTAGGGGTGAAACCCATCCACAGTTCCAAGGGTCGGGACGCGACCTTCCCCAGAATGGTGGTCAAAGCAATTTCTACCGGATAGGGGTGGGAATACCGGTTCTCCCGGTAACCGGTATTACCTGTTTTCTGCAATACCAGATTTAAACTGCCAATCTGGTAATACCGGCCAGCCATACCAGATCTTTTTAATGGTACCGGTTACCAGATCTTTTGAATTGCTGAAGGTGGCAGTTTGGCACAGGTTTTTGTTATGCAGAGAGTTTGTTTTTACTTGAGTCCCTCCTTGCCTCCTCCCAGAGGTGCAAATGGTTACTTTTGGCACCTATTTTTACCCTGCCTTGGATTGGTTGACTTTTTGAAATAAAAAAAAGTCATCCAATCCTGAAGTTTTCCTTAGGGGTATGGGCACTTGACTGGCTGCTGGTGCTGGTGCCCCCTAGCTGCCCTTCCTAACTGCTGCTAATCATCCCCACCCAGGATTATCCCCCAACTGTTATCCGTAAACTCCCAATTTACTGTAACCAAGCCAAGAACGTGTACCTAAGTTCTCGCATTCTCATGAATGTCGCATCCCTTGTCTCTCCCTTCCCTGTCTCCCCTCCCCCTGTCTTTAGATTGTAAGCTCTCTGGCAGGGACCGTTCCTATCTTATTTTCTGTAAAGCACCAGGTACATCGCTGGTGCTATATAAATGCTTATAATAATAATAATAATAATAATAATAATAATAATAATAATCTTATTTTTTTCTTTTTCTTTCTGGGAGACCTTCTGGAGCTTGTGCTTGGCCAGCCATTTTGCAGCAGGCTTGAGACTGGAAGGATCCACAGACTGCTGGAGGTGTACGTGCATGCATGCGTGCGACTGTTGGTAAATTTGGGGTTCCCACTTCCTTTGTGGGTTAGTACAGGATCCCCTTGGTGCCCTTAGCAAGAGGGATGTTGAGGGTAGTACGTGGGTACCCCTAGACTTAGGGATAGCATGTGTGTGGGGGAGTGATGGTAGCCTGCAGAACATGTTCTGTGGGGACTGGGCAGCATGGTGGGCAAACTAGGTATGCCATGATGAGAGTTTCCACTGGCACAGGGGGTGGGGAATGGTGCCTTGCCACCATGGTGTGTGGTTTTGTTGGCTCTAGCCCTGTCTTGTTTTGGGATGTGGGGGTGCCCACTCACCTGCTTGTGCTGGCATGTGGTGGGTGACATGCTTTTTGGAAGCTCTGCCACTGTGGGTTGGGGAGAAAGACTTGGTTGTGCTTTCGTTCAGGTTTTTTTGGGGGGTTCCCCAGTTGCCAAGCCAATGTTGGGGTCTGGCAACTGTGCACAACACAGTGCATTAAAAAATTTTTTTTATTTTTCATCCACTAGCCACTGGACTGTGTTGGACTGTACAGTTGGCAATATGGAACGTCACATGGGTAAGCCAGCGTCGAGTGCATCACTCTCACTCACTTACACCGCACCACACTTAACCCGAGAAGCTCTACCCCACATCTACACTATCCCACTCACTCTACCCACCCCCTTTCCATACCCCACATCAACCCCACCCCCTAGCTCTACCCCACCTCTACCCTACCCCACTCACTCTACCCACCCCCTAGCTCTACCCCACCTCTACACCACACCCCTAGCTCTACCCACCCCACTCACTATACACACCTCACTCACTCTACTCTTCTGTACCATACCCACCCCCTAGCTCTACCCCACTTCTACCCCATCAGTTCCCAGTTAGTTCCCACTCTACTCTTCTGTACTCTACCCACCCCTTGCCCTACCCACCAACCCCACTCACTCTACACACCCAACTCACTCTACTCTTCTGTACTCTACCCACCCCCTAGCTCTACCCCACTTCTACCCCACCAGTTCCCAGTTAGTTCCCAGTTAGTTCCCACTCTACTCTTCTGTACTCTACCCACCCCCTTGCCCTACCCCACTTCTACCCCACACCCCTAACTCTACCAACCCCACTCACTCTACACAACCCACTCACGCTACTCTTCTGTACTCTACCCACCCCCTAGCTATACTCCATTTCTACCCCACAAGTTCCCAGTTAGTTCCCACTCTACACTTCTGTACTCTACCCACCCCCTTGCCCTACCCCACTTCTACCCCACACCCCTAACTCTACCAACCCCACTCACTCTACACAACCCACTCACGCTACTCTTCTGTACTCTACCCACCCCCTAGCTATACTCCATTTCTACCCCACAAGTTCCCAGTTAGTTCCCACTCTACACTTCTGTACTCTACCCACCCCCTTGCCCTACCCACCAATCCCACTCACTCTACACACCCCACTCACTCTACTCTTCTGTACTCTACCCATCCCCTAACTCTACCCCACTTCTACCCCACCAGTTCCCAGTTAGTTCCCACTCTACTCTTCTGTACTCTACCCACCCCCTTGCCCTACCCCACTTCTACCCCACACCCCTAGCTCTACCAACCCCACTCACTCTACACATCCCACTCACGCTACTCTTCTGTACTCTACCCACCCCCTAGCTATACTCCATTTCTACCCCACAAGTTCCCAGTTAGTTCCCACTCTACACTTCTGTACTCTACCCACCCCCTTGCCCTACCCACCAATCCCACTCACTCTACACACCCCACTCACTCTACTCTTCTGTACTCTACCCATCCCCTAACTCTACCCCACTTCTACCCCACCAGTTCCCAGTTAGTTCCCACTCTACTCTTCTGTACTCTACCCACCCCCTTGCCCTACCCCACTTCTACCCCACACCCCTAGCTCTACCAACCCCACTCACTCTACACATCCCACTCACGCTACTCTTCTGTACTCTACCCACCCCCTAGCTATACTCCATTTCTACCCCACAAGTTCCCAGTTAGTTCCCACTCTACACTTCTGTACTCTACCCACCCCCTTGCCCTACCCACCAATCCCACTCACTCTACACACCCCACTCACTCTACTCTTCTGTACTCTACCCATCCCCTAACTCTACCCCACTTCTACCCCACCAGTTCCCAGTTAGTTCCCACTCTACTCTTCTGTACTCTACCCACCCCCTTGCCCTACCCCACTTCTACCCCACACCCCTAGCTCTACCAACCCCACTCACTCTACACATCCCACTCACGCTACTCTTCTGTACTCTACCCACCCCCTAGCTATACTCCATTTCTACCCCACAAGTTCCCAGTTAGTTCCCACTCTACACTTCTGTACTCTACCCACCCCCTTGCCCTACCCACCAATCCCACTCACTCTACACACCCCACTCACTCTACTCTTCTGTACTCTACCCATCCCCTAACTCTACCCCACTTCTACCCCACCAGTTCCCAGTTAGTTCCCACTTCCCCAGCCCCCAACAGTTCCCCGCAGTTAGTTAGCCTCCTACAGTTCCCCCCAGTTAGTTAGCCCCCTACAGTTCCCCCTGGTTAGTTAGTCCCCTACAGTTCCCCCCAGTTAGTTAGCATCCACAAGTTAAACAACACCTTCAAACACACACACCTGTTCCCAGTGACCCTTTGTTAGTGACACAGCTTAAAGATGAGTGACTGTGGAACTAAGAAACCGACCATGAGTGGCAGTGCTGGAAGAGTCAAGAAGCCTCTTCCTCTTAGGCAGCTTACTCTGTCTGGCACAGGGACACCAGAGGTAAGGCCACCTGTGGCTTCTTCCTCCAGCACACCAGCTTCAAGTGCGTCCAAGATGAAGGTCTCTGGATGTATCTTGAAGCCACCGCAGAGGCTGGGATGGGAGGAGGGTGCTTCCTCCTCCCAGTCGCTGCCTAGAAGTAAGAAGGTGGCTCCTTCTTCCTCTGCTAGTGCAGTGGACCATCCACTGGCTACCTCCTCTGCTGCTGCTCCTGCTCCTAGTACACAGATCTCCTTCACACATGGTCTTTCCCTCATAAAGTCACCTGCTTCCCCGTCCCCGTCCTCCTCTGACACGCACTCTAGCACACCTGCATCCCCGCCCTCTCCCCTTGCTGACATGCAGCCTAGCGCGCCTGCGACTCCTTTGGCCCCACCCTCCACACCCACACATGCTGTGCCTGCTTCCACCACTCCTTCTGAAAGTGTGGCACCAAGCACTACCTTTGAGAGGTTGACAGCCAGTCGTGCTGCTCCTGCCCTACCAGGAACATGCACGAAGAAGATCACATCCTGGGTGTGGTCTCATTTTGACATCTGAGAGAAAGACCACTCAAGGGTAGTGTGTGCACACTGCCATAGCAAGGTCAGTCACGGTGGCTCCAATCCCATGAGATGGGGCACCTCTGGCCTTCACAGTCACTTGAAATGGCACCACGGGCACATCCGTGATCCTACTGAGTGCTGTTCCAAGCAATCATGTGGGGAGGTGGCAGTTGTAGAGGTTGTGGGTGATAGTTCCCCGGAGGAGGATGAGCCATCTTCCACTCCCACTGCAACTGCTACCACTGGGCCATCTCGTGATGGTGCCGAAACCACTGCCCCAGAAGAGGCAGAGGAAGAGTGCTAGCCGCTCAACCCAGCCCACCACTTCCCTGTCATCATCCTCCCAGCAGACTGTAACTGCACTCTGGGAAAGGAGGCAGCCGTTTGCACCCAGACACCCCCGGGCTGCAGCCATCACCAAGGCAATCACGGAAGTGATTGCCCTGGATAAGCGGCTGTTCAACCTTGTTGAGGGTGTTGGTTTCAAGCGGCTGTTGACTTTGCTAGAGCCACGTTACAGTGTACCTTGCTGGAAAACCTTCCGCTCGAAGGTTATTCCATCTCTGTAAAGAAGGGTGAAGTCCCAGCTCCTTGTGGAGTTCTCATGCACGGAGGGGGCCGTGGTACATTTTACCATGGACCTATGGACTAGCCAGAGTGCGGTCCATGCCTATATGCCATTGACCGCATACTGATGGCAGATGTCACCAGTTGCTGTCACCAGCGCAGCGAGGAGCAGCAGCAGCAGCACTTGAGGAGCGGTGCTCTCTGGAAAGTCACATTGGGCATTGCTACATGCCCAGGTGTTTGACACAGAGCACGCAGCAGACAAAATCCTCGAGATGGTAGACGTCATGCTGGGTAGGTGGACCCAGGCTCAGGGTTCTACCTTTGAGGTCGGTTACTTTGTAACCAATAATGCCTCAAATATGGTTGCAGCCATCAGTCATGGTGGCTACACCCAAATTCGCTGCAGTGTGTATGTTCTGAATCTGGTGGTTCAGAATGCCATCACTGGGACAGAGACCATCAGAGTAATCTTTGGAACTGCCAGGAAAATTGCCGGTTTCTTCCACTGGTCAGTTTCAGCCAGGCGGGTGCTGCGAGAGAAGCAGGAGGAGTTGGGCTCCCCGCTTCACGAGCTGATTCAGGATGTTGTCACAAGGTGGAACTCCACCTTTTTTATGCTGCAACGACTCCTGGAGCAGAAGGAGGTGCTGCATGCCCTATGCTTGTTGCGGAGCATTGGAGCAACACCACTGTCTGGGGAGGAGTGGACAGCAGTGGAGCAGCTGACACAGGTTCTGGAGCCGTTTCACATTAGCACAGTGGAGCTCAGTTCAGAGCTTTCCAGTCTGTGCCAGGTGTTACAACTTTTCATGATCCTGCAGCGACAAATGCAAGTCTTTCTTTCTCACGCTGACCTTTGTGAGTCTGTGAGGGCACTGACAGTGGCATTGGTTGATGGATTTAAAAGACATTTTGATGTCTTGGTAGGAAGTTGACCACATTTCCTGGCAGCGCTACTCGACCCACGGGTTAAGGGGGAAATTGCTGCACTCATCATTCACTTCATGAGCTACAGAGTTGAGCTCATCAATGAGGTGTGACGATATTGCCAAGTGCAGCGGTCTCTGCAGCATGCAGCAAGTTCTACTGCTCCTACAGGGGTTGCTAGTGGGGGCCAGTCCTCCATGACTCTTTCAGGGTTGGGGGGACTGGGTGGAGGAGGATGCAGGACCTACATGTGAGCTGGAGCAACAGGATATTGAAAACACCTATGTTTCACAATATCTTGCTGAGCCTCCTTGCCCTGTATCCACCGAACCCATGGCCTACTGGTTCTTGAAGATGCATGTGTGGCCCCCCGCTTGCAAAGGTAGCAGTGCGATACATCTCATGTCCTCCTACGTGTGTATCCTCGGAGTGGATGTTCAGTGTGGCAGGAGACATCATGACCCCACATCGCACCAAAATGGACCCAAAGACAGTGGAACGGTTGGTCTTTCTTAAGACTAACCTTCCCCTTCTTTGGTTCCTGGAGGGTGATACCTTTGACTGGGGGACATGATGTGATTTCCCAGCCCCAGGGGATATCCTTTCTGGCTACCTTCACTCCTATGCACCTGTGCACATCCTGACAAGATTCAGGCAATTACATCGGCCTGCAGTTTGGTCAGTGGTGTCATTGATGATCTCAGAGCAGCAGGAGGCCTCGGTTTGCACAGCCAGCATGGCACCCACAGCGTGGTGATATCCTGGTCCAAGCACTCCACCAGGGAAAAGTAGTAGTGCTAATCCATTGCACTCCGTCCTCGGAGTCTGGAATGGAACACCCCAGCAGGGCCCTTCACTCAGTCACACACTGCACAACACAATACACATCGACCCTACATGCGTGGGGTGGCCGTCCCTGCCCCAGGAAGATGTGCATAGGGCTTTGGGAGGGTGGAACATCTTCTGGGGGGCAGGGGCTGCTCCTCAATAACACAGCCCAGACCAGACCAGTCCCCCTCCTGCATCACTCTCCCCATCCACCCACCACTCTCTTGCACACACACGCACTGGAGTGGAGTGCCCCAGAAGGGCTAATCCATTGCACTCCATCCTCGGAGCCTGGAATGGAACGGCCGAGCAGGGCCCTTCACTCTCTCACACACACACACTGGAGAGGAGCACCCCAGCAGGGCTAATTCATTGCACTCCATCCTCAGAGTCTGGAATGGAACACCCCAGCAGGGCCCTTCACTCAGTCACACACCGCACAACACAATACACATTGACCCTACATGCGTGGGGTGGCTGCCCCCACCCCCAGCAAGACGTGTAGAGGCCTTTGGGAGGGCAGAGCATTTTCTGGGGGGCGGGGGCTGCTCCCCAATGACACAGCCAAGTCCAGACCAGCCCCCCTCCTGCACCACCCTCCCCACCCACCCACCGCTCTCTCACACACACAAACTGGAGTGGAGCAACCCAGCAGGGCTAATCCATTGCACTCCATCCTCGGAGCCTGGAATGGAATGCCCCAGAAGGGCCCTTCACTCAGTCACACACCACACAACCCTCATGGCCCACACATCTGCCTCCTGGTCCCACCCAGCCTCCAGAGGCAGCAGTCGCCATGGGGGGCCCACCCTGCACCACCCGCACTCCCATCCACACCACACAGGCTGGTCCAGGCATGGAGGCCTCCCAGGACATGGTATGGGAGACCGACAGCAGGGGCGAGGGGAGCTTCCAGAGCTCCATGGCACCCACAGGGTGTTTGAGGGGATATCTCTGGAAGCAACAGGGTAAGGGGGGAAGGGGATGGGGGAGGGGAGGTAGGATGGGTCAGGGAGTAGCAAGGTGGGCAGGGGGTTATGGGGGTCACATGTTATGAAATAAATGCACTGGTGTACACAACCTTAACCTTTATTGTCCAACTACCTGCTTTGGGAAGGGGCTGGGGGCATCACCCAGAGTGAGGTGCATTGACAGGTGGGGCCACCCCCCTGCCAGCTCAGGGCACTGGCCACTCGTTCATTTCCATTCCAGGCTTGTGACTGCTTTGACCAGTTCACTTGCCTCGGTTTCGCTTGCCTGTGTCACTGTGCCCCCTCCGTGGGCCGGCTGCCTGTGGTGTTCCCCTCAATGACTGCCCCCCCTTGGCTCATTTCTATTGCCAGACCCTGCTGCTGGCCCTCCTAGTGGTGTTGTCATTCTTTGGACAGCCAGCTGCTCTCCTGTGTCCGTGACCTGCCCCCCCTCACCCCCTGGGTGCCTCCGTGACTGTGTGGAATTTGGGGTCCCTGGACAGTGTTTCCCTGTTTCCTCCAGGGGGGGGAGACTTCCTGTGCTGCTTGCTGGCTCCATCTCACCTCCATCCCTGGCCATGCCTTTGCATCAGCGCGTGGGATCCGTGCCGCCTGGACCTGCCTTGGACCACTCTGGTGCCTTCCCCAACTTGGTTGCCCTCCCCCTGTGACTGTGTTTGTCCCTGTGGGGCTCCCTGTGATTTGGGGTGTCTGTGTTGCTGTTGGGTGTCCTGTGCTGTCTGTGGGGTGCTGGGTGCCTGTCACCGTGTCCTGGTCTGATCCCGGCCCAGTCCCCTCCACTTCCTTGGCTCGGGGCTCTAGGGATGGGCGAACGTGGTTTGGAAGTTCGGAGTTCGGACCGAACGCGACCAGTTCAGTCGACCGACCGAACCAAACTTCTGAACCAAACTCAATTTTCGAACCAAACCGAATTTCTGAACTCAGCTCTGTTCGCCCATCCCTAAAAGATAATATTCCATTTAGTTCAATGGGGTTTGAATTTCCAAACTTTGTTTGGAAGTTCAGTTTGGACTGAACTCGAATAGTTCAGTTGACCAAACTGAACTTCCGAACCGAATTTCTGAACCGAACTGAACTGAATTTCTGAACTCAGTTCTGTTCGGCCATCCCTACAGGGCTCCCCCCCCCCCCCCNNCCCCCCCCCGGCTGTGGTGATTTGTGTTTTGGCCTTCCCTATGTACTCCCCCCTTCCTTCCTGTCCCGTTCGGGTGTGTTCCCGCCTGGGATTCTGTTTTTGTGTTGTGTTCTAGAGAAAGGACCAGTGCAAAAGCACAGAACCAGCAAGCTGGATGGCAAGTATAAATATAACAATATCTCAAAACATGTATATACACAAATAGGCAAAATCAATCATAAAAACCAACAATATTTATTGTACATAAATGCCTAAACACAATAGTACAATAATGATGTCAAAGTTCATATCCAGACACAAAGTCACGCAGTCATATGTGGATGATGTCCATACTCATGTCTAGTCTATGAGATCCCGGGTTATATTCTCATTTCAAAATACAATCTTTTTCAAGATTCTTTAGGTGAATAACATCATTCTGCTCTTGTAATCTTCTGCATACTAGTTGTATACAACATATAAAGATATGAACATACATGTATCCCCTCTATAAGAAATGAGATACATAAAGTAAACATGATTATATACCCTGTATTACATCTCTAAATCAACTAATTTCACAATCAAAATAAACATCGAAGTATACCACATATCTTTGTGAAAAACCTCACAAGCACTGATTATTATCTAATACGTGCCCCACCATATAATTTATGATACACCATACTACCCAAATATGGCCAATATCAAAACTATATTATGGAGTCTAACTTAGCAACACATCTGTGTTCAGAAAAACTAGAGAAAGATGTTAATTCTCTACAGGATGTACACCTATATGAAAAATACAATAAACTTCAGCATCCCACTCAATTGAAGTAATCCTATCATGGTTGCCAACCCCAAACTCAACATACATAACTCCTCCTGCCATCATAAATCTTCATCTCTCATGCCCTGGAATGTGTATATCTCATAACATCTCATAATGCCAACCCCCAATGGAGTATAACTTATAACTCCTCTTAAACATTCTCTAGGGAATGATCTCTATCCACTAATTAATAGTGAATAAATCTCAATTGCCCCCCGCAGACAGGACAACTATATACTTAAACAGAAAATACCTCCTTAATACAAATAACCAAATGTAACTATACTTTAGTCTGAATAGCTCTTACCGCACTCCAGTGACGAGGATCTACTGTCCATATAGAGTCCAATGAATACTTCACCATCTTCACTCTTTTGTCTAAAAAGCGCAGGCACTCTCCTCTATAATATAAAAGTCAGTAGAAAAATACCAGCCCACCAACAAGGCTTTTTCTACCATCATGTTATGCATGAGGAGTTATGCATGTTGAGTTTGTGGTTGGCAACCATGATAGGATTACTTCAATCGAGCAGGGTGCTGAAGTTTATATGCTGTTATTATATGTTGTAAGACACCCTGAGCCTCATTGGGAAGAGCAGCATCACAGGAGTTACAAATCCACTCCAGATTAACCGCTCAGTTGTAATTTGTGTTTGTTCTTGCCATGGAATAAGGTCTACATTCCCTTCACATTCCACTTATTCACTCCAGTGAAATTCATAATCCTATGATGTCCCATGGTACAGAAGGGCAGAGTATTATTGGAAGGGAAATGAGTTACCATTGTTTGTGTACACACTATACTGAGCAGTAGATAATGGCTCTGTAGATACCACCTTAGTTAACATCTCTACAGTAAGGTGTTTGTGTATAAATTAGCTTAGCTTTGATTAATCATCACAGTGAATATCACAGGAAGGTGAAAAATAGGTCAGCTTGGGGGTAACTAGGGGTGGGACATTGGGGCAAATACCGGCTACCGGATTTACCGGTTACCGGATTTTAAAAAACCAGATTGCCGGATCTGTGTACCGGTTTACCGGTACCGGATTTGTTCCATTGATTTCAATGCGGAACTGTCCCCATTGAAATCAATTGAAAAAAACACAAAAAACCTCCCCCTCCCCCTCCCCCTCCCAGACTGTACGGGTGGAAGGGGTGGGACCCCCCCACCCACCCTGCCCAGCCTGGCTTTAAAAAAAAAAAAATTCCCCTGAAGTCCCTGCTAGTGCGGGCTCCGGGTCGCCGGTGAACTTCCAGGTTTCACCGGAAGGCCTAGTAGCACTGAAGCCGGCAGCCACAGCCAGTGCTGAAGCCACCGGAGTTGGACCGCCACCGCCTCCACCCAGAGCACAAGGTAAGCGATCCCGAGGTGGGGAGGTAGGACTACTGGTAGGGTGATCTGATCCCTGGTGTGGGGGGGTGTTAAACCACCCCCCACCCCAGGGTTATACCATCTGGTGTGGGCTGCCCGGAGCCCGCACTAGCAGGGACTTTGGGGGAATTTTTTTTTTTAAAAGCCAGGCTGGACAGAGTGGGTGGGGGGTGTCCCCCCTTCCACCTGCGCAGCCTGGACTCGGGAGGGAAAGTAAAGTGGGGGGGGTTGGTGGTTTTTTTTTTACATTACGGCCATTCATTTGAATGATCGCAATGTAAAAAATCCGGTAAGGGGAATCCGGTAAACGGGCCGGATTACCGGGTTTAATCCGATACTGCCGGTTTGTCTGTTTTTCTGCAATTATACTTAAGAGGAAAAACCAATTATAAAGAGAACAAAGTTGCTCTATGCAGCAAATGTCTAAATTAAGGTAGCCTGGTATCCACAGAGTGGGCAATGCTTAAATGTAACAAATGGGATTTTTCACCTATAACAGGAGCCATATCTCCTCTACAGGCTCAAAATTTTGACTTTTTCCGTAACTTTTTAACTTTCTTCCCTGTCACCAAATTTGGCTGAAAATAGCCATTGGGATAAAACATTAACAACAAGAGACAGGCACACAGAAACATAAAAACACACACGTGTGCACACACACTCGCACAGTGACTGCATAATTCTATTTTCCATAAGAAACTAGGGTGAAAACTAGAGCTTGCTCTTGGTAGGTATTATTTGCATTCAGATAACCAAGCATCTGAATAATATCAGCAAACTCAAAGGGTAATTACATATCTGTTTTTATGAGTATTCTGTTTCAGGTTTTTTGTTTTGGTTGCTCGGTCATTTTAATATTTCAGTCACCTCACTTTCAAAAATTGCTCATCTGCATCAGCAATAACGTTGATACTGCTGAAATGACATAATCAAAATATCAAAATGACTGAACAAAAACTCCCCCAAAGACCCAAAACAGAGCAATCAAAATGCATACCTGAAAGAACAAATACAGATATTGGTTACTACCTGTGCCACCATTTTGTTTGGGTTAGGATATATTCTCAATGGACTTAACTGTTTTTTCAGGTACTAATTTCAACATGAGCTAAAAAAAAAGTGACAGAGAAATACCATCAAAACCTGTTGCAATCTGTGTTTGTTTATAACATCCTATAATAGGATAGAACCCCTTTATATGGGTAGAAATAATGCCCCTTTCTCTAATTCATGCATTCAAAGAGCCAGACATTTACTTAGAAATTCCCAGTGTTTCAATGCTGATCTTAAAATGGACAAAAAATTGTTGTGACTCTCTGTGTATCTGAAGGATTCTACTCACATTAATGAAGAGCTGTGATTAATGACCTCTTTCTGGATAGGAAGAAGGATGAGTTCCAGTTTATGAACATTTTCTCCATCTTCTTTCACTAATAGAATTTCAGTAAACTGGCAGCTCACCCAATTTTACTTCTATCTGAGAAGGTTTTATCAATGGGCCTCTCATGCTGCTGTGATGGGGAGATCTTGCTACAAATTTCGTAAATCCACTCATCTGTAAACTTCGCAGAATCAGCAAAAATAAAAGCCCATGTTTCTTAGCAAATGTCCAAAATAGATGGTCTTATTTAAATTTTAGCTGCTTCAATGAAACTGCCATGGCATCCGCAACTAGCAATGACATATTTGTTCATTTATTTCAAGACTTGAAAACCCTTGGAAGGATTTTTGTCCGATTATTTTATTTTATTTTATCGGCAGACTGAGCAACAAGTTATATCATCAGAGGAAAAACAAATGTTGTATTTCTGAACACCTTAGCACAAAAGACCTAGGCTGGGGCTGTGCTCCACCAATCGCTTACTCCACAGTAGTCTCATAGAAACCAGGGCTTAATTTGTGGGTGCGGGGAAGAGGGTTTTTTTCCTGAGCTCAGCCCTGGCAATTAAATTCAAGGGCAGTTGAGCCTGTGGAAATGTTCTCTGTTGGAGTGTGCCCTGAAAAATGTGGAAGACCAGTGAAAGTCCAGTATTGGCCTCTTCAGGGCTGGAAACAAAAACCAGAAAAAACATGGGTGGTTTTGGTTTTTATTAATTAATTTATTAATTTAAATTTATATTCTGTCATTCCCCAAGGTTCAGGTTGGCTTACAATAATAAAATGACTGACCTTCGCTGACCATCATATAGATTAAATCACAAAGAACTCCTGCTTTATATTTGGCTGTAGAGAGGCAGGCTAGTCTAGTGGCTGGGTTGCTAGCTGGATAATAGAGTTTATTTTCCTGTTTGGACAAGCTCTGGGGAAGGGGTGTGGTTTCTGGGGCAAACTTGGGCCCCAACAATTCATCGTTATTTTTTCTTATTTTACAAATTCTGCACTGATTGTAAGCCACAGGGATTTAATGAAACTGCTCTAGAGTAAGTCACTGGTAGAACCCATCCTGAGTTTTATCTCATCTGCAGACATCACATTTGAAAATACCCATACACACATCACACCCTACAAACTTTAGCTTTAGCTTTTATTTTTAGTCAAATTCTGGAGACTCCAGATGAAACCCAGAGCTATTCAAAATGCATACAGAAAAAAGTAAACATGAACCACTTCACAAGCTAGATCTTATGCAGGAATTAAGGTTACTGGAATGGAAAACATATTGAAAGAAATAACTGCAGGCCGGAGTCTTTGCGTGTCCCACATGCATAAGGAACTGGAACCATTTCCAAGGTTGGTATAAGCCAAGGTAGTGATGTTACTAAAACAAATTTGCCCACATAAATTTTAGTAACAGGGGGACAATCCCATAGCCCAAGGATCCTGAGTAGACCTGCGCATACCTGCACATGTGTAAGTTATGGAAACCGCACGCATCCCCATTGCCAACCCATTGTGATCTGTGAAAACTCTGTGTCCATGCACATGTGCAGCTTCCACATGGCATCCGCAGGCTATGGGATCGAGCCCAAGGTAAATAAATGGATGTGAAATCAAATTCATTTTTTTGAGCACATTTGTTTTTATTCACTCCCCTCCCCCCATTACATTCTACGCACTGCTAGCAGGCTGAAAAGCACTCAGAGGGGAAGGGAGCAGTTACAAGACAGTCAGAAGATATTATGCCCATCTTTGCTGGCCAATTGGCATCGCAAACACATGTTGGACCACCGTGACAGTCATGGAGTAATCGGCGAAAAGGCAGGTTGCTCTGTGCATGGAGGTGGGTGGAGAGAGATGGGTGCACAACCATCTGCCCCTTCCCCCCATGCACGCCACCCACAGAAGCACTCCGTGGGTGAACATGGACTGCCCGCCCAGTAGCAGTCCATTTAAAAATGGCCAAACACAATTCAAATCAAAATAAAGCAGACGCAGACACTGACTCTAAAGAAAATAATATTTTGAACACTATAAGAAAACAGACACAGGGTGATTTCAGACGTTACGAGATCACAGTCAACCACAGTGAACCACACTCAACCCTGCGGAATGGCCAAAGGGCTCTGAACGTCTGTTTGGCGGCCGCCAGATGTTCACCATAGACAATCCCCAGCAGGGGACAGAATTAGCCACCCTTCCGGAGCTCCGACCTGGACCATCTCCAAAAGCGTGGTCAAAGCAATTCCCATCAGGAAACAACAAAACATAACATCTGAACGGCAACCACTGGCAGGAATCAAGCAAAATGATTCCCAGCCGGGGACAAAGCACGCAGCGTCACTGCCAGGTAACAAGCAACAACGCAGGCCAGGGAGGGAGATTTAAAGGGCACTCGGCAGCAGGGGAACATGGCAGGATGGAATGAGGTGGAAGGGAGAGGAGAGCAGAGGGCGAAAGAGCAAGGGAGGAGAAGGTGGAGGAGGCACAGGTGGAGGAGGTGTTCGTGCTGCACATGGAGGTGGTGAAGGGAGAGTAGTAGCAGTGGCAGCCGGGACAGGCTGTCCCAGAGCCGGCAACTGGCCCAAGGGATGAGGCACCACGGAAATGGGTAAGTGGACCAAAGGGGTGTGTGTTCAAGGGCACAGGGGCACCAAGGGAGGTGGGCAGGCTGGAATGGGGGGGCAGGGGGAAGGGCCACGGGGCTGAGGCAACCCGGCAACCAACCTCCCCCCCGATGCCCCACAGATACGGAAACGGGCCCGGGAGCACGAGTCCCCAGAGGCAGCAGACGCTGGCCAGGCGGAGGAGGAGGGCCCATGCAGGAGACGGACCTACCACCGAGGGGGGCAATGGGGGAACAGGGAAACCCAGGACTTCATCAGGAACTGGGGGACCCTGGAGCATCAGCTGGAGATAGAGGTCAACCAGTGGAATGAGCACATCTTCGTGTAGATTGTGCAGGACATGGAGGCAGCGGGGCACCCCAGGACCATGGCCCAGTGCTGATCAAAGGTCAAGGAGTTCAAGATGGGGTACAAGGTCATCAGGGACAACAACCAGCAGTCCAGTCACGGAGCCTGGACCGCCCCCTACTATGATGCCCTGGACCACATTCTTCACATGAAGGGTTCCATTGTCGCACCACGCCTCATGGGGAGTGCCGTGTTTCAGGGCAGGGAATGAGCCAAGGTACCCCCTCCCCTCACAGCGCCCTAGAAGACACCAGCTCCAGGGACCCAGTCCCCCAAAAGGAATGCCGCAGGACCTCGAGGACCAGCAGGCCCCCCTCGTGCACCAGCCCCAAGAGCCCCCAGCCCCTGTTCGGACCGGGAGAATCTGAGGCTGGCACAATGGACATCCTCAGCCATTAGTTGCAGAGGGACCCCATTAACACAGAGGAACCAGCCTTGGAGGGCTCCGAGAGTGACATCAAGGGTAAGCAAGTGGGTGGGAGGGGAGACGGACCAGGGGGATGGGTCGAGGGGGGGAGGGGGGCACACCGGGCATGGGGCCACCCCCAGTAACCCCAGGCACCCCAGAGCAAGGGAAGGGGGCCCAGGGGCTGCTGGGGGACGTGTTCAGCACACACACACCCAATCCCTCCCATATCCCCACAGGACATGCCATGTCCCGGCACCTGCGACAGGTTGGCAAAGAGGATGGCAGAGAGCAGCCCCAGGAGCAGCCAGAGGTCCCAGGTGAGGCACACAGGTAAGCGGGGGGGGAGAGCTCTGGGGGAGACCAGGCGGGGGACCTGGGGCACGCGGTCTGGGGGAGAGGGGACCTGAGCGCAGGGGAATGCCGGGGTAGGGCACTGGCTGCCAACCTGAGGGGGGGCTGTGACCCCCCAGCCATGCCATGAGAAAGGGGGTGGGCAGCTGGGGCACCTAACCACCCCTAATGTGTACCTGAACATGGCAACCCGATGGGTCCCAGCAAGCTGGCCCCGTGCCCCTGGTGCAATAGATGAGGGAGCACCGGGCATGGGTACAGTGCCGGAGGGAGGATCAGGTGGAGGACATAGTCCACTCAACCACCGAGCAGGGAGAGCGGATGATCGTGGCCATCGATCGGATGGAGGCAGCCATGGAAAGGTCCGTGCAACAAGCGGAGGCAAGGGACCAGAGGCTGCAGGTGGAGGTGCAACTAGAACGGAGGCAGGAGTGCCGGGAGAACAGCAGGTGGGTGGAGGCATTTGGGTGGCTGGAACTGGCCATCAACAGGATGGTGAGGGACATTTGGCAAAGATGGACCGCTCCCACGACATCGGCACCTCGCTGCTCCTGCACGCAGGGACCATGAGTGCACATGATGGCAGCCAACCCGCCAGACAACCTGTCTGCCCCAGCCCTGATTCTGGGCCCCTTGGCACATGCACCACCTCTGCCACTGTTGCAGCCGCCGGTACACCCGCTGGCCCACGCATCCACCTCCCGGTCCATGTAAGCTTCCGGAGGGAGCAGCCGCCCAAGGGGGCCCCGCCGGACACAGGTCCACCCGCCCTCCCAACACTGCCTGCCCCTCAGGACACCAAGGCCTCCTAGTACTCTGTTGGGGACATGGACAGCAGGGGGGAGGGGAGCTCCCAGAGCTCCACAGCAGCCATGGGGTGGCTGAGAGGGAGGGCCTGGAGACATGGGGTATGGGCAGAAGGGAGGAAAGGGGGAGAGTGGCCTGAGGGGGGGACGAGTGGAACCAGGAGGGGGGGACAGTGGACCTGTAGGAGGTATGCACAATAAAAGCATGGGCACCACTGCTGCATCCATCGTTCTGTTCATGGGACATGGGCTGGGAGTGGCTAGCCAGCCCAGGGGCAGGCCCATGGCACTGGGGGCAGCTGAGGGGAGGTGGTGATGGGGGTGCATGGCCTCACGCCTCAGCCTCCCAGCTGATCCGCCTAGCCAGGGCAGCACAGATGCACTTTGTGTACCGGTACTCCCGCTGGTTCTCCGTGTTCACATAGAGAGGCACGGGCCTGGGAGGGCGTCTGGGCATGGGGTAGTCGAGGGCAGCCCCATCAGTCTCTCACACGTTGTGCAGCACACAGCAGGCTCTGATCACTAGGGCCGAGGTCTCCACTGTGTAGTCCAGCCGGCCCACAAGGCTCCTTCAGTGTTGCTTGAGGGCCCCAAAGGCCCTCTCGACCACGGTCCTGCTTGCACACAGGTGGGTATTGTAGAGTGCCTTCACAGGGTTCCTGGAGACCTGGTATGACTTCATCAGCCATCGGGTGAGTGGATAGGCCGGGTCCCCCAGGATGCAGGGGGGCATCAGCACCCCCTCGATCTGGGTCATCCCCATGTCCACGAAGTCCCCACGGTACATCTGGGCATAGAAGGGAGAGATGGTCATGATCCAGGCATCGTGGCTGCACCCAGAGTGGCCCGTGTAAATGTCTATGAACTGCCCCCGGTGATCCACAACCACCTGCAGCTGCAGGGAGTAGTAGCCATGTCTGTTGATATATTCCATGGCCTTCCATCAGAGGGGTGGAGGATCTCGATGTGGGTGCTGTCCATGGTGCCCATGCAGTTGGGGAACCCCCAGCTGTGAAGCCAGCCATCATGGCCTCCTGGTCCACCAGCTGTATCGCTCAGTCCAGGAGCATGCCCTCCACCTCCTTGCAGATGTCTCACAGGATACCGGCGATGGTGCTCACCTCGATGCCAAAATGCTGCGAGACAGACTGGCAGGAGTCAGGCATTGCCAGGGCCCAGACCCCAATGGCCACCTGCTGGACCATGGGAATGGGGATCCGTATGGTGGTGTGCTGTCACTCCAGCCAGGGCGTTAACAGCTCCACAAGTCACAGGAGGGTGTACCTGTCCATCCAAAAGTGTGGTCTCCAGGTGGCCTCATCCCACTGAGTCAGCACCCTGGACCACCACCCCTGTACCCACTCCATGACCCATAGCCTTTGCCCGGGCATGTACGCATTGCAGCTGCTTTCCTGCTGTCATCACCTCCCACCTCTCTGTGTTTTGGCTGCCTAATGTCCTCGCCACCCTGATCTGTGTGTAGCATCTCCTGTATGTGTGCTCAGTTCCAGTTGCTGGGTTGGGTCTGTACTCCATGCCTTGCTCATTAGCCAGGCAATGTTGTGGCCTGTGGCCTTATCGGTTGGCCTTGGAGCTCCCCTGCTTCACCTCCCATCCTTCCAGAGATTATGGGGCCCCTCTTGCCTTGCATTTAGTATCAGGCACATGTTGGACCATGGCAGGCAGTGCTTCCCCAGGGCTCGCCGCCCCCACCGCCCCTGCAGCCCCCATAACTGGACCTTCTGCGAGACCATAGCCCTGTGTGACCTGTGGCATTCCCTGGCCATGCAATTGCTTCTGAGCTGCCCGGACAGACTCACAGGTGCCTATGTGAGTCTGAGCTCTGGCCTGCACTACTTTGGCTATGAGGCAAGCACCCTGGATTTCTGGATGCACACGGAGACGCTGGGCCTGCATCCCTTTCCTGATGGGCTCATCCCAGAGATGAGGTGCACGCATGTGGGGTGGTCAGCTACGGAGACCATGTCTGCTCTCTCTGTGTGCAGCCTGGTCACCTACATGGCCTGTCTGGAAGAGGGGGGCCCTTTCCTGGCCGTGTCCTTCTTTGGCTGTGTTCACAGGGCCCATGGGTACCAGCGGTCCCATGGGGTGGTCTATCACTGCCTGTAGGAGCTTGGTCACCTTCTGTGGCCCCCAGCTGCTGACTATGGCTTCTCGGATCCCACCAGGGTTGAGCTGATGGCACTGGCTGGTGTGTGGTCCCGTTCCGATGTGCAGGTGGGGCTCGCCATACAGGATCCCTTTGAGACGTACTACCTCATCGCCCACCACATGTCTGTGCTGGGATACCATCGGGGCATGCTTCAGTGGCCCTACGTCTAGCACCTGGTGGGCCACCCGGCCCCGGGCCCCTTTATGGCCCCCTGCAGATGACTGTGAGGCCCCCTGTGCCTTCTGGGCCCTAGTTGCTGCCCCTCTGTGAGCTCCTGCCTCCGCCTTGATGCCATGGGTCACTGCCCACCCCCTCCATGCTGCCCTGGCCTTCCTGATGTGCTGCCTGCTTCCTGGGGTTTCGCTGCCCCTGCCTGTGGCTCAGGGCCCCCTCCATGTGTCCCCCCCGTTCTCCTCTGCAACTGGTGTTCCCCTCCATGGCTGCCTTCTCCTGTGGCCGTGTCCTGCACACCGAGCTGGCACCCAGCACCCCAGGGTACTGCTGACCGTCCTAGCCTGCCTGCAATTCCTCCTGTGCTGGTGCCCCCCCCAGTTACCTCAGATAGATAGATAGATAGATAGATAGATAGATAGATATTGCGTGGCCAATGGCCATAGCTCTCAAACACAATACAAAAAGTAAAGCATACATACACACAGTATACATCCGTGAATAAAAATCGAAGGAATCAATGTAAACTGGGAGCCAGTAGAATCTAATCTGAAATCAGAGGACTGCCTTAAAATCCCTCCCCACCCTCAGACAAGCTATCGTCTACTTTCAACAAGTTCCCACTGCATGGGGGGAAAGACCATAAGTGAGTCAAATCACCTACACTGGGCCAGCTGAGGTTTAAATTTTACGGCCTAATACCTGCCCCCAGTGCATGCCAACAATGTGTCAGCTCAGGGGATGATAGGAAAACTCCAAAAATGACTTCCTAATATGAATAATCTGTAGCAAATAGGCAGCAACACTTTTAAAAACATTGACATCTGAATAGTCCAATAGTAACCTTAGCCAGAAATGGCTATCCCTACCAGAGTATTTCTAAAGATTTGGTGCTACCAATTCCTGTCGGGGCTTATCATATAAATGACAGTCAAGAATTATATGGCTAACAGATTTGACTGAATTGTTGTCAAACGGGCACAGGCGCTCCAGGTAAGGTATGCCCTGCTTCTGGCCCTCAAACACATGGGATGGCAAGGCATTAAAATGCACCCAATCATACAGCTGCTTTGCCCTGCCTGAAATAGGGGCCACCAGATAATCTGCAATCGGCCCCACCTCAAGGATCCATGCCAGGTAATCTCTCATATGGGAAGACTTAGCTAAGTTTTCAACCTTCACTTGTCTCCCAATATCACCTGATCGGACCAGGACCTCCTTTTTCCAAGTATCCGGAAGCTTGTGGGCAAGATATTCAGGGGAGAGTCCCATCTTCCGAAGGTGGGCCTCGATTTTAAATGCTCATTGACTAAGAAAGCCATCCTCCAGCAGATCCTTTAGAAACCCTGCCTGCAACCCAGAACGGATTTTGAGCCAGAAATTCAACGAAATTTCAATGGCCACCTGCGACCATGGTCTCTGGCCCAATTCCAGCCAAACTGCAGACAGAGGGGTACCACATAGGGCACCCACCAGATGTCGCAAAAACTTGGACTGGGGTTTGTCCACCATGTCTGCAAGGAAGGGCACCCAAAGTTCCGCCCCATAGAGCAATTGGGCCCTAACCTTGCTTGTAAGGACCTGCAAAGCCGGGACCACAGCAGATTATTATTATTATTATTATTAGTAGTAGTAGTAGTAGTAGTAGTAGTAGTATTATAAACATTTGTATAGCGCCAGTCGTGGGACCTGCTGCTGTACAGAACATAGAAATAGATGATGTCCCTGCCAGTGGCTTACAATCTAGAAGACAAGGAGGGGGGACAGGGAGAGGGGACAGTGGGATAGACAGGGGAGAAGACCGACAAACATTTAAGCGGATGTGAAGACTCAGGTGCGTGTGCTTTTCTTTTTTACAATCAGGTTGCAGCAGTCTGCAGAGGAGGGCAGACAGTAGGTATATGGGAACAACTAGCAGGCATTGGGAAAGGCAGCAAGGAAAAGGTGGGTCTTGAGGAGGGATTTGAAGGAGCGGAGGGAGGGGGCAAGGCAGATGTGGGCAGTGAGGGAATTCCAGGCATGGGGGGCAGTGAGGGAGAAGGGTCAAAGGCAATTAGGTGAGCAGGAGAAATGAGGGAGAGTGAGGGAGAGGACAGAGGAAGAGCAGAGAGTGCGTGCAGGAATGCGAAGGGAGATTAGGTCCAAGAGGTATGGGGGAGCTTGGTTGTGGAGCTATTTGAATGTGAAAACCAGGAGTTTAAACAGGATACGTTCAGGAAGGGGGAGTAAGTGAAGAGAGAAGAGGAGAGGCTGCACATGGTCAAAGCGACGGGCAGAGTGAATGACCTTGGCAGCGAAGTTTTGGACTGCGATAAGGGGGGACAGGTGAGAGCGAGGGAGGCCAGCAAGGAGGAGGTTGCAGTAATTGAGGCAAGAGATAACCATGGCATGAACAAGGGTTTTGGCCAAGGAGGTAGAGAGAAAGGGGCGGATCCGAGCAACGTTATGGAGGGCAAAATGGCAGGATTTGGCAACAGAGTCAATGTAAGGTTTAAAAGAGAGGTGCGTGTCAAAGATGAAGCCCAAGCTACGGGCTTGGAGAACAGAATGGATGGTGACTCCTTCGATGCAGATGGGCAGGTTAGAGGGCGAGGAAGAGGCGGGAGGAAAAATGAGGAGTTTGGTCTTGGTCATGATGAGCTTGAGTTGACGTCGGGACATCCAGGCGGAGATATCAGAGAGGTAGTTTACGAGGCGTGAGTGGACAGAAGAGGAGAGAGAGGGGGTAAAAGATAGAGTTGGGTGTCATCAGCGTAGAGATGATATTGGAATCCATGGGAAGCAATAATTTTGCCAAGGGACAGGTTGTAAATAGAGAAGAGGGGAGGGCCAAGGACAGTGCCTTGGAGGACCCCAACTGAAAGGGGGAGGGAGGAGCAGGTCGACCCAAGGAGGGAGACATTAAAGGAGCGGTCAGAGAGGTAGGAAGAGAACCAGTCAAGGACAGAGCCGCAGAAGCCCAAAGAGTGAAGCGAGTCCAATAGGAGCGAGTGGTCGACAGTGTCAAAGGCAGCAGAGAGGTCAAAGAGGACAAGAATGGAGTAGAGACGCTTAGATTTAGCGACAAGTAGATCATTGCTGATCTTGGCTAGAGCAGTTTCAGTAGCGTGGAGGGGGCAGAAGTCGGATTGGAGAGGGTCTAGGGAGGAGTTGGCAGAGAGGAGGTCCAGGCAGCGGGAGTAGACGACACGTTCCAGAAGCTTCGAGGCAAAGGGAAGGAGGGCTTGTCGATGGGACTAGCTGATGTGAATTCTTTGCTGTTATGGATTGTGAGAAGGCCTCCCACTCTCCCCAGTGAGAGAGGGGTTGAGAGGGAGGATGTCCCCTGGTGGCAGCAGGGGACAGAAGGATGTATTGTAGAAGATCCCTGATGTGAACAGGATTGGAATGTTAGGACTGATAATAGCAGAGGATAATTGGAGGGGGTAAGATGTAATTATTTATTATTATTAGGGGGGGGGAGGAGTGTTGATCGTGTATTGTTTTTGAAATGCTGGGTCCCCCTGTGTGGGATATAGACCCTAGCATTGCTGTATTTGTGTGTTGCTTTGATTGTTGGGAAAAAAAAAACAATTATTCTATTTATTTGCTGTTGTGAGTCACCTCGAGCCACCTTTGGGCAGGAGAGTGCAGGATACAAATTAAAAATGAAATTAAAAATGAAATGAAGACTGGTCGGTAACTAGAGGGGTCAGATGGGTCCAGGGTGGGCTACCTTGCTGCATGAACAACCTCTGGAGTAACTGTGCTGAGCCATGGCCTGCCCTCAGAGCCCTCAAGACATGTTCCCGCCATCCTCCATGCTTGGGAAATAGCAAGCCCAGATACCGAAACACTGAGACTTGCTGTATTGGGTTCCCCCACATTGCCCAATGGTAGACTTTTCTCCTATGGGAGCAAACCAGGACCTTGGACTTGTTATAATTGATAGTCAGACTTTTCATTACAAAAAGTGAGGAAGGCCTGAAGTTGTCTCTATAGTCCCATGCGTGTTTGTGAGAGCAGTGCGATGTCATCTGCATAACAAAGGCATCCAATCGGTCGCACTGCTAACTTTGGGGGGGAAACGTGAGTCTGCCATAAGGGGTATTACCCCATTAATGAAGTAATTAAAAAGGGTCGGGGCAAGAACACAGCCCTGCCTAACCCCTACTGTGGTGTTAATGGGGGGGGGGTGTAATATGCCCCAGTTGATCTATTTTAACCACCAGGGAGGAATGCCGATGTAGGACATATATCAGCACCAAGAGACGTTTGTCTATAGTGGAGGCTTGCAGTTTCCTCCACAGGGCAGTGCGATCCACAGAATCAAATGCTGCCCTGAGGTCTAGAAAAGCCACAAAAAAAGCCCCGTTACGATGCATATACTTACGGGCCAGATGATCCAGGATGTGACATTGCTCAGTAGTTGAATGGCCCCGTTGGAACCCTGCTTGTTCTGGGGCCAGGGCCTGTGTTTCTTCCATCCACTCAGCCAACTTTCCCAGTAAATACTTTGCATACACTTTGGCAATTACTGAGAGCAGGCTGATAGGCCTGAAGTTGGCAGGGTTGGTGGAAGAGCCTTTTTTGTGGATGGGAAAAATAATTGCCTGGGCCGAGGCTTTCGGGACTAGCCCAGAATTGTTAATAGCTGTAAATAACACCACTAAGACTGGCAGCCACCAGGCCTTATGGCTCTTCAGGAATTCCACTCTTATGAGATCTATGCCCAGGGCACGGTTGTTATGAAAATAATCTATTATTGCCTCCACTTCCTCTTCCCTCCCTGGGTCCCAGCCAGGGATTTCTGCCAAATTGATGTCCAAATAGTCCTGCGTCTGTTTTTCTGAATTATATAGCTCCTGGAAATATTCCACCCAGGCAGATGATGAAGGAGCACCAACCAAACTCTTGGGGCCTCCCCTTGTGGCACCATTGACCAATTGCCAGAACCTACCTCTGTGACCACGGGGTTCTGGGGCCCCCGGACTGCTCCTCACGGTGTCCTTCCACGGTGGGGGTAGTGTTGTATGTGGATCTGCTGCATGTCTCCGGCTCTTCTCCATCCCATCCATCGCACTCTTGCCGGCGTGTTGGTTCCCTGTCTGCCTCCTGGATCATTCCCAGGCTGCCCCCTGTCTATGTGACCTCCCCCTCTGCCTGTGCATCTCTGGGATTGCCCGTGCTGGCTGTGCTGTTGTTGGGGTTCTGGGTGCCCGTCCCCGTGTTCTGCCCTGCCCCTGGGCCGCTCCCCTCCTTTTCCCTGTCCCCCCCATTTTCCCATTGAGCCGTGTGTGTTGGCCATCCTGCTGTGTCTCCCTTTCCCTTCCTTTCCCATGCAGGTGTTTATGCGCCCAGGCATGTGTTTGTGGTGTGTATTCCACTGTGCCCTTGTTGTCTCTGCCTGTTGTGTGTGCCGCCTCAGCGGCTCTTCTCCCTCCTCCCCCTTCCTTACCTTTTTCCTTGTGTGGGCGTTCTCTGTAGCGCTTCTGGCTTCATTTGCCCTCAGTCGGCCATGTCTGCCTCCCGCCCCTGGCCCAGAATCAGCATCACATCTGTTGCACTGCCCCGGGACGTGGTCTGTCGGGCCGATTCCCTGCCGTGGTCCCGCTCCCGTCACGTCTGTTCAGGGCCTTCCTGGACCATGGGGGGTGGTTGTTCGGCTCGCCACCACTGAGAATGTACTGTGGTGAATTGGGACTGCGTAACGTCTGAAATCACCCATAGATCACAAAGAGAAAGAAGGATTAACAGAAGGAAATTGGGCTCAGAGAACACAGAAAGTGAGAATTGGAAGTGAGTGGAATATACTGGGATGAAATTGGGAAGAGAAGATTCACCACCCCAGGGCACTCGCTGCACGTTAAAGCCCTATCATACTTTGGGCACCACCAAGTCTTCTCCTATGCCAGTGCCTGCTGCTTCCATGCCTGCCCACTGTCTGTCAGTGCCTGTTGCTCTCTCCTATGTCTGCTTCCAGTGTGCCAGTCTCTCCCTCTCATATTCTGCCACCCTCAGGGGCACTCTGAAAATTGAACATTCTCTGCAAGTTGAACCCCCTGTCACACTTTGGGCCAGCCTTCCTGCTGCCCCTGCTGTTCGTTTGTGTGTGTCTCTGTATGTCCTGCTACCCTGGAGAACTCTTTTCAAGTTGCAGCCATGTCATACTTGGCAAGTCTCCTCCTGTGCCAGATGTCTACCTGCCTGCTGCCAGTCTGTCTCTCTCTGCCTCCCTGAAGATGGATGTCCAAGCTGAAACCTATACTTGGGTCAACAATAAGTCTCCTATTATGTCCAGTGCTTGCTGTGGTGCCTGCTGCCTGCAAGTGTCTGTCTGCTCTGTCCTGCCCACCTGCTGTGTGGCAGTCTCTATCTCTGACATTTCTGTCACCCTGGGGTACTGTCTGCAAGTTTGGGAAATTGAAAGTTTCAGAGAGGCAAAGTAAAACTGCTATTTAAGTGAATGGAAGACCTGCACAGTGAAAAAAATGGGAGACAAATTTAGTAACTAAAACAAATTTAGTTTTAAACAGAAAATGAATACAGATTGTTTAAAAATAAATAAATAATACAAAATAAAATGAAGTTGGTTCTTGTTGAATACCCCTAGTATAAGTCCTCCCATTCGCTCCTGGTTCTTATCATGGCTGTAATTCCTTCCATTTCTCACCACAAATCTCCAATAGAATTTTCCACTAAACATCGAAACCACCGTCCATCCATCCATCCTCCCATAAGTTCTCCAATGTATACTTCTTCCTTCTCTGGGTAAAAACAGACATGATGCAAATCACCCTTAACCACCCTTGGGGGTTATTTATGCATGTTGCAGGGCTGTATTGGTGCCCTATGCAGCCCTGCAACATGCATAAATAACCACCAAGGGTGGTTAAAGGGTGGTTAGCGTCATATCTGTTTTCACCCTCTATGATCTTGCAGTAGCTGCCGCCAACCAGTTTCTGCTGTGTGACCAATCAATAAATCCTACCCTAAATCCTAAATTACAATACACACTCCAGCCCAACCATGGTACTCTCATAGGTCAGTACAGACTTACAGAGGAATTGCTCTGCTGTCACTTATGCAGAGATTACTCTTCTTCTTTCCTGCTTTGTCATTCTTTGAATCAAGTCTGAAACAGCTACCCACAAATATCGGTAAATCCATTGAATTTTTGGTTCTTGACTTGACCCGCCAACTTTGGGTACTAATCGCCAGTTTACCGAATTCTAGTCCTAATTTACCAACTTCTGGTTCCAGTCTTTTGAGTTACCATCCTGACTTTTCGAGTTAACATCTATTTATTTATTTTTAGTTACCTTCCAGTGTTTCCACTATTTTTCTGCACCAATTTACCAATCAGTAAACATAATGATAATTCCCTTTTTAAAAAAATAACAAAAATTTGCAGGTTGATTGGCACTTGGGTAACCCATTGGGTGCCTGGTACAGTACCTGAAATTTCCATCCCTGTGGGTAATAAATCAGGTCCCTGTTTCAGTTCTATTGAAGTCATTCTTACTAAACATGTGGGGGAATGAAGTGAGCAGCCGTATGAAGACTGCAATTCTAGACACACCTCACTAGTGCAACCTTATACAATACAACCTTAGATCTTCTTCTGGAGTCTCACATTAATGGGTATTTGCACTAAGGAACCACCTGCGATTTGGGGGTTCCACCATTGCACCTTAAGTTGGTTGGCAGTTGGGCCTTTGCTGTAATGGGCCCCGCAGTGTGGAACTCACTCCACCCCAGATGTTCGTCTCAGTTCCTCCCTCCTTCCCTTTAAAAAGCACCTGAAAACATATTTATTTTCTAGGTGCTTTTAGGATCCACTGCTGAACCCTTTAATGTATTTTGTCCTCCCTTTTTCCTTCCCCTATCTTACCATTTTTAATATAATTTTGATTATTTGTTTTAAATTGTTTTAAACTGTTTATATTGTGCTTTTAGGTAAAATGTTAAAGCACTCTGAGTGTCATGTAGGCAGGGGGGGCACTATAAAAATAATATGTATTATCATTATTATTTTACTTTATTATTATTGCCAGTACAAATTATAGCCATGAGGACTAAGAAAGGGCTGTGGTTTCTTTCAACAAATATTTTAAGTGATCAGTTACACGTAAGCAAAATATGAGGAACTCCTGATAGGTTTCTGGTCAGTTTGATAAAAGACAAAAAGGCTGTATTTTTGGCTCAGTGAATAATTGTTCCTCCAGCTCTCGTAGAAAGACATTATCTAATCTAAGAGATTTATTTGCTGTGCAAAAAGCTTCTCTGCAGTGGCGTAATCACCTCTCTTCCCTCCCATATTAAAATATGGAAATATGCTGAAACTGTCTTTGTGAGAATAAACAGCATCATTTGCCAAGAAAAAGTTTTAAATGCCCTATTTTCATATTTATGTAGATTATAAACTATACCCTCTGGAATTCTATCATTTGTTATCTGCAAAAAAAGAGTGAATTATAAAGCAAGGTATACACTTCATGGTTCACAATGGAAGTGCTTTCATTTGTTATGTCACTAGAAGGCTCCTTTGGGGAATTAGCTGTAAATTGTTGTTGCCAGGACCACAAAGATGCAAGGTAAGAAACAGATATTCTTTGTGTGTGATGGTATGTGTGTGTGTGGCTGTATACAATACACAGATCAAGACATAGTCTATTTAAGTTAAACACAATTGCACAAAGAATGTATCAGATGCATTATATTGGCCAGCAACAGAAAGGTGAGAATTTTGTATTGGCAATTTCTTTATATTCGGTAAGAATCTTTAATTTAAAACAAAAAAATATAGCAAGGGATTAGTCTGCATTATGATGTAATTAGGTCTGGAATACTCAGAGAAGACAAGACAAAAGACAGAAGATAGAGCAATGCAGCTATTTGGACATGTATAATTCCTGCCCTTCACTTCACTTGCTGCCACATATTGTTAAAAATAAAGATGGGTCCAAGATGTAAATAAGTAAGTAAAATTTTATTTGTCTGGCCTTAGGCCGTAACAAAATTGAACAGCAATTGCATAAAACAAACCTAATAATAAATAAGAACACATATCCAAATGTATACAAAAACCACATTATAAAATATGGAATATAACTATATGTTACAGTGTAAACCGAACCCTCCCCAGGGTTGACAACTTTATTTGACCCTCACCTCAGTCTCCTCCCTTTTAAAGCCTTACCCTTCTCGGGGTTTGTGGCGGCAGCATTTGGCCCCGGTAATCATTTGGTATGTTCACAGAATTGTATCCAGTAGACCATCCTTATAATTGTATGTCACTGAATAATGATTACTCAGGGGACCTTACCAAAAGATACCTTAGGAGATGTCTGCGCATGGCCTTTGTTAGGGAGCTCACATTTGCAACAGATTGACCAATGGCTGCACAACCTCCAACCGAATCCAGTCGACCTAGCTAATCTGGTGAAGGTTACTATGGTGTTCCCCCGCCTGCCTGGAAGGCTGGCAATCAGTAGCAGTTGGATTCAAGGCCCCTCTACAGGGGCCCTAAATTTCAGAAAATTTTCCCTGAGTTGAATTACCTGGCCTAAATAGGATGCCACATTCCTAATGATCTGGGGACAATTGCTAGACAGCAGTAATGTCAGAAGATGGTCCTCAGATGTATTCCTGTTGTCTTGTATAAATGACAGAAGATACTTCTCTCTTATTTTATCATACAAATGACAAGCAAAAAAGAGGTGAGCCACCGTCTCTACCGCTGAACCATCAAATGGGCATAACCTGTCAAGGATTCCTGAACTAATCCTGCACAAGCTCCTAGTCTTCACCTATAAAGCTCTTCACAACCTCGCTCCCCCCTACCTCTCTGCACTTATCGCCCTCCATACTCCAGCCCGTGCACTTCGCTCCTCCTCTGTCCCTTCTCTCACCCTTCCATGCCTTCCCTGCTCCCCTAAGCGCCTTCGTCCCTTCTCACTTGCTGCCCCCCNAATTTACCATAAAATGCATTGGGGGATGTCTGCACATAGTCTTTGTAAGGGAACGCACGTTTGCAACAGATTGACCAATGGTTACACAACCTCCAACCAAATCCAGTCCACCCACCTAGCTAATCTAGTGAAAGTTACTATGGCGTTCCCCCGCTCGCCTGGAAGGCTGGCAATCAATAGCAGTTGGATTCAAGGCCCCTCTACAGAGGCCCTAAATTTCAGGAAATTTTCCCTAAGTTGAATTACCTGACCTAAATAGGATGCCACATTCCTAATGGTCTGGGGAGAATTGCTAGACAGCAATAATGTCAGAAGATGGTCCTCAGATGTATTCCTGTTGTTTTGCATAAATGATAGAAGATACTTCTCCCTTATTTTGTCATACAAATGACAAGCAAAAAAAAGATGAGCCACCATCTCTACCGCTGAACCATCAAATGGGCATAACCTGTCAAGGTAGGGAACCCCTTGAATTCATCCTTCCAAAACCTTGGAAGGAAGAGAGTTCACCCTAGCTCTAAAAATAAGATGCTTAGCTCTTATATTTAATACAGAGCTCAGATAGTAGGGGATCTGACCTTGCTCAGGCAACCACCGCCAGTATGAGCTTACATGCTGACAATCATTGATGGCACCGATCTCTGTTTGTCTATCAATGTCGCTGACCCGCATCAAAATCTCCTTTAGTATTGATCCAGCTGGTTTATGGCTCAAGTACCCCACTGACAAGCCTATCGACTTCAGGTATGAGTTGATTTCAACCATCATGGGTTGAATCCAAGGGTCCCTCAACATCTCTTGGATCAACTCTGGGGAACCGCCAAACCGAGCCTTCCACCAATATTTCAAGGCGGCTTCCGAGGCTTTACAAGACCATCTTTTCTGCCCCATTTCCAATCTGAAGATGACATGAGGAGTACCTAATGGATGGCCTAATAACGCAGATAGAAATTTAGCTTGGATTCTATCCAGTCATCTACCCTCTGAGAAGGCCCACAGTTCTGCCCCATATAACAGTTGTCCCCCCAACTTACTGTTGAATACCTGAAGGGAAGAGGTGATGGAGTCTCTGCCCTGTCGTGTAAAGAAGGAGATGAGTGCCTGCAATGTGCCCCTAGCTGCCTCTATGGTCCTCGTAACATGCTCTCTCCATCTACCCGACTTGTGGAATATTATTCCCAAGTACCGAAAAGAGGATACTTGCTGGATAGAGTGACCTTGCAGCTATACAGTTTCTTCCTGTTTGAGAAGATCAGGACTTTTGACTTAGAACAGTTAATCGCCAAGTTATTTTGCTTACAGAATTTGGCGAAAGCTACCATCTGCCTTTGTAAACCTACTCGGGTCTGCGACATAAGCATGACATTGTCGGCGTATAGAAGACACCCAACAGGCCTATCTGCTATTTTGGGGGGAAAGTAGCTTGGATTGGACATTTCCGGGATTACATCGTTGATAAAATAATTGAATAGAGCTGAGGCCAGGACCCCCCTCTGGATGTCTACTGGTTCCGTTATGTGTCCCTGGGGGTAAACTCTTATAACCAAGGAAGAATCGTGATATAGAGCCGGAATTAACCAAAGCAGCCTCTTATCCAGCGTTGAACTCCTTAACTTCCCCCACAGAATTTCTCTATCTATTGAGTTGAATGCAGCTCGCAGGTCTAAGAAAGCCACAAAAAAGGAGTGGCTCCTGGCCCGAAGACTGCATTGTTCTATCATGGACCGACCAACCTGGAAGCCTGCTTGCTCCGTGTGTATGATACTCTCCTGCCTGGTCCAATGCGTAAATCTGGTCAGTATAATCTTGCCATAGATCTTCCCCACTACACGAAGGAGGCTGGTTGGCCGATAGTTGGCCGGATCTGTTCTGCACCCCTTCTTGTAGATAGGGATAACTATGGCTCTGGACCATAGTTTGGGAATTATACCAGAGTTGTTTATTTCTGTAAACAAATGGACTAAAAGTGGAAGCCACCATGTCTTATTTCCTTTTATAAACTCTATACGGATGAAGTCTTGTCCTGGGGCTCTATGAATGTGAAATGTGTCTAAAACTGTCTCTATATCCTGCTCCATAACTGGGGGCCAAGGGTAGAGATCTAATAAGTCCTTATCTAATGAAGTTAAATTTTTTGGTTGCCCTGCAAATAGAGTCCGAAAGTGCTCCATCCAGGTGGAAGATGGTATAGAACTTCCAACCTGTTTCCCTATCCTTGAAGTTGCCGCGTTGACCGTACACCAGAATTGCCTGGAGTTCTTACTATCCACGGCCTGAATTAAATCTGCCCATTGCTGGTCACCATACTGTTTCTTTTTCTCTTTCAAAAGAAGTTTGTAGGTACTTCTTGCAGACAGGTATTCAATTGGAGGGGCTTGACTCTGTACCTTCCTATATTGGCGGTAACTCCGGTTCATTCCTGCATGGGCTTGCCGGCATTCTTTATCGAACCATGTAGCCCCAGTGTTTGAGTGAAACGTCCGCGAGATTCCTGTGTAGCCTTGGACATACTGCATCATGTTTGCGCTAAGCTGGTTGTAATGGTTCAGTATTTCCTCTCGATCCACCTCCAGAAGGAGTTGGTACCTTTGCTGCTGAACCACGGGTTGATTAATGTGGGCTGTCAACCCGGCCTCCAGGGAGTAATCCCACCGATGAGCTCTCAAGAGCTCGAACTGGGGCCCCCCCACATTATTGGATTGGACGCTGGTGGTAGTAGGACGACAGGCGGCCAGCACCATCTGCAAAGGCAGGTGGTCACTGGCTAGCTCACATCCCACTATAAAATCTACCAAGTATGGTATAACATCAGATGTGACCAGCACATAATCCACCATGCTTGAGCCACGGGGCCCAAGATACGTAAGTTCCCCTGTGGGGTCACCGTATCCAGCCCCGTTCACAACAAATAGATTGAAGGCGGCCATTAACTTAGCCAATTTAAGTCCCGAGGAGTTAATCTGGGAATCTTTAGATCTCCTAGGATTAAGGATGCCATGGGGATCGGCTGGTACTGCATCAACAAATGTGCTAATGGCCGAATCATTGGCCCCCCAGGCTTGCATTGAAATCTCCCATTAGGATCAAATGAGCCTGAGGGTTAGTGCTCACAATCTGACTAAGTAGAACCTCCAGATTATCCCAATGGGATTTTTTAAATGTCCCTGCATTGCAGGATGGGATATAGACTGTCAAAAAGATTAGACTTAAGTTTATTAAGGTTAGCCTGAGACTGAATCCCAACACCTGCTGAGAGCTAACCGACAGAATTTCTGGTGGGGGCAGCTCCTGGGAAATTAAACATCCCAGGCCACCACATGCTCTGCCCCTAGCATGATATTTTACTGCGGGAATACTAATAGCCCTAAAGCCTTCTAAATATAAGGGGTCCGTGGACCACGTTTCTTGGATTAGAATGATATGATACCCTTTTATAAAGGCCAGAAAATCTGCATCATTTTGATATTTTTCCCATCCTGCCGTATTCCAAGAACAAATAAGGAGTCCTTCACTGGGCTAGCACTCCGAATGTCATAATGCAAACAACTGGTTATCCTCTGAATTATTACCCACTGACCCCTGATCCGCAAGCCAAACCATTGGCGGGACAGAGGTATAAAGACCCTGTCCCTCTGCCACATCTGCCTCTCCTGCCATTAGGGAGATTGGGCACAGCTTTGCTACTTGAATCTCATCCAGAGAGATTCCCAGGACTTGGTTTGATAGCCCTGATGTAGGGGTCCTGGGGTTACTGGAGGCCCTCTCATGGTAGCTTCTTGACATCTCGTCTAAAGTTGTAACGGGCTTAGAAGGCAGTGTTGGAGTATCCCTCCCCTCGAATTGAAGTATTGAACTACCAGGAAGATCCTGTCGCAGGCTCTGGCTTTCAGTCAGCTGTGTCACTACATTTATACCCAGCTGCATAGGAGCCTTTTTACAACTCTGCTTCTGGGGAGGTAGATTACGATACCCTGCTCAGAGAGGTTTGATGACTGTGCTCCTGAAAACCGGCTCCTGAAAGATCCCCCAGGCTTCAAACGATCGTCTGAGGGCACTCAAAGCCAACACCAACTCCGGGGACCCAAAGTAGACTACCACCCATTGGAAGGAGGGGGTACCTGATAAATACTAAATCCTATCAATCTGTCCCACCGACACCGGCAGGCCCGAGATCTGAAAAATAAACATACTGATTTTACCTTTGGACTGCCATTTGGGAGCATATTGAGCTTTGAGGGGGGGGGACTATATTAAATAACATAGCATTTGAAACCAAGATGTATGTAGGGCCAACTTCAACTGCGGGGTATCTATCTGTAGGAACCTGCTGTGCAATTAAGTGACCTGTTTCTTCCTCCTGAGTATGGGTTTGAGTAGCAACTGCACGGTTTCCTAATATTCTCAACCCTTGGAGTTGGAGCTCTAATTAATTCAATCACTATGTCCAATTTTGGGGCTTTTCCCTCCAACTGGCAAAACAAAGAATTCAGTTGGGCATATAGTTTCATAACCATTTCCCCAACAATAAGGCATTGGCTGCCCAGAATCTCAGTCATGAACCCATTCCCCCCTGGTGAGCTTGTCAGCAAGGCACTTCCGCCCCCCCCCCCAACTGCAGATCTGGAGGGCAGGGACCTGCCTCCTGTCCCATTGCCATATTTAAGTTGTTATTAGACAAAGGGGAAGAACTATTATAACAAGGTACTTGCTGTGTTACATGATTAACTGAATCAATTAAATCCTATGTGGAGTGCAATTGGTGCAATTTATACTGCTCCTCCACCCTGGGTAAAGGGGTATCAGGGGCTAGGGTAAAGAGGTATCAGAGGTATCTGGCTTCCACCCCCTTCATTCTACTGAAACTTCTCTCGCTAAGATCACTAACGATCTTCTGGTGGCTAAATCTAAACGTCTCTATTCCATTCTTGTCCTCCTTGATCTCTTCTGCCTTCGATACTGTTGACCACTCACTCTTGTTGGATTCCCTTCACTCCCTTGGCTTTTGTGGCTCTGTCCATAACTGGTTCTCCTCCTACCTCTCTGACCTCTCCTGTTCAAGCTCGTCCTCCAACTCC
>QEPC01007778.1:832193-887482 GCA_003113815.1 Sphenodon punctatus
CCCCCCCCCCCCCCAACGATAGGTGACCGCTCAAGGGCAGAGAATAATGTCCTCTGTCAATAGACACCTCACTAAATTAAACACTGCTTTCGAACATGAATAAGAGATCACATGTGGAAATTAAGAACAAAAACTTTATTTATACAGTACCCTCCCCATGCCCTTCAGAACACAACTATTACAACATTAATAAACACTTACAGAACGTATCAGAACACGTATCAATTTATACAGTCCCCTCCCCCTCCCCATAACCTTCAGAACACAACTATTACAACATTCATAAATACTAACAGAACTTATCAGAACACGTATCAATGTATACAGTCCCCTCCTCATACCCATTATCTTAAGAACACAATTACTAGAACATTTATAAATACTTACAGAACTTATCAGAACACGTATCAAAAACAACATTAAGATTTCAATGCATGCACTAATGTTTGACTGTAATATAAGGAAGGGGAATGTAAGCATTGAACACAGAGGTAGCATTAATGTTAACCTGAAAAAACTAAATCACTGCTTATACAGAAAATCTGCCCGGACTCAGTGCCGTGAGTCCACCATGGAGGATCTGGGGTGGGGGAATCTGCCAAGGCCATCGGCAGGGCACCTTGGCACTGGCTTCCAAGAGAAAGCGAAGTGCATGTTGGCAGAAATGATTGCCCTGGATGGGCAGCCCTTGTCAATTGTGGAGGACAAGGGCTTCCAGTGGCTGATTGGGTTCGTGGCCCCCAACTTTAAGCTGCCTTCCCGCTCCACCCTGAGTCGTACTGTGATACCACAGCTCTACGGGGCTTTGAAGGAGTGGGTGAGGGAGCAGCTGGCAGGGGCTGGGGGGGGCACAGTCCACTTCACCACTGACCTGTGGTCCTCCAAGAATGCCCAGCATGCCTACCTGGCAGTGACTTCACACTGGTGGTAGAACCCAGAGGCAGCGCTTGGCAGTGGCAGGAGGGGTTCTGAAGCAGAGACAGTGGTCTATGGCTTCTGGAAGGGTGCCCTGGTGCAGAAGGTCCGGCAGGCAGAGCACAAGCCCTGCCCCTCCTGGGGGCATGCCTCAGTCCGTCTTCCTGACTCCCATGCCAAGGTGCCTGTCTGCCCACCCAGGTTGCCTAGTTTCAAGCCTGCTCAAACCCACCTGCCCTACTGCCTCTCATTTCACGCTGCCTGTCTGCCTTCCCACCCAGGTTGCAAAGCTCAAACCCTGCCTCAGTCTGCCTGACTGAGGCTCATGCCACGCCACCTGACTGCCTGCCCCGGAAACCAATGTCTGCTGCTGCTAGTGCCAATGGACCCCAGGCCTATATGCTGTCTGTGCCAAAGGTTTTGTACCCTGGCAAACAATGTCTGCTGGTGCCAATGGCCTCCAGGCCAGGCCTATATGCCATCTGTGCCAAATGTTCTGTACCCTGGCAACCAATGTCTGCTGCTGCTGCCAATGGCCCCCAGGCCAGGCCTATATGCCATCTGTGGCAAAGGTTCTGTACCCTGGCAACCCACTGTCTACTGGTGCCAATGGCCCCCAGGCCAGGCCTATATGCTGTCTGTGCCAAGGGTTCTGTACCCTGGCAACCACTGTCTGCTGTTGCCAATGGCTCCCAGGCCAGACCTATATGCCAACCGTGCCAAGGGTTCTGTACCCTGGCAACCCACTGTCTTCTAGTGCCAATGGTCCCCAGGCCTATATGCTGTCTGTGCCAAGGGTTCTGTACCCTGGCAACCCACTGTCTGCTGCTGCTAATGCCAATGGCCCCCAGGACTATATGTTGTCTGTGCCAGCCAAGGGGTCTGTACCCGGGAAACTCAATGGCTGCTGCTGCTCCCAATCATGGCAAGAAGTCTTTCTGCCAGCCCAGACTGTCAAGCTCAAAGCCTGCCTGATTGCCGCTCATGCCATGCTGCCTGCCTGCTCACCAAGGTTGCTATTGCCAGTTCAAAGCTTGCCTCAGCCCACCTGCCTACCTGCCTGCCTCTCATGCCAAGCTACTGTGACCGCCTGCCTGCCCAGGTCGCCAAGCTCAAATCCTGCCTGAATGCCGCTCATGCCATGCTGCCTGCCTGCCCCGGCAACCCATTTTTGCTGCTGCCAAAGTCCCCCACCCCCAGGTCTATATGCTGTCTGTGCAAAGGGTTCTGTACCCTTGGCAAACTCCTGCTGCCAAAGGCCCCCATCCACTGGGCCCATAAAAATGCTGTCTGTGTAAAGGGTTCTGTACCCTGGCAACCAGCAATCCACTGTCTAACCACCAGCACCCACCGCCCGCTGCCAAGGAACCTGTCTCTCTTTCTCTCTGGCATACCCATGCAGACACAAGCCCTGCCCCTCCTGGGGGGGCTGTCTGAAAGTTGAGACCCTGCTGCTGCCTGACACATCTTTGGGTTAATACCTTAACTACACTACATGGGGAGCCAGCCAGATGCTGCTGGTAGGGATCGACAAGCTGTATAAGATTCTGCCATCTGCCTTCCAGAACTTCAGCACATAGGGATAAAAAATTGGACAGGTCAAACGAAGCTCATAACAACAACTATAACAACTTTTATTAAAACTATTTACAACAACAACAACATTATGAAACCAAAACCAAAATTTTAAAGCAAACTTATAAAGGAAAAACTATTAGTCTCTGGGCCTGTCCCCCAGGTCTTGAGGGAAAGGCAGAAGGCGTTGGGCACAGCACAGGACTGAGGGGCAGCCACCCAGTCCTCTTCCATCTTGTAGCAGTGGGAGACGGCAAACTCCATGGCCCCTTCAACGTTCTGATGCCACCTGGAGACTGCCTGGTGGTACAGTTCCAGGCATTCCATCTCAGCGGATATGTACTGGGCGTATGCCTCTACCTTCTTTTTCTCCACCTTGAGCGCCTAGAACTGTTCCATCAGGTGGTTCTCCAGGCAGCGTACGCCCTTCATCATTTGGCAGCCAGGCCTCTCAAGTTTGGCTCAAAAGGCTTTGGCCTCAGCAGACTCCCGGGGCCCGGGGGACTCCACATCGGGGCTGGAGGAGGGGGAAGGGCTTACATGCCGGCACTTCTGGGTTTTGTTCCCCCCCTTCTTCTGGCACTGAGGCTGAGGCTCCACAGCCACGCCAGAGTCCTCCTGCCGCCTCACCTTCAGGCCGTGGAGCTTTTCAGTATGGGCAATGAGCCCCGATGTGGTCCCCTCTTTCTGATTCCTGATTCTTTTGCCACAGAACTAAAGAGCATAAAAAGATAGGAACATATGAAGTACCATACTATGTCAGACCAATGGTCTGTCAAGCCCTCCCTGCATTCTGTCTCCACAAGTGGGTGGACTGGGTGGCCAATCTCTCTCTTCAGGGGACGTCCATTCCTAACAGGTCATACGACAATCCATTCCCTGTTGTTCCAGTCCCCGTGCCTTACCTTGCATATGGCGATTCTGTCACCCATCTCATAAAACCTCCAGACATCCGACCTCCGCCGAATGTGTGGGGGTGTCACTGGCAACCTCTGCCTAGGGGTCCTCCTTGGCCTGGCACCAGTGCTGGGGCCAGCATCCAATTCCTCTCTGAAATGGGAACACATTAAGAACACCAAAGTAATATCATGCATTTATGATGATGCCTCTAGTCCTCCCTCCTTGGGGTGCTAGGGATGGCAATGGGTGATGTGACCCTGGCTGGCACGTGCAAATCCTGCCCTCCTTGGGTTCTAGGGGATGCTAGGGAATGGGATGGCAAATGGAGAGACCCTGGCTGGCATGTGCAAATCCTGCCCTTCTTTAGGTCCTGCGGAGGGATGAGACCCTTCCTGGCATGTGCAAATCCTGCCCTTCTTTGGGTGCTAGTAGTGATGGCAACTTGAAGTACCCTTGCTGGCACATGCAAACCCTTCCCTCCTTGCGGTGGTAGGGGATACTAGGGATTGCAACTAGAAAGGCCCTGGCTGACACGTGTAAATCCTACCCTCCTTGGGGTGCTAGTAGCGATGGCAACTTGAAGTACCTTTGCTGGCACATGCAAATCCTGCCCTCCTTGGGGTGCAGGGGATGCTAGGGATTGCAATTAGAAAGGCCCTTGTTGGCACGTGCAAATCCTGCCCTTCTTGGGGTGCTAGTAGCGATGGCAACTTGAAGTACCCTTGCTGGCATGTGCAAATCTTGCCCTCCTTGGGGTGCTAGGGGATGCTAGGGATTGAAAGTAGAAAGGTCCTGGTTGGCATGTGCAAATCCTGCCCTTGTTTGCGGGTGCATAGGGAATGGGCCCCCCACACTACAGTACCCCGTCTCTCTGTGGCAGACATCCAGGGGCTGCGCCAGTGACCGTTTCCTCCTCCTCCTCCTCCTTCTCCTCCTCCTCCTCCACCACCACCACCTCTGGGAGCACCAAGTCGGCCCCCAGCCGGGGAATCAAGACAACAGTATTCTTCATTTTTTTTCCAAAAAAGCTCACTCACACACAGAAAACAACACACAGTCACCCACCAACACTCACCAACCAAAATAACACAGCCAAACCAAACACAAACAGCCAAAACACACGAAACCGAACAGCCAGCCACAAACACATACTCTCTCGCCACACAGCTCTGCATGCAGTCAAATTTCCAGTTTCCGGCACAATCAGGGGCTCCTGCAAAACTTTTTCCGAACGCCCGAACTGAACACGACCGAACCGAATGACCAAATCCAAACTCGATGAAAGAACCAAACTGAATGCCCGAACACGAACCGCGATCTGTTTGCCCATCCCTAAAATCCTTCCCTCTTTGGGGTGCTAGGGATGGCAATTAGTAGAAGACCTTGGCTGGTATGTGCAAATCCTGCCCTCCTTGGGGTGCTGCTAAGGAGGGATAGTAATGGAAAGACCCTGGCTGGCATGTGCAAATCCTGCCCTCCCTGGGGCGCTAGGCATGGCAACTGGAAAGACCCTGGCTGGCATGTGCAAATCCTGCCCTTATTTGGGGGTGCTAGGTTGGGATGGCAAATAGAGAGTGGAGACCCTTGCTAGGGATGGCTGGAAGGTACATGTTTGGGTGGGAGTGCTGTTCGTACTCGTGCCCTGACTGCTGGAAGAACCCCCCACACTACAGTACCCTCTCTCTCTGTGGCAGACATCCGCTGCTACCCGCTGATGCCCAATGTTTGTGCCTGACTACTGCCCACCACCCACCCATGCACCCACCCATATGCCAATGAGCTCTCTCTAACGGATAAAGTCTCTCTTGTCCTCAAAGTAAAAAAAAGTTTACAAACCTGGCAGCACCTCCTGTGCCCGCCACTTGCTCCTCATCAGAGGAGCTGGCCACCACCACCGACAGTCCAGGGGCTGGGCCAGTGACCTCCTCCTCCTTCTCCTCCACCACCACCACCAACACCGGCTCCAGGAGCACCACCTCAGCCCCCAGCCAGGGAATTAAGACAACAGTATTCTTTTTTTTTTTTTAAACAGCACACACACAGACCATCAGAGAGACCAACAACAACAGTCACTCACCAACACTCACCAACCAAAACAACACAGCTAAACCAAACACAAACAGCCAAAACACATGAACTGAACAGTCAGCCAGCCAAACACACACTCTCTCGCCACACAGCTCTGCACACACTCAAATTTCCAGTTTCCAGCACGATCACGGGATCTCGCAATACCTTTTACTGAATGCCTGAACTGAACCGAACATGACCAAACCAAATGGCTGCCCGAACTCGGTGACCGACCCAAAAGCCCGAACTGAACGCCTGAAACGAACCAGACCAAACCGAACAGCCAATCTCAAACCGCGATCTGTTTGCACATCCCTACAAGATAGGTGACTTCTGATGTTGCTGCTCCAGTTTTCACCTGGTTCAGCAAAGATATAGTTAGGTTGGAATGGGTCCTGGTACAGAAGATGGGATGTTGATGTGCAGGTGTGATGAGAAGGTTTCAATTGCAGGTCCCTGGATTGCCCACCCCAGCAGTTCCCACAAAAGCATACCCAGCAATGGAGCAGGAGAAGAGCAGCCAAGCTGGGTCAGTCGCAGTGCACAACGCACAGCCTTCCCGGTGATGTCATCATCTGGTGCCCTGCCAGGGCGTGCCAGGTAGATTCACCTAAGCGGGGCAGGGCCGGCCACTACAGGAAGACCCCAGCTGTGCAGAGGAGGTGCCGAGGCAGAGGAGGAAGGAGGACATGGAGCCATGAGGAAAGACTGAGTCCTCTGAGAGACAGACAGCCACGGCAGACCTAGACTGGGTTAACAAATTGTGAGTGTAACTCTGAACAGAACTGGGCCACCAAGGACATTGCAGAGATGAGCCCAGGGTGGAAGAGCTGCCGGCAGGCATGAAGGCTAGTTCCCCTCACTCCCCTAAGCTGAGATCAAGGGCAAAGCCCACTGGCCCGTCTCCAGGGTGAGTGGGGTCAGGACATATATAGGGGGTTGGCATATCATCACAGGGGGACTAGGGAGAAAGCCTCCCTCTTCCACTGCCTCCTCCACTGCCCACTCATTGACCATGGTGCAGCTGAATCACCTACCCCTATTATAGCTCCACTCTTGCCTGGTTGGGTGAGATGGGGACAAGTTCTGTTCATGGCCTCAGTCCTGGACAGAAGCAGGTTTGGTTTACTGTCTCCTTCCCAAGATGTAAGTAGGCCTTGTCCCTCTGTTCTACCAACCTGCCCAGAGCAGTAGCAGAAGCCACCCTTGCCCAAAAAGGAGCAGTGAGTATGGTAAAGGCAGTGGTAGCAGTTGCAGCTGCTGCCTGACTAGTCATCAGCAATGGGTTGGGAAGCCATTGAAGACATGGTTCGAACCGGGTCAGGCCACCCAACACACATTCCCATGGCCAGACCTCCGGGAGGGCAGGTAGATGTGGCTGTCCATCCCCACGTTGTGCCCAGAAATCCACCCCACCACGATAGGCAGCCATTGCAGTCAATGATGACCAGTCATGGCAGATGTGGTAGCCTGCTGTAGTCCACTTTTCCCAGGCAGACAGTATCCTGGGCTGTGACCTGGAGCTAATCTGGGATTCAGAGCCCAGGCTGGCCTCCAATATGCCCGGGGGCAATCCTGGGCCAACATCTGGTGGCCCCTCAACAGACATGCCAGTGGCTCGGAGACCAAAGCATGAAAAAGTGGGCCACAAAGGGCCACCATCACGTCTGATTCTATCCAATGTTTGTGGGTTCCATCCACACAAACTGCCTGGGATCAGCAAGGTTGGGTCCAAGGGTCAGACACCAGTATTTCTGATGCTCTTGGGATCAGGGGGAGGGAAGAAGGGATCACCTCCCCAGCTAGAAATATTGGCTCTGCTCCTGGATAATGGTAATTACCTTTGTATACTTACAAAAGAATTTGGATCACTGCGCATCCCACAAACCCTTTGGATTTCATTTGCACTTCTGTACTCATTTTACTTCACCTTGGTTGAAAAAAAAACACAGAGAACTCAATATTTTGGATTTTATTTTGCATCAATATGTCATACAGGACTTGACTTGCTGCATAATTGGAGGAAAAATCTGTCACTCTATGGATTTCCTGTCCAAACAAAGTTGTTATTTTTTTTCCAGAGTAGAGAGGATTATTTAGCCACAAATTTTAACTCGGAACTTCGTGAGAGTGTGATTTGGTTGAAGTTAGCATGGATTGTTTTATTCAGGAAATTTTCAAATACATGGGTTGATCTACATAGATTGGCTTACACTTGCCCCCCCCCCCCCATTTCACACAACTTGATGACAGTAGCAGAAGGCACTTAGACAAGATATTTTTTTTTGTATTGCCTAAATACACTTCTGCGTTCTTACTTTTGCTCAAGAGAAATAATCCTTTGATATCCCTGTCTGAAAGTGTGTACCACATGGGGTAATTTCAGACGTTACGAAAACACCTTTCACCACAGGGAACCCCAGTGGACTCCCAGTGGTGGTGGCGTTCCCGTGAATGTCTGTTTGACCCCCGCCAGATGTTCACCACAGTGACTCTCTGGTGGGGGTCAAATTAACCACGGTTCTGGACCTTTGGCCGGCCAGAGATTGAGAACTGTGGTTAGATTGGCCACGATCCTGGATGGGTCAAAAGTAATGTGTGTTACCTTTGGCCCATCCCTGATTGTGGCCCGGCCTGTGATACAAGATCGGGTGCAATGGCCACACTGACCGCTGCGCCTGCCCATCTCCCTGAGGGTGGGCGGCCAAGGGAGCGCGGGGGGATGGGCTGTGGAGCCCCTCCCCAATTCCCCACAGTGAAGGAGCTGGCACGTCTGAAGGATGGCCGGCTTCATCACGGACCAGGATCTGAAAGAGATCCCGGTCCGGGGTTCAGCGTGGTGGGCCTCCAGGCCCGTCATGTCTGAAAATACCTATGGTAAACCCACTTAAAATTCTATTTGATTATCTGTGGTGGTTTATCTGTGGTGGATTTTGGGGACTTTGAATCAGGTGTCCCAGGGGTTTACCACATAGGCCATGTCTTCAGACCTCAAAACTAGGGATGGGCGAACAGATCGCGGTTCAGGTTCGGCCGTTCGGTTCAGCCGCGTTCAGTTTGTGCATTCAGGTTCGGCCATTAGGGTGGTTCACTGAGTTCGTGTTTGGTCGTTCGTGTTGGGCGTTCGGTGTTCGACCTAAAAATAACGTGAGAACGCGGGAAGCTGGAAATCGCACCGGAAACCGGAAATTCTAGTGCGTGCGGAGCTGTGTGGTGAGTGAGTGTGTGTTTGACTCAGTGGCTGCTCGGTTTGTGTGTTTTGGCTGTGATTGTGTTGGTTTTGGCTGTGCTGTGTGTTTGGGTGGTTGGTGTGTGTTGTGGGTGACTGTTTGGTGTGTTTATTAAAAAAAAAATGAAGAAGGCTGTAGTGCAGATCCCCCGGTTGGGGGCCTATTTGCGATGGAGGAGGAGAAGGAGGTAGGGGTCAAGGCCGCTGCCCCTGCTACACCTCCCATGGCACCAGTGGCTCCCTCCTCAGATGAGGAGGAAGCGGTAGACTCTGGAGGTACTGCCACTCCTACCAGGTTTGTAAACTTTTTTGTTACTTTTAAGACAACAAAGGCTCTATTCGTTAGAGTGAGCTCAGCTCACTGGTGTGCAGGTGGGTGCGTGGGTGGTGGGCATCAGTCAGGCACAAACAGTGGGCAACAACGGGTGGCAGTGGATGTCTGCCACAGAGAGAAAGAGGGTACTGTAGTGTGGGGGGCTCTGGCATGAGCAGAACCCCCACCCAAACATATGTCAAGCTAGCAAGGGTCTCCACTCTCCAGTTGCCATCCCATTCCCTACGCACCCCCAAATAAGGGCAGTCTCTTTCCTCCAGCCAGGTTCACATCTCCCGTCGTCATCCCTAGCACCCCAAGGAGGGCAGGATTTGCACGTGCCAGCCAGGGGCATTCTAGTTGCAATATCTAGCATTCCCTAGCACCCCTGGGAGGGCAGGATTTTCACGCGCTTTACTGCTTTTTCTAGTTGCCATCCCTAACACCCCAAAGAGGGAGGACTTGAGGCATCATTATAAATGCATGATATTTATTTGGTGTTCTTATGTGTTCTCATTTCAGAGAGGAATCGGATTCCAGCCCCAAGGCCAGTCCTGCTGCCAGGACCAGGCCAAGGACGAGGACTCATCGCCGGACCCTTAGGCGGAGCTTGCAAGACTCACCCCCAGACATTCAGCACAAGTCGTCGGATGTCTGGTGGTTTTACCACAAGGGCGACAGAACCGCCACATGCAAGGTATGGCATGCACCCTTACTCTCCCTCGTTTCTCCTGCTCACCTAACCGCCTTCATCCCTTCTCCCTCACTGCCCCCCATGCCTGGAACTCCCTCCCTGCCAACATCCGCCTTGCCTCCTCCCTCTGCTCCTTCAAATCCCTCCTCAAGACCCACCTTTTCCATGCTGCCTTTCCCAATGCCTGCTAGTCTTTCCCCTTACTCTTACTGTCGGCCCTCCTCTGCTAACTGCTGCTACCAACTTCTTTGTAACCAAGCCAAGCACACGCACCTGAGACCTCGCATCCACCTGAATGTTTGTTTGTCTTCTCCCATGTCTCTCCCACTGTCTCCTCTCCCTGTCTCCTCCCCTTTGTGTCTTTTAGATTGTAAGCCACAGGCAGGGACCGCATCTAATTCTATGTTCTGTACAGCACCAGGTCATATGACTGGCACTTTATAAATGTCTAATAATAATAATAATAATAATAATAATAATGAATTGCCCTCTGACCTGTTAGGAACGGAAATCCCCTGCAGAGAGAGCTTGGATGGCCACCCAGTCCACCCACTTGTGGAGACAGAATGCAGGCAGCGCTTGACAGACCATTGGTCTGACACAGTATGGCACTTCTTATGTTCCTATCTTTTTCTGCTCTTTTTGGATCTGCCAAAAAATATACCAGCGCCAGAGGGAGGGGACCACATCGGGGCTTCTCACGCACATAGAGTGGAGGCATGGCATGAAAGTGAGGTGGATGGGTGAGGACTCCTCTGGAGTGGCGCCCATGGAGCCTCAGTGGCAGAAGAAGGGGGGGAAGGCAACCAGCAAAAGGAGGCGTATAAGCCCTTCCCCTCCCACCGCCTCCAGCCTCGATGTGGAGACCCCCAGGATTCCAGAGGACATAGAGGTCAAGGCCCTTTGGGCCAGGTTGCGGCGGAGCACCCAGGGCCATGTGGAGGAGGTCCAGCGCTCCACTGCCGACCTGGAGAAGTGTCTGGTGGAGGAGTTGCAGGCGGTCCAGGCAGAGCGGCAGAAGGTGGTGGCATACGGCCAGTATGTCGTTGCCGAGCTGCGCCACGTGCAGCTCTACCACCAGGCACTCTCCAGGTGGCACAACGAGCTTACAGAGGTGGTGGAGTATGCTGTGGACAGCGGCGTGGTGGACCCCTCCATGGTGGCCAGCCCTCAGGAATGTGAGCCACCCCAAGTGGCCCAGTGGCAGCAGAGCCAGAGACTCTTAGTTTAATTAATGTTTCCTTTACATCTTTGCTTTTGTCTTATTAAATGTTGTTGTTTTAGTTGTTGTTGTTTTCTTATATTGTAAATAGTTTTAATTAAAATTTTTATATTTATTGTTATGAGCTTCGTTTTCCATGTCCTCTCTTTTATCCCTATGTGCTGAAGTTCTGGATGGCAGGTGGCAGAATCTCATACAGCAAGTCGATCCCTTCCAGCAGCAACTGTCACCTCATGTAGCGTTACTAGCGTAGTTATTAACACAAAGATGTGCTGTGCTAGCAGCAGGGTCTCAACTAGCAGAAAGCCCCCCAGGAGGTGCAGGGTTTGTGTTTGTGTGGGTAGGTGTGACAGAGAGAAAGATAGACAGGCTTCTCGGCAGCAGACATCAGGCAGCTGGAGCTGGTGGTCGGAGGGTCTTTTAGTTTCAGCAGCCAGATTCAGCGGGCATCCACGGGTGGGTGCAGACAGAGGTGTAGGCTTTTGGGGAGGGAGGCCAGGCTGGCGGGTGGGCACCAGGCTTCTGGATGCAATGGAATGGAATGCAGTCCCCAGTGACTAGAATGATGGTCCCATAATCTCGCTGATGGTCCCTGGGACGGGCGGGTATAACTGAATCAGGGAGGGATAGTGGAATGACAGCCTAAAGCTTATGGGGCACACTTCATTTGATCAGGCGATAGGTGGTAGCAGGGCAGCAGGTAGGTAGTGGTACAGGGATGCACGCAGGCACTGGCAGGCAGGCAGGCACATATAATATGTTGTGGGTTTATTCCATCTCATTACAGTAGACTTGCTGTGTGCTGGATGTGGACAATTGGGCATTAATGGGCGCATGAGCACAGATGGGAGTTCTTCCTGGTTCCGGCTGGTGGCAGCCAGGATATATCTAGCTCTCCCCCTCTAACTCCCATCTCCCTAGTTCTAGCTGGGAATGGAAACCTCTTTGTCGCTCGCTCTCTCTGACCTTATAGAGCCAATGACAGCATGGGTGGGATCGTGTCTGTCTTTCCTTCAAGCAGTGGGTGGACTTTCTCTCTCTCTCTCTTTTGGCAGCAACCTGGGTGGGCAGACAGGCACCCTCACATGAGAGGCAGGAAGGTGGGCTGAGGCATGCTTTGAGCTTGGCGGCAACCTGGGGTACAGAACACTTGGCGCAGACAGCATATAGGTCTGGCAGCAGCAGCTGTTTCTTAATGTCATGACATCATTGCACAGACAGCATATAGGCCTGGCCAAGGGGCCATTGGCACTGGAAGAAGCAGACATTGGTGGCCAAGGTACAGAAACCTTGCTGCAGATAGCGTGTAGGCCAAGGATCTCTTAGACAGTCGATCCAAAGAGATAGGCATGCGTTGTTGTGAAGGGACCGGCTAGTGCTTGAAAAGGAGGGGCAGGCAGAGCCCCTGGGGCTAGTCCTGGGGCAGGAGTGACTGCTTCTTGGTGTGGTGGAATGACAGCACTGTGTGAGATGAATGATGGCCCCAAACCCATCATGGTGGGTCCTGGGGCTAGGGTGGAAGTTTCTAGATATTGGCCACAGCCCTTCCTACCAGTAACTTGGCCCCAGGACCCTGACAGCGGGTCCTGGGGCAGGAGTGGCTGCTTCTTGTTGTGGTGGAATGACAGCACAGTGTGCAATGTATGATGGACCCAGACCCATCATGGTGGGTCCCAGGGCTAAGGTGTCAGTTTGTACATTTTGGCCACAGCCCTCCCTGCCTGTAAATTGTCCCCAGGACCCCAGCGGCGGGTTAGTGTTGGGGTTAGGGTTAGGGTTAGGGTTAGTCCTGGGGCTGGAGTGGCTGTTTCTTGATGCGGTGGAAACACATCAGAATGTGCGATGAATGATGGCCCCAGACCCATCATGGTGGGTCCTGGGGCTAGGGTGACAGTCTCTAGATATTGGCCACAGCCCTCCCTGCCTGTAACTTGGCCCCAGGACCCTGGCGGAGGGTCCTGGGGCTGGAGTGGCTCTTTCTTGTTGTGGTGGAAAGACATCAGAATGTGCGATGAATGATGGCCCCAGACCCATCATGGTGGGTCCTGGGGCTAGGGTGACAGTCTCTCGATATTGGCCACAGACCTCTCTGCCTGAAATGTGGTCCCAGGACCCTGACGGCAGGTCCTGGGGCTGGAGTGGCTGTTTCTCGATGCGGTGGAATGACAGCACAGCGTGCAATGATGATGGCCCCAGATCCATCATGGTGGGTCCTGGGGCTAGTGTGGCAGTCTCTTGATATTGGCCACAGCCCTCCCTGCTGGTAACTTGGCCCCAGGACCCTGATGGCCGGTCCTGGGGCTGGAGTGGCTGCTTCTCGGTGCGGTGAAATGACAGCGCAGTGTGCGATGAATGATGGCCCCAGACCCACCACGGTGGGTCCTGGGGCTAAGGTGGAAGCTTGTACATTTTTGCCACAGCCCTCCCTGCCTGTAACTTGATCCCAAGACCCTGGCGGTGGCTCCTGGGGGTGGAGTGGCTGCTTCTTGGTGCGGTGGAATGACAGTGCCCTGTGTGAGGAATGATGGCCCCACACCCATGGGCAGTGGGTCCTGGGGCTAGAGTGGCAGCTTTTAGGTATTGGCCACAGCCCTCCCAGCCTGTAACCTGGCCCCAGGACCCTGACGGTGGGTCCCGGGGCTGGAGTGGTTGCTTCTTGGTGCAGTGGAATGACAGCGCAGTGTGAGATGAATGATGACCCAAGACCCATCACGGTGGGTCCCAGGGCTAAGGTGGCAGCTTGTACATCTTGGCCACAACCCTCCCATCCCTGCTTGTAACTTGGTCCCAGGACCCTGACGGTGGATCCTGGGGCTGGAGTGACTGCCTCTTGTCATGTGGTGGAATAACTAACTAGTGTCAGTGGCACTAGCCACAGTAGACATTGGTTGCTGGGGCAGGCCAGGCAGTCAGGTGGCATGGCATGAGCGGCAGTCAGGCAGACTGAGGCATGGTTCAAGCTTCGCAACCTGGGCGGGCAGGCAGGAAGCATGGCATGAGAGGCAGTAGGGCAGGCAGGATTGGGCATGGGCAGGCTTTTAGCTAGGTAACCTGGGTGGGAAGACAGGCACCTTGGCATGGGAGGCAGAACTGATGCATACTTTGAGCTTGGCGGCAAGCAGTACGGGCAGACAGGCATCATTGCAAGAGAGTCAGTAAGGCAGGCAGGCTGGGACATTGGCAGCAGGGCAATCAGATCGGCTAGCAAAGACTGTGCAGTGTGAGAGAGCGAGAGCCAGTCAGTGCCACATAGGCGGGCTGAGATTGTGTAGCCATAGGCCGGCTGGCAGGCTTGCAGTTTGTTTCCCAGTGCCACCCTGCATCCTGAGGTCAGTCAGATAAGGCAGCCGAGGCCATCTAGTATGAGAGTGAGAGAGAGAGAGGCACAGAGAGAGAGAGAGAGAGAGAGAGAGAGAGAGGCAGGGTGGGTGCCAGGCATTAGGAGGGAGGGACAGCACCTCAGCAGCAAAAAAGGAGCAGTAGCCCTAGCCCAGATGGAGGAGGAGGAGGAGCCCTGTCTCAAGACTGCCCCTGGCATGGGATGGATGGCGTGTGCCACTGCACCATCACTCCTTGTTCAGGGGCAACTCGGGGAATCCCAGCAGCAGAAGGTTCACCTTCAGAAAGACAACTGCTCCACCAACTTGGCCCCCAGTCTCAGGCGGTGCGGGGCGCATATGTTCTCCACAATGGAGAACACCCTCTCACTGGGGACACTGGTTGGTGGGCAGGACAGGATACCCTTGGCCACATTGGACAGGGCCAGCCACACGTTGGCCTTGCCAGACCAGTAGGCCAAGGTGCATGGCTCCCCCTCCAGATAGGTCTCCACTGCTGCTGAGGTACCATCATACTCCCTCCGGTAGCTCTGGGTGGGCACCACCTGCCCCACTGCCCTCAGCCATGCTGCTTGCCCTTTCGTGTTGGGCCCCATGCTCCCCAGAGTGGACTGCACACAGGAGGAGCTACTGGCAGTAGGGGTGCTGTTGCTGCTGCTGCTGCCGCTACCCCTAGAGCTGGGGGAAGGGATAGACCCAGATGGGTGGAAGGGGTTGCTGTTCCCACTCCCACCATCCCAAAGGACATCCTGCTGCATGGCCCGCTCTGCCTGCCTGACCTTCTGGACCAGCATAACCTTCCGGAGGCCATAGACCGCAGTCTTGCGTGCCATGCTGCCCTTGATTCTGGGGTCCATCATGTTTGCCAGAACATATTCCTCCCAGCGCAGGAGCTCATTGAAGCACGCACTCAGCAACGCCTTCAACTTCTGAGCAAGTTCAATCGCCTCATCGGATATTCTCCTGCTCTGAGGGCCACGATCCTGCCCCCCCGCCCCCAGAATCTCATCCAGGTTGCTGCAGAAACTATGCGCCAGCGGGGTCACCTGGCTGAGGGTGGCGGTGGAGCTGCTCATTGTCTCCGTGATGCCCAGGAATGGTCTCAGGACAAAGACAGTTTGGGAGATAATCTCCCATTCCTCCCTGTTGTACCCTAGAGGTGCCTCGATGTCTGTCTCCAGTTCCACCTGATGCAGGGTGGCTTTCTGTTCCAGAAACTGCTAAAGCATCAGGAAGGTGGAATTCCACCGGGTAGAGACATCCTGGATAAGGGTATGCACTGGGGACCCTTGCTTGGCCTGCTTCTCCCGGAGGAGGTCGCTGCCCTTCACGCTCCTTTTGAAGAACCCCGCCAACTTCCTCCCCCACTCGACCAGGGAGCTAAGGGTGCCTGTCACAATACCCATATCCCCCAAGCCCAGAGCATCCTTGACCACCAGGTGGAGGGTGTGTGTGGCGCAACGGATGCTTGTGAAGCCCTGTCACGGACTGCCTGAAGGATATTGGCCTCGTTGTCCGTGACCACTCACCCCTTGGTGAAGGCCACTCCTGGCGTGACCCACTCCTTCACCATGGTAGTCAGGGCTGCCTCGAGGTTCCTCGCAGTGTGAGAACTGTCCATAACTTGTGGCTGAAGCAGGGCCCACCTATACCTTGCTTCAGGTACCCTCCTGCCACTGCCAAGTGCTGCCTCTGGGTCCTGCCACCAGTGTGCCATCACCGCCAGGTAGGCGTGCTGAGAATTTCTGGTGGACCACAGGTACATGGTGAAGTGGACCATTGCCCTCCCCAGCCCCTGCAAGCTGCTCCCTCACCCGCTCCTTCAAAGTCCTATAGACCTGTGACACCACAGTCTGACTCAGGGTGGAGCAGGAAGGCAGCTTAAATTTGGGGACCAGGAACTCAATCAGCTACTGGAAGCCCTTGTCCTCCACAATGGACAAGGGATGGCCATCCAGGGCAATCATCTCGGCCAGCAGGTGTTTGCCTTTCTCCTGGAAGCCTGTGCTATGGTGCCCTGCTGATGGCCTTTACACATCCCCTCACCCCATATCCTCCATGGTGGACTGACGGCACTGCTGGGGAGGCTCCTGCTGTTGTTCTGCTCCCATACTGCTCCTGCTGGTAGAGGCAGCAGCAGATGGTGCAGGACACTGCCCTGCTGAATGAGCCAGGTGCTGGCCACTGGAGTCAGGAACCCGCTGGCATCCACTTCCCCTGCCTTCCCGCTGAGCAACACAGTACTGTAGCATGCCTTGAGGTGCCTGGCCATTGCAGTTGTGCCAAAGTTGACAAGCACCTGCCCCCACTTCACCACCTTATTGCACAGCATGCACTGCACCTCTCTGGGATCATCTGCCTGCACCAGCTTAAAATGATCCCAGACAGAGGATTCCCCCCCTCCTGCCTTCTTGCCCACCCCAGTGGATGCACTGCTGTCAGCGCTGCTGGGAAGGGGAGAAGTTCATGACACTGGCAGTGGCAACGCAGCTCTGGGAGGAGGCTCAGCCATCACCACAGCTGCAGACCTCTCTGCAGAACTAGTGTTTGCTTCTTCCTCACTGCCCCCGATCACGGTGATGTCCCGTGAAGGGGAGTACTGTGACCCAGAGGGTAGACTACCCATGTCTGCCATGCTGCTGGCACTCTCCCGGTGCCCCCCTCTGTAGCTGCTAATGCTGCTGCTGCTGTCCCTCTCCCTAGTACTGACATTGCCCGAGGATCGGGCCCTGCTGCTAGCAGCCGGGGTGGGATCCACCAGCTCTGGACTGCTGGGGATTGCCTCGACAGTGGGAGACATTGGTGGCCCTGGAGGAACATTGGAAGAAGCAGCCCCAGCACCTGCTCCAGCACCACCAGCAGCAGAGACAGAAACAGCCTGAGCTTCAAGTCCTGCAGGCCTTCCAGTACCTTGCGTGGCAGTGGAGGAGGCACTGCCAGGAAGCGATGCAGAGCCACTGAAGTCTGTTTCCCTAAAGCAGGCCTGCTGAGTTTGAGGGGTGGTGGTGATGCGCTCTGCCTCTGGCTCCTGCTGCTGCCGCTCCCCATGCATGGCCCCGCCCACCTCTGGCACGTGCCCCATTGCCTCCCCTGTGGGCAGCAGATCGGTCTCTCCTTCCCTACTACATTTCTCCTTCAAAAATTATATATATATATAAGAAGAAAATATATATATTTTTAAAATAATTTTTTATTTAATTTTTTAACAAATATTATATATATCTATATCTACACTCAGTCTAACTACTATTAACTAACAACTATTCTAAATGCTATGAACTAAATGGATTAAGTAAAGTACTACACACACACTACTCCTACAAACACTAACAACTAAATCAATAAATGCTATCTATCAGTAAACTAACTCCTACAACTGTCTACTATCTCTAAACCTACAATCTCTCTCTCTCTCTCTCTCTATATATATATATATATATATGGGATGAGGGGGAATCACAAACAACACAAGGAGGGAGGGGTAAAAAACTGAAATAAAACCAAAATCAAGCTAATAATAATAATCCTAACAGGGGAAGGGAAGGGAATCAGGGATGGAATATGAGGAAGAGGGAAAGGATTCAATGGAGAGTGGAGGGAGGAAAGAAGGAAGATTGAACACAGGGAACACAAGGAGGGAAAAAAACAAAAAATAACAACTAAATCTATCTAAGGTAGGCTAAATAAATGATATTGTGGAGGTAGATGAGTGAAATGGGAGGAGGACTGCAATGGATTGAGGAGAACAAAAACTGCTGGGTGAAGGAGCCTTCTGAAACGCCTGCTGTTCAGGAACAGTGATTAGCTCAGAAGGTATTGGGAAGGGGAGAGGCAGACAGTTTTGTTTCTTGCTGCGCCCGCCTCACCGCAAGTCCCATTGGCTCTGTGCGGCCTAGCCCATGGCCAATCGCAGACTGCCAAGCTAGTGGTGGTGATTCGGCAGACTGACTGCTACTCCAAGCCAGTCTCCCACCCTCCACTCCTGGTGCCTGGAAGTCTGCTCCTAGCTGAGTCAGATGACTTCCCCCTCCCTGCTATGTTTGGCCTTCCAGTGACCTGACAGCAGACCACGTATTAACCGAACTCAACTGAATGCGAACCGAACTCACCGAAGTCTTCGGTCATTTCAGTGTTCGGATCTGAGTTCGGTTCGGTGAGTTCGGGTTCGGTTGTCTGAACAGGTCGAGTTCGGGCCGAACCCGAACTTCTGAAGCGCGTTCGCCCATCCCTACTAAAAACATTTCTGTGGAACTCACCCACTTCACCACCACAAGTTTATACTTGATGCAACTTTTCAAGCTGAAAAACCAAGATAGCTGAAAGTACCCACCCTTAATGTTTAAGCCAGTTTAAGAAAGATTACAGGTTTCTGCAGATTTTTCCCTGCTTTAAGTATATAGGGAATCTCTCTTCAGCTGGTAGGTTATTTAAAAATATGGGAGAAATCTTTTAAATAAAAATGGATTGAATTTTAATATATTTTAGTACTGGTAACTATTTTTATTTTCTAAACTTTCTGTAATGCTGTCTTAAATTCAGGTTACCAAAAAGCTGATGCTGTGTTGATCAGAAAGAAACACAATTATTGGGGGATTTGCTGAGGGTGAGCAGTCTGAAACTAAATCCTGACAAGATGGAGGTGATGATGGTGGGGAGGGCGGTGGGTGTGACATCCCCCATCATTGATGGGGTTCGTCCCCTGCTGGTCTCTCAGGTCCAGAGTCTGGCAGTATTCCTTGTTCCGTAGTTTCGCCTGGATCTCCAGGCTGAGGCTGTGGTGAGGAGTGCTTTCTGCCGCCAAGGCCTTTGGTGAGGGAGGGAGGGGAAGGGGAAGATAGGTTGTTGTTTTTTAAAATGTATTATTACACTTCCCTTTGATGGCATTTTATGTATATTTTAAAATATTTTAATTTTTGTAAGCCACCTCGAGCTGCCTAGGCAAGAGATGCAGGATACAAATAATGAAAATAAAAATAAAAATAAATAAATAAATAAAATCACTGGAAAAAAATTTGGAATAGTCCTGAGAGAGGATGCATCAAACTTCCAAGCTTGAAGTGGCAGTCATAGGAAATGGAACAAAATGACACAGGAGTACATATAGCACAACATTACAGTTGTACAGAAGGACATATTTGGCTATAGCCACTTTTCAAGATGAGTGATTAGCACTTTCTCAGCAGTCCCCATAGATCTCATTGACCTTAGAAGCATTTCTGGGGTCATATTTGCATGCATATTCCCATGCATGAATAATTCTTAAATTTTCCAGTTCATTAAGCACAATCAGGTTTCTCTTCTCAAACCTCATGCATGAGTGTCTCACTTTCCACCATATTTATTCTTGAAATGAAAATAGCAGGTTCTATTAATGTTTCATTTTCCAAGATCTCTTTCCCAATAACAACATATTGAAAGAGCATCCCACCTTTAGTACTCTATCATTCAAAACTTCAATGTCAAAGTGTAGCTGGTTTTGGCGAGCAATGCTTCTCTCCTGCAGCCACTTTTATCTGATTGATTGATTGATTGATTGATTGATTGATTGAAGGTCAATTTTATATAAGAAAGGGCAGCAGACTGTGGCCTTCTGTGCATGGGCAAGAGCATCAATAGATTTTTAGATAAGTCTGCCTTTGATTCCAATAAATGCTGAGTGAACAAATTGAGGCAATATGGTGTTTTCATAGAATTACCGTGGAGAATTTGGAAGATTGGTCTTTACACCCACCTCAAGCCATGAGGAAGATATGAGGGTGCAGCAACACAATGCAATGATTGTGCCTTGGGCAGCCTTATACCGCACTCTGGGCAGGCTTACCGCATGATGCAGTGCATTGTGCGATTGGCACCCGCCAGATGTTCCCCCCCACCATGGGGTGGGCAGTTGACTGCTACATGCTGCATCCTTGGAAATAGCCAAGCAGCCTTACCCAAAATAGGGTAAAGTTACACAAGGTGCAGTAGCCTATGTGCCCCAGCCCTGTCTGCCCTGCCATGTGGCAAGGTCCACTGGATGAAGTTTTCAGTGGCGGGCTCTGTTGGCCGTCATGTGTGGTCACGTCACGGCCAGGGGCAGGGCAGGGCAGGGCGAGGTGCCCGCTCATGTGGGTGGTGCTATGGGCTGCCCTGGCCATGGTGGGAGATCAGACAGCAGCCTGCCCACCTGGCTGACCCACAGGGCGGGGAGGGGGGGCAGAAAGAGAAGGTCTGTCCAGCTCCCCACACCGGCACCACAGTGTAGCGGCTATGTGGGGATCGGGCCCTCCACCACCATTGTTTTTCTGGCATTAGTAAATTTAATTATTTCCATTATATTTATTTACACAATGCTGTGGAATATACAGGTGCATCTCCCTGGCAGAGGGTGGAAGATAGAGTTGAAACAAGTAGTCAGTTTAATACTCACACGTATTACCCATACTTTTGAGTAGCTGGCCAGTTACCCGATCAGGAGCCACATACTACAACAATATTCCAGTTAGGGTTGACTTGTTCTGACCTTCCATGATTGTCAACATCATTCTGTTTCCCCAACTTCCTTTTTACTACAACTAATCATTTCCAAGTTACTGTTCTAATTTTCTGTGTTTCAATCATTTTGTCATTTCTGGTTCACTTCCAATACAACAGCAAGCACGGTCTGTCAGCACAATGGAGGTAGGAGGGAGCGGGGTACACAAATGCCGCTGAAGCAGAAGCAGTAGCCCAACAAACTCCCAGGAGTCAATGGAAGCCAGGACTCAAGAAGGAAGAACACCCACAACACAACCCACCATTACAAGTCCACATGAGGCCAGTGGCAGCCTGGGTGGCAGGCCTGATTGCCTACCTGACAAGATTTAGTCACACAAGCAGTCACCCTGGCCCAGCCAGCGGGCAACACCACAAGGCAAACTCCATGGCAGCAGCAAGCATGGTCTATGGGCAATGCGGAGCAGGGGACAGGGAGGAGGCAGGTGGGTACGAGGATTCATGCCAAACACTGTAGAGATGTGTATTTTTGTGTACTATATTAGAAATAAATAAATATTGCTTACATTGCATGACTTATTCCTTCCTTACCAGTGCTTCAGACATACCAAGACCTGCTCCTGGAGCCTTGCAATGATGGCTATCTGACCTCAGAAACTACCCACTGTCTGGGGATCCAGCCATCGTGCCTTAAGTCAGTGAGCGACCAGGCCTTTTCTGTGATGGGTCTCTCAATATGGATCTTGATCCCACCAGATGTCCACCTCAGTTCCTCCCTCCTCACTTTTTGAAAGCACCTGAAGACTTCTTTGTTAGAGAGCCAGGGTGGTGTAGTGAATAAGGTGCTGGACGTGGCCCTAAGAAGCCCAGGTTCCAATCCCACTTTAGCCATGAACTCACTGGTTGTCCTTGGGCAAGTTACATCCCCTCAGCCTCAGTTCCCCATCTGTAAAATGGGAATGTATCTGTCTGACCCTGTGTTCCCCTATTCATCTTAGATTGTAAACTCACTAGGCAGAGACCTGTCTTTGTAAAACACTATGTATGCCTAGTAGGGCTATAGAGATTAATAGTACAAGAATATTTGTTCTCCAGGTGCTTTTAGAATCCACTGCTGGCTCCCCTTAATGTATTTTCTCTATTCTCAGATTTCTATTTTAAATACATTTTGTTTTATCATATGTTGTGAAGAGTTACAAGCACCATTTTTCAGGGGAGGCCCTATAGAAATAAAGTTATTATTATTTAGTGAACTGTAATAAAAAACTGGATGCCCAAGCAAGCAGCAGAGACTGAAGAATCTGATACTGGCTAAGAGACTTCCCCACTCCACGCTACTGGCACTTGCCAGGAGAAGTGATGGGAAAAAGGCCAATTGAAATATATTTAAAAAGCTTCAATTGGCAGCAACTTGCAGCTGGAAGGGGGTGGGGGGAAGGAGGACTGAACTAAAAACAAGAAAGAAGAGAATTTTAAAAAACAAACAAAAACATCCCACCCCACCCGAGTCAAGACCATTCAAAAGAGCAAAGCAATAAACCATCAATTATTTTTTTAATATGTAGAAAAGGTCAAAAGGAAAAGGCAAGTGGCAAGTAATGTTGTTTTTTTATAAGAAAAAAAGCGCAAAGAATGAGGATGAAAAGGGCAAAACAAGACAATAGTTAGGACAGGGCAATTTTTTTTAAAGGACAAAAAAAAGTTCACACAAACAAAAAGTAAAATAAAGGGAAAGGGCAGAAAAAGGACAAACTGGGAAAACAGAATACATTTTAAGGGTATTATTTATTATTATTATTATTATTATTATTATTATTACACAGACTTGCTATCCCACACCCTCTTGCTCAAGGCAACTCAGAGGAGGCATACATATAACTAAAATGAATAAATAACATTATAAAAACAGTAAACATAAAATATTATAACAATATGATAACAATAACTTAAGAGCTATAAAGCCCTTCCAAACCCAATACCCCCACCTACTCCCCCTCTCGCTTGCCAAATCTCATCCCTGCTCTCCTCCTCCAACCTCCTCCACTTGCCCCCTTGAGCCATCCCCGCCTGCCTCCTGACCTCCATTGTTCCCACTGTTGCCTCTTCCCTCGTACGCATCATCAACCTCTCCCTCTCTACTGGCTCCTTCTCATCCACCTTCAAGCACCCCACTGTTTCTCCTATCCTCAAAAAGTCCACTCTTGACCCCTCTGACCCTTCTAGCTACTGTTGTGTCTCACTCCTTCCTTTTGCTTCCATGCTTTTTGAACATGTTGTCTACTCCCGCTGCCTCAACTTCCTCTCTGCCAACTCCTCCCTTGACCGCCTCCAATCTGGCTTTCTCCCCCCTACGCTCTACTGAAACTGCTCTCACTAAGGTCACCAATGATCTTCTTGTGGCTAAATCTAATCGCCTCTATTCAATTCTTGTCCTGCTTGACCTCCCTGCTGCCTTCAATACTGTTGACCATTCATTCTTGCTGGATTAACTTCACTCCCTTGGCTTCTGTGGCTCCATCCTCAACTGGTTCTCCTCCTACCTCTCTGACCATTCCTTCAATGTGTCTCTTGCCAACTCCACCTCCTCATCCCTTCCAGTCTCAGTTGGTGTTCCCCAAGGCTCTGTTCTTGGCCCTCTCCTCTTCTCTATCTATACCCTGTCCCTAGGCAAACTTATTGCCTCCTGTGGCTTTAAATATCACCTCTACGCTGATGACACTCAACTTTCTCTCTCTACTCCCTCTCTCTCTCCATCTATTCAAACTCACCTCACCAGCTGTCTCTCTGACATCTCTACCTGGATATCTCAATGTCAACTCGAACTCAACATGGCTAAAACTGAACTCCTGATCTCCCCAACCCCCATCCTTCCTCCCTCTTCCCTGTAGATCCTCATCGATGGGGTCACCATCCTTCTCGTCCCCCAAGCCCATCTTTGACTCACCTCTTTATTTTAAACCCTACATCGACTCTGTTGCCAAATCCTGTCGTTTCTCCCTCCATAACATTGCTAAGATTCACCTTTTTCTCTCTGTCTCCTCTGCTAAAACCCTTGTTCATGCCCTGATCAGATCTCACCTCGATTACTGTAATCTCCTTCTACCTGGCCTCCCGCGCTCTCACCTTTCTCCCCTTATCTCTGCTGCCAGGGTCATCCACCTCGCCCATCGCTTCAACCACATGCAGCCCCTCCTCTCCTTTCTTCACTGGCTCCCCCTTCCTGAATGAATCCTGCACAAGCTCCTAGTCTTCACCTATAAAGCTCTTCAAAACCTTGCTCCCCCCTACCTCTCTGTGCTAATTTATTATTTATATTTATTTATTATGTTAATTTATATCTCGCCCCTCCTGAAAACAGCTCGGGGCAGCTAACAATATCAAAACATAAAATACAACTATAAAAATATATTAAAACAATCATAAAATCAGACAATAAAGCATGGCTAGGGTAAAAAATACAGTATACAAGGGTGGCAGGAGACAACCCCCCCTAACCCCCCTCCCCCCCTTCCCCCAAGGCCTGGGTGAACAGCCAGATCTTGCCAATTCACCGGAATGTTAAAAGGCTTGGGGCCAGATGAGCTTCCTCTGGGAGGGAATTCTAAAGGCGCTGTCCAGCCACCGAGAATGCCCTCTCCATTGTGGCCCCCTGCTTAACACGGGGGACCTCCAAGAAGGCATCCCTGGCAGACCGAAGGATCCACTCTGTGGAGCGGAGGATGAGGCAGTCCCTGAGGTAAGAGGGGCCCTGACTGTGAAGGGCGTTATAGATTATCACCAATACCTTAAACGTGGCTCGGCACGCTATTGGCAGCCAGTGCAAAGTACAGAGCACAGGTGTTATGTGCTCCCGACAGCCCCGCCACAACAGGAGAAGGGCCACCGCATTCTGCACTAACTGTAGCCTCCAAACCAGGAACAAGGACAGCCCCACGTAGAGTGCATTGCAGTAGTCCAGCCTCGAGGTGATGAAGGAGGCCAAGTCTGGGCCAGAGACGTATGGACGCAGCCTCCGCACGAGATATAACTGGAAGAAGGCGGCCTTCACCACTACTTCCACCTGTCACTCCAGGCGGAGATCTGCATCCAGAATCACCCCCAGACTCCGAACCTGCTGAGCTATGGGAGGGTGAAACCCCCGCCCCTCAATCAGGGGGGCCGACACCTCCCTCGCTCTCCCCACCAACATCACGTCCGTCTTATCGGGTTTGAGCTTCAGTCTGCTCTGCCACATTAATTCGTCCACGGCCTCAAAACACTGGGATAGCAATGAGACAGCAGGGCCTGGGTCAGCTGAAAACAAGAGGTACAGCTAATTATCATCAGCATACTGGTAACATCGCACCCTGAACCCTCTCACGACCTCCCCTAAGGGCTGAATATATACATTAAATAACAATGGAGACAGACTAGAACCCTGCGGAATGCTGCAGGATAAAGCACGGGGGCAAGATGTTTCAGCTTCCAAAACTACCCGCTGGTTTTTCCCCGAGAGGAATGAGCGGAAACATTCAAGAACAGTCCCGTCCAGACACCCCAGGTTACGCAGTCATCTCAACAGCAGCCCATGGTCCACGGTGACAAAAGCGGCCAAGAGGTCTAGCAGGATGAGAAATGTCGAACATCCTGCATCCATCTCCCAGCGGAGATCGTCGACGAAGGCCACCAGCGCTGTCTCGGTGCCATAGCCGGGGTGGAACCCAGATTGGAAAGGGTCCAGGAAACCAATGCTATCTATATGTGACTGGAGCTGGATCACTACCGTCCGCTCAATAACCTTCCCTAAAAAGGGAAGGTTACAGACAGGTCGGTAGCTGGTGAGTGCATCCATGTCCAACGATGATTTCTTAAGTCCATACTCCAGTCCATGAACTTTGCTCCACCTCTGTCCCCTCTCTCACCCTCCCACAGCTCCCCTAACCACCTTCGTCCCTTCTCCCTAGCTTCCCCCCATGCCTGGAACTCCTCCCTGCCCACATCCGCCTTGCCCCCTTCCCGTCGTACCTTCAAATCCCTCCTCAAGACCCATCTCTTCCGCTCTGCCCTCCTCGACTTCTTGGTCCCCTCAGCTAACTCCTGCTGATACCCTCCATCCAGTACAATCTGTTACCTAAGGTCTGTGTACTCATATCCTCACCACATGGACCAGCCAGCCATCATTCTTGATGTAACCAAGCCAAACACGTGCACCTGAGACCTCGCATCCTCGTGAATGTTACACTCCTTGTCTCTCCCTCTGTTCCCCTTCCTTCGTCTCCCCCCTGCCATCTCTCAGATTGTAAGCTCTAGACCGTGTCTATTCAATTACTTTGTAAAGCGCCAGGAACTTGCTGGTGCTATATAAATGCTTAATAATAATAATAATAATAATAATAATAATAATAATAAATAACTATGTCAAATGCAGCTGACAGATCTAACAGAATCAATAGTGTTGACCAACCCTGGTCCAACTCACAGCAAAGATCATCGACAAATGCCACAAGTGCAGTCTCTGTGCCATAACCTGGACAAAAGCCAGACTACATGGGATCCAGAAAATCTATGCTATCCAAATGCCCCTGACACTGCTGAGCCACCACCTGTTCAATAACCTTCCTTAAAAAGGGAAGATTAGAGACAGACCAATAGCTGTGAGGGAGTCAATGTCAAGTGATGGTTTCTTGAGAAGAGGCTGGACCACAGCCTCTTTGAGGCAACCTGGCACTCTGCCTTCCTGAAGGGAGGCACTGACCACCCCCACCAGCAACAGCCCCAGCATTTCCTGGCTGCCCTTAACGATCCAGGATGGGCACAGTTCCAGTTCACAACAAGTAGCTCTAACTTCATTAGTGGGCAACACCCACTGAAACTGATCTCATAAAACAGGACAAGATGGGGCTTTCATAACCTCTGGTTCTCCCACTGTTCCAAGCACGGTGTCAAAGTCATGGTGACTATGAGCAATTTTATCCATGAAATAGTCAACAAACTGGTCACAGCACTGGAAGATTCCAGTACCAGGTGGAGGGAGGCCAAACTGACCAGCCCTCCCTCCACCCAGAAAAGCTCAGCTGGACGTGACTTCACAGACGCTATGAGAGCAAGAAAGAGTCCCTTCTTTGCTGCTTGCAAAGCCACCACATAGACTTTTAAACTAGCTCTATGCAGAAATCTGTCAGCTTCAGCGCAAGTATGACGCCACCATCGTTTTAACTGCCGCCCATCTTGCTTCAGCTGGTGCAGGTGCTCCGTATACCATGGGAGCCTGTGCTGCCATTGCACAGGGAGTGGACAACTGTGAGACACCTGGATGATGGCCTCAGACAACAAGGTGTCCCAAAAAGCCACGGGGTCAAGTGAGCGGTCATTGACATCAGAAGGTAAATCCCCAAGAGTATTCCGGAACCTCTCCGGTTCCATAAGTTTCCAGGCTGGGTCATGGCAGAAGCTAGTACCTGGAAATAAATGAAATGAATGAATAAGTCTCTGGGGGCAAACTATCTTAATAAGCTCCACACGTTTCCAGGGGCAGACATTATGGAAGAATCCCAAGCTACATAAAATTCTGGCCTACAGATCCTTGACAATGCTTTGGCCTGAGACTCCATTGCTATTGTCATGCATGGTACATACGCAGACAGCTTAGCTGGTTTTTCTTAAGAAGGCTCCATAACCTACTAAAGCTTCCTGTTCATGTGGTTTACTGTTGACATTTCTGTGGTGGGCTACATCTTCCGGACAGGTGTCTACAGGTCTTCTCCTCCCCCGCAGTAGTCTGGAGTTAAAGCTGACTTAAAAGGTCATAGTCAATAAAACCATCCACTACTCTTTGCCTAGCAACAGCTATATGGTAGTTCTACGCTTGCGCATTGCCAAATCATTGTGTAAGCTATTAGGCTGTATCCATTTAAGGAAGTATTGTATGTGTGCACCTGCAATTGGTTCATACCACTTTGTGGCACTAATGAGCTGTGTATATATTGACATGCCTCACATCCATCCAGGGTCCATCAGCGTTGAATGCCAGATGGTCCCACAGCTGTGTATTTGAATAAATCTGATTGAATGTTCTTGCAGCCTCCTCTCATTTCAGCCTGAAAATCCATGACAACATGTGCCAGTACACTGGCCTGAAGGAGGTAATGATCCGTCCATGAGAATGGTTCCAATACCACGTCCCCCATCAATGGATCCCCTGCCTCAAGGCCTGTGCAAAATACCAGGTCCAGGGTATGCCCCACATCATGTGTATGGCCAGTAATCACCTGAGACAATGTCATGGTTGCCATGAACTCACACTCCGCTCTCCCAAGACTGGCATTAGTGTGGATATTGAAGTCCCCCAGGACTACTGTCCTCAGGGACCGCAAGACCATCTCCAGTATCAGCTCCGCTAGAGCTTGCAGGGATACTGAAATACAGGTAGGTGCACAGTATACTAGCAGAAGCCCTAAACTGTCTCCGGCAAATCAATCACAAGATGGAGGCCCTCAATACCAGGCAAAATTTGTACAAGATATCACCTAATGGATCACATGTCCCTAAAAATAGTGGCTACACACACACCCCGTCCCTCATTTTAAAATGACCATGACATTAAAATACAGTTTGAGGGCCATAACATTAATAGCCACAAATGTTATGGGGTTCATGTCATGTCCACACAGTGCCCCACCCCACAAAATAAGGGTGCACGCATGACTGCCAATACCAAAGTTACCATCAGAAAAAGAGAGAAATGGCATTGCATGGCTTTTTTTATTTTGGCATGGCACAATTACTGAAACAAGCACCCAGAAAAAGGGGTAAAAACAGATGTGCAACTGCTGCCTGGGCCACTCTGGGGTGGAACATCCAGGGTAACATGGCCCCAGTCAGGTTGGGGCACTGACCTAACATGACCACAGATGTGGAACCATCCCACTAGCCACACAGCCTGGGTACAGCCAGAAGTACAACAGACGTACGGGTGGCCGGCCCCACCTGCACTGTGCTCCCAGCACTCTACCCCCCAGCATGACAGGAAGCCAGGGTGGCCAATGAGGCACAGGCATGGCTGCTGCCTATGGCTTCTGGTCACACAGATGTGCTAGCCTGCTTTGGTCCACTTTGGCCTGGTCAGACGTGCCTCTGAGCTTGTCCAGAGGTTATAGTCTGGGCTAGCCACCAACACCACCCAGGGTAATCCAGGGGCAACATCTGGTGGTGCGTGTTTATACATGCCACTGGGTGCCGATCCAAAGTAGGTCAAAAATTAATTGTGTCTGTTTTAACCCAAGAAGTATACCTGTTGAATTCGTGACATGCGATTCGACTTACAAATTTTGGGTACTTTTCGATAGGGATGTGCAAACAGAATGCGGTTCAGATGTTCAGTCATTCGGTTTGAAACCTGAGTTCGGTTTCGGTTGTTCGGTTCGGCCGAACTTGACCCAACATTCAAAAATAGCGCTATTTATACTGATACCGAATTCGAAGATTTTTTTCGGTGGCAGTATCATTTGGCCCTGAAACAACCCCTGATCTTTACCCCTGGTGCCAGGAGGTCTGCTCCTCAGCTGCCTCCCCCTTCCAGTCATGTTTTTCCCACCCAAAGTCACGTTTTCCCCACCCCAAATTCACCCGAACTCACCTGAACATGACCGAACTGTTCGGCCATTTTCGAGTTCAGTTCAGACGTTCAGTTCTGACGTCCGAACAGACCGATTTCGGTCCAAACTCTGTTCAGTCCGAACAGTGTCTGATCAGGTACCCCAACCAGTTTCCCACAATGTTTTGAGTTTGGGTCACAAATTTTCAACCTGTGGTCCTGGATTTTGAGGAAAATTCAGGGCATTTGGGGGGCAATTTCAGGTACTTAAAAACTCAAAATCTGGAATTTTTGGTTTTCAGGTATTAATTTGAGAACTCAAAACGACGTCTGAAAATGTGGGTATTGAGGGTACCTGTTTTTGCATTACATGGTACCCAATTAAAAGATGGCATCTTCACGTCAAAGTTGCGATGGGCATCCATATTAAGGAATTTAGGCAAGAAATGAAAGAGGTAAAAATTCAGACTGGAGTAAGAAAGATAATGATAAGCTGAAATATCCAGATGGAAATTACAAAGCTGAAATGTATGGGAAAATTTAAAAAAAATCTGGCAACCATGAAACAGGAAACAGCTGCCCAAATGGGTAGCTATACTGATCTCTTCACCAAATAGACACAGAGGGTGTTATTAAACAAGTACCATGGGGAGGAGGGGTCCATGGCCACTGAGTGGTGTGCCTGTGGGGTGCCCAGGCATGCAACATGTGTGGAGAGTGCTTCAAACAAGCGTCTCCCAACATGGCTGCCCCATCCATTGAGGCAGCCACTCTGGCCCACACAGGACACTCCAGATTTTTCAGGAGTGTTTCATGCATGGCCATAAGTGGCCGATGTGTGGGTCATGGGAATGTGCTTCCCCCCACACCACCATCACGTGCATAGTTGGAGGCGTGTGTCACGGAGAAACATAGGGTCACACACGTGTGATACTGGCCTACATATAAACTACAAGCTTAGTAAATATGTAAAGCAAAAGGTGCAACATATATGTAATGTTACAATTGAGAACTGTAAAACCCAAATCAAGACTGTAACACTGACGAAACTCCAGGAAATGCAAAGAGATAAAAAGAATGTGTATTGGCCAGACAGAACCCTGTGGAGATGCAGATCGACTTTCAGGTTGGCCTGGGTTGCCTACGTAACAGACCTCAGGTTTCTCCAAGGCGGGAAAGCCAAAACAAAGAGACCATGAAAGGTACTTAAGCGAGGGCCATTAAGGCAGAATCTCTCTCGCTTGGCCATCTTGAGCAACTGCATCTGCATCCTACAACCTGCCAGCAAGCAAGGCTGGAAACCATGGACTGAGAGGCATCATTTTGCTTTCTACCAACTAAGAGACCAGTGCCAAGTCATTCTACATCTATGACGGAGGAACCAGAACTTATGGACCTTTTTAGGGTAAGATCCTTATTTAGGAACTCAACCAGTATATGGAATTCATTATATTTACCTTTGATTTCTAGTAACCACTCTGTATCAACAATCTTGCTTATGTAATCAATAAACTGACTTCTTATCTTTATGAAGAAGTGTCTGTGTCTAACATTGGAACACAAGTGAGCAACAAGAGATCTCAAGCTCTTGCGAACCCAGAAATTAAAGAGTCTGTAAGCGGGAAGGATCGGGCCCTTGGGTGACAAACGGGTTGTCCCTGCAGCAGGCTTGAATCGGCCAGAGAGAAAAACTGATTCAAGTGGGCTGTACGCGAGGGAAACTGAGTCACTCAAACCCGGTAAAGTGGGGGTGCGGACCTCCAACCCATGACAGCGTGAACAGTGGGGGGGGGAGGGTATGCGTGGATGCGTCTCATTTAAAAACATCCTGAGATTATCATCATTCTCACCTATCATTTAACCAGGGGACTGAATAGTTTCAAAGGAAGTGGTAGACAAACAGAAAGGCCACACACATTTCTTTGGCTGTATTATAGATAGATCCTCATTTGCGTTTTTTTGCTAAATCCAGCTTAATTATTTCAAATCTGAGTTCAAAATTTGCAATTTGATATAGCTTTCCATAGTCATTTTAGGTTCCTATCTTAAGTGCCAACAGAATTTAGACCCCATCTTATCTTTATTACATTACATATTGAAATGCAATGAGGGGAAGCTTGTATAAAAACTAGACCTGAAAAGAGGAATCTTGGTGAGTGCTGCTTCCATCAGAAGCAGGTTATTCACTGAGATTGCTTCATGTGGAAACTTACTCCCTCTGTGTTTGCCATTTTCTGTTATTTTTCACAATGGGGCTTCCAAGCCCTATGTGTGCCCTGCACCTACCCCATGGTCTGTGGAGACAAAAACTGCTAAGCATCGGGGAAATGCTGGAAATTGCCATAAAACTGCTGTAAAACCATCATCAAAGTCCTGGACAGTGACAAACAATAACAAGAAGTCCTGGAAAATGACAAGAAGTCGCAGAACATGATTAAAATTATGAAAAAATGGCAGAAGCATGGAATCACTGGAAACTGACACAGCACTCCTGAAAGGTTGGTATTTTCCTTCGGAACGGGAACACTTGCTCTCATCTCAGCCCTAACAAACAGTCACCAACAAACTAACCAAAGTAAATCACTACATTACACTAACCAACAAAGTAAATCAGTGTTTTGCATTGAAGAATGGAAATCCCAAATACTTCTAAATGTACAATTTGCTTTGACATTATATAATTTAAGTGCACTTACATTATTAGTGCTTTAAGTGCATTAGCAACATTATTGATCATTAAATAAATGCATGTGCTTCAAAGAAAAAGCTTGTTACAGAAAAGTCTAATCTAGCAAAAAGAATATTCAGAAATCCAAGAGTAATTGTAACTAGAGGTAGATCCTAGCCTACACATTCAGAACTTGCCAAAGGCTTGTGGGGAATTGGGGTCTCTTTGGGTCACCAGATTTGGATCAGCCACTGAGATTAGATCAGACTATAGATTGTATCATTAACTCCAGTAAGGCTCTGAACATGCAAATATGTACAAGAGTGCCTAGCTTGAAAAAAATGAGTAGTTCCAATTACTTCTCTCGAACTACTCACATGAGTGAATTTAAGCACATGTAAGACAAAGGGCTTAAGCCAGGAAATGGAATGGCTTAAATTTCCAACAACAACATCAGCCCAGCTATACAATATAATCAACCCTATATACTTTATGGAATTCAATATATTTTACAACCTAGACTTTTATTGTGTAGCAATATACTAAACCACCTGTTGGCAGGAAATATAAGAATAGGGAATATTACGCTGGCCGACTGGTTTTTTTAATTTTTAATGTTTCTGATCTTAAAACTGATTTTTTTTTTCTTTAAGGACTTTTTCAGACTTTGTTGTGTTGTGTTTCATTGAGAAGTTTAATGTACACCTAATGGAAACAGTTTAAGTTTTAATTTGTATCCCCACACAGATTCTCATATCAAACTTGAAACTATTTGTGAAGAATGATTTGATGTTACCTTTTGGAAATGGCTGCACTGAGATATTTGATAACTGTATTAAGTGGACATGCTCATAAATATCTCAAATATCATAGTTTGAGGTATCTTTTTTTCTCCCCATAAGAAATACAGGCAACTTTCTCATTGCTGTCTATGGGTGATTTCAGACGTTACGGACGGGCGCTTTCACCACGGGCTGTGGGGTGGTTCGGTCCACGGTCGGGGGTGAAGGGGGGAGCCAGCAGACGTTTCCCCTTCGCCCCCGGCTGTGGGGACCGCCGAACCACGGCCCATGGTGAAAGCGCCCGGCTGTAACGTCTAAAGGGGCACCCCCTCCTGGAGGGGGCGGGGCCGCGTGACACAGCATGCAGCCACACGGCCCCACCCCCAGGCCACCCGCCCTCCCCGAGACAGGCAACCGCAGTAGCCTATATGGCCGCTGCTGCCTCCCACCGCCGGGACCCCAGAACGCGGTGGAGGTAAGGTAACAGACGTTACTTTTCCTTCACCACTTTCAGGATTCCCCCTAACCACGCTTCGTTCGCCGCCGTGGTCGGGAGAACAAAGCGTGGTTAGATTCACCGCGAGGGGTGGTTGACTGAGGTGAACATCTGGATGAGCACAAACAGACTTTCACCTCCGTTTACCCCCACCCACCCGCGGTTGACTGAGGTTGACTGTGGTGATTTCAGACAAACGTAACGTCTGAAATCACCCAAAATCCACATTAAGATTAAAATTCCAGCCATTTTTGATGCAGAACTACTTGTATAGTTTGAATTTGTTCCCATTGAGAAAACCCTCATAACTCAAGATTTTGTTCTGTTTTTATGGGCTACTCTAGCTTAGTCAATAACTCTGCATAATGTTAAGCACTACAGAAGTCTGCATAATGTTAAGCACTAGAGAGGGGACCGTAGGAAAGAGTTTGAAAGCGTTTGAAGGAGAAAATGTAGTTTTAGCTTGCCTGAGTAAAGACCCTGTGTGGCACAAAAACGTGCATACTCTTTTCAACAGAAAGTAGTCCAATAAAAGATATCTACTTTGTCTCCATCTCTTATGTTTGGCACCAACAAAGCACTCTGTCTCTCTCTGGTATTCTAGACTGAAACAGACTCTGAAGGCTTGATTTTTTAATTTAGGAAAAGCTAGTGTAAGACAAAAAGAAATGGAGACAGTTGGGTTATAGTGTCAAACTTTGACATGTTCCAAACCAGTGACTTGGAGAATAGGGAGAACTGTAAAGCAAAGGCCACAGGAAGAGTTGAAATGAGTACCCTCCAAAGCAGGTAGACCTATAGAATATACACTGCCCGATTCACCATTTCCGGGTTGAGTAATAGGCACTACTTGTGTAGGATCTGACAAGTACCCATTTTGAATTTAAAATGGGGAAAACTGTGTATGTGTGAATGCCCACTAATTTTATAAGACGGCTGTTAGAGGAGGGCTTGGCCAAGCAGAGGGCAGCATAGAGCTTAGGACCCTTTGAATAGCTGTCCAAAAACAGAGCGGTTGAGCAACACCAGAAGGACCCTTTCAAGACACTAACTGCCAAAAATGGCCACAATTCTATAGCCTGCAGATCTCCGTGCACAAGCTGCGTGCATGCTCATGTTCACAGTTTGTATAAGGCAAAATTTGCCACTAATGTGGATACTAGGGATGTGCAAAAACTGGGGGGTTCGGGGTTCAGCCCGTTCGGGGTTCGGCCGAACCCGAAACTGTTCAGTTCGGTCTGTTTGGCCCGAATGGGTTCGGGGGGGTTGAACCCATTTGGGCAGGGGAGGGCCTGGTTTTTTCTCCCCTCCCCCCTTCAGGCTGCGCAGATGGAAGGGACTCCGCGGAGCACCCCCAGTGCCCAGCCCTATATTTTTTTAACACCCCCCCCAACCCAGGGATTGTCCTACCTGGTGGTGCCAGGGCTCCAGCCCCGGGTCCAGCGGTGGCGGGTCCGGCACCGGGTCCAGTAGCAGCGACGCTCCAGAGTGCTTCAGGCCGCTACTAGGTCTTCCTGGTCAAACCAGAAGGCCTAGTAGTGGCCTGAAGTGCTCGGGAGCACCTCCACTGCTGGACCTGCCAGACCTGCCACCGCCACTGCCAGACCCGGAGCCCGATCTGGTGGTGCCGGGGCTGCGGTCCCAGGTCCAGCAGTGGGGGATTAAAAAAAATTAAAATTTACAAGGCTGGGCAGGGTGGAGGGGGAGGTGCTCCCCTGTGCCCCTTCCACCCGCGCAGCCTGGAGGGTGGAGGGGAGAGGGAAAACCAGGTTCCTCCCTGCCCCCCACCCCCACCCAAACCGGTTCGGAACCCGAACTTTGTTCAGCCGGTTCGACCGGGGGGCGCGGTTCAGATTCAGGGTGTTTGCGAACGGTTTGAACACCCCGAGTTTGGGACAAACCTGAACTTCTGAACCGCATTCACACATCCCTAGTGGATACATGTGGGTCCCACGTGACTGTACACACATGCAGCTCCGCAGGCTATAGGATTGCAGGCATTTTAAACATGAACAATATACCATGCACATTCTCAAGATCAAAAACCAGCTGTTGTTCTGGTAGCTCTCCTGGTAGTGTTTGCTTTGGAAAGGAAGTGAAACGGTTGGTGTTTCAAAGCCTTCTATAGGTAAAGAGACTGTATGGAAACATCAGAGAGAACCACACAGCAGACAAGCCCTATATTTTGTTTCCAAAGTTATCACACAGTCCAGTTTTGAAACCTTGATCAGACTCCTGTGCCCTAGTCTACCAGGAGAGCTATAGGAGAAGTTAGCTAGAGTGTTTCACTCAGCCAGCACGGGAAGGACTCTGCATAGTACCCAGCAAGCTAGATAATTGTTTGTAAGGGTACTATGGGTGCATTTGTGGTGTGGCTGGGTAGCTAAGCTTTGTGCTTACTCTGCTGGGGTCATGGTCTCTAGCCTTCATTGCATTTCCTTCCTTTTACCTTTTTTAGCAAAATACACTCTCAGATCCTATTGAGCCTAATGGATGTAGGATGCAACAGTGAACTGTGAAAGTAGGAGCTGCTCCTTAATTATTAAAAACAAAAGACGGAGGGGGTTTTCCTTACCAGTTGATGTTTCTCTGATGTTTCCATGCAGTTTCTTTGTCTGTAGGAGCTTTGAATCCCCAACCTTCCTACTGTCTTGACAAAGCATTAGCAGGAGAGCTACCAGAGCCATTAATATGTGTGCCTATCTACTTTGGTCATGAGTATGGGCACTGTATAATTAACATATAAAGAGTTTACAATTAGTGGCCACAATCCAAAGTGGGATCGACCTGGGTCCCACACAGCACAATGTGCTGTCAATGGACATGCATGCGATTTGCGCATGTTTGCATGCAGGGGCCATGGGATCCACCCCACCATCTTAAAAGGGCCCTTCTGGTGTGGCTCAGTTGCTCTGCTTTGAGACAGCTGTGCCAAAGGTCCCAGGTTCTGTATTATGCTTCCCTCTACCCGTCCAAGCCCCCTCCCCAACAGCTAGCCCATAAAGCCAGTGGGCACTTATACCCTCCCTCACAGTTCCCCCCACTTTTAATCCAATACAGGTAGATACTCATTTCCATTGCAGGTATATGGTCCAGTACTCAAAGGGCTACCCAAAAATCCAGATATTACTGAGAGGCTGTGAATTCACTACTTGTTTCAGCTCTAGCCACAGGTAGTGCTCAAACAGGGAGCACATTTGACACCCATAGGCAATACCTGAAAATTGTGTGTGGTCTCTTGGGTCCAGTGGATACCCAGGTACCAAGTCCGGTGCCAGATTACCTCAAAATATCAGGTATGACTGCTGCCGAGTTACCAATTTACCATTTTACTGACAAGAAAACCAGAAAATTGGTAACAGAAGTCAGAAAATTAGTATGGAAATTAGTAAATCAGGGACACCGTTGGGCACTAATCAGGTACTTATTAGTTCCTGCTGTTGCAGGGTTAGGTACTATAATTTTGATGGCTATACCTGTACCCCCTTCAGCTGTAACCACAGGGGTACAAGGATCAGCTGATGGTTCAAGAGTGGAGCCATAATAGGGCAGAGGGTTCCGCTGCATCTGGTCCCATGAGCCTGGGAGGTCTACACACTCTGCTGAAGCTGCACCTCCTGCTACATCCCATCTTTTGCACCAGGCTCAGTCCAACCTAGCTACACCTCAGTGATGGGTTCAACAGTATCTTCTGTGAGCATGTCTACAAATCTCAGTTTGGACTGTTCTCTGACTAGACCATTCATCACTATTTTTTCCTGTTGCTGACCTCATACAGTCTAGCAACATGAGACTCCATGCGTACAAACAAAGAAAATAAAAAATAAACATCCAAATATAAATACTGGGGAGACATAGGGTCAAAAGTTTGTGAAGCCACCTTAGTGGCTGCACGTCCTAGAGGGGGGTCCACCCCCATCCAGGGCAGGTTAGCGGATGGAATACATGTTCTCCCGGCTTGACCTGGCGGGCGAGGGGAAGTAGGGAGGGGGCAGAAATTCTCCTGCCGAGCTGTGGTAATGCGAAAACAAATGCACCAGGCCAGTTTGTCCCACTCTGGCTGGCCTGGACAGCTCTTGGGCCCGGCTTGTAGGCCAGGTTCCTCCCAGGCACATGTTTCCAGCCCAACGGCCTACCCCACTAGGATCTGAACAGAGCCCACATCTGGCACGCCCAGAACAGATGCACGGGTTTGGTGCTGGCCCAGGCAGGCCAGAAAGGGATGAACCAGGCAGCATAACGTTTGTTAACACACACAATTATGATCCCATTATATAAAACTGGGATAAGCTGTGGCATAAGTAATGATCCTCTCACATTTTTTACTTCATGAATTTACACCAGGGTAATAATTGGTTTGACAGGTGAACCAAGCCTGTGCTGAATGGCTTAAGAAGAAACCATCCTAAGTCATGGGGTGAGATAGGAGGGAGATATGCTAAGAACTAAGCTATCTGGTTTTGTTGACTGTATTAAAGTTACATCTCTATCACACCCTGTATGTGTGCAGTGGGTATTTTCCAATTTTCAACGTTCCAGACTGAATATGAATCTCCATTATGATGTGATTGGTGCTTGTGATTTTTTTTTATTATGCTGCATTATTAACATTTTAACATCCTGTTTTACAAATCTCCTGTTTATACAGCACTGCGAAAATATTTGAAAATGTGTCCAGCTGCATTTATTTCAAAGCTCTGTTTTGCATCTCAGATGTTTTTTTATATGGCTGTGTATATAATTTCCATAATACGATAGAAAACACAACATTATTACTATTTCATAAGTACGAATTGCAACTAGTAAAGCAAGATTAAAGGGCTTTGAAACCTTTATGATATCTTAAAATCCAGTGATGGGGGAAAAAGAAAAGAAAATCTTCTAAGGTAAGAGGGTTCTGCAACATAAAAGAGATCTTTGCAAATAAGCCTTTCATATGGGAAACCAAATATTAGCAAGATAAGAATAGAATTATACAGTTGAGTTGAAATGGTGGGTTTTTCAGCAATAGAAATACTTAAATAGTGTCATTAATACTGACAGCCATTAGGCCATTAGACCATTGCTGTAAAACAATGAAGACTACAAGATGCCTGGTGCTCTGAAAAGCCACAGAAATGTGTGTACTATCAAGCACAATTTCTGTTGGCAACAAAGGGTATGGGCAGATCTTGAAATATCACAGTGCTGGAGAATAGGGATGTGCGAACAGAACCAAGTTCGGAAATTCGGTTCGGTTCAGCTCGAAAACCGAGTTTGGTTCGAAAGTTCGGTTCAGTTGATTGAACTATTCGAGTTCGGTCTAATTCCGAACTTCCGAACTGAGTTCGTACATTCAAACTCGGGTTTTTTGGTCTTCCGAACTGGTTCGGATTCGACCGAACAGTTTGGTCAAATTTGAGTTCGGTTCGAAAGCTTGGTTCGGTCAACCGAACTATTCGAGTTCGATCCAAACTCCGAACTTCCGAACAGCGTTCACACATCCCTACTGGGGAATTGAAGAAGAAATGTGTGACTATTCCCAGTCCCTGTTAGGAACTTATGGGGCAATTGGTCTGACTGTAGTGTTCACCACTCTCCCCAACCAAGACAGTTCTTGAGCAAGCTGAATTGCACCAAGGAGTGACCAGTTCTTGGCATGCCTTGATTCCAATCCTGCGCTCCAGCTTTGGTTGTGTCTCCAGCCATACAAAGACCAAGTCCATGGCTTTAACTTTTCCTCTTGTTCTTTGAACTACATTTCCTTTGGCTCCATGCTTCCATCTCTGGCCTCTGACTCTTGAACTTTGACCATCTCCAGGTCCTGACCTTTGACTGCTTTACTCTGTGATGCATGTGTGCTGGCCCTTTAAGAGCAGCCCACAGGTCACTGAAAACTCCACCCCTTTGTAGGGCTATAAAAGGAGGCCTAGCTTGACTGGAGTCAGTTGAGGACTGAGTCCTCACTGGTGGCCAGTCGCTCAAAAATGTCCAAAAAGACAGCAGGGTCCTCCCCAGGGGACATCTTGCAACGCCATACAAAGACTCGGGCCCACTGTTTTATGAGCCTGCCCTTGGCAGGCAGGCAAGGGACACATTGCTGGCTGCTATGCTCACTCACCTTGCCTTCTTTCCCACTCTACGCTGTCCAGGGTCTTGCAACCAAGGTACCTGCAGGAGGGTGCTACTAATGGAGTGGGGAAGGGAGGCTAATGCCTGCCTAGCTCAGGGACCAAATGAGGGGTGGGGGCTGGATACAAGCTGGGAACCAGAAGGGGTCAGAGAACTGGAGGTACCTGATGACCTAAATGTATCCTGTCTGTCTATATCTGCACTGGGGAAGAAATAAAGCAATGTTATTCTGAACTCAACACCTGCCGTCTGTTCATGGGAAGCAAACCAGAGGGGTGGCCGTGATCCTGCAAGGAACTACACCGATCTAAAGGCCATCCTTAACATAATCCCATCTGCATATGGCAACCTGTCAATAGCCTTGACCCTGTAAGGCTCTACTATAGCCCTGATCTGGAAAACACTTGAACTGGTCTATCAGCACACCTTCCAGCTGCCTAACAGCTCCTGTTAGGGAATGGGTTCCCCCACCTTCCTTTGACACCAACAGAAGTAGCAACTTTTCAGAATCTCAGAGGGAAGTCTCTATATTGCAGAGCTGGAGTGGGAACTAAAAAACAAACAAACAACCCACCCACCACTGGTTTCTAATTGGTCCTATGTGTCCTGCTTTGTGTCCAATCCATGGATATGGGTGTTTTATATGAACAAAGTGGGAGGGGAAAGTCCATGGCTACTAAGTGACATTTCCATAGAACACACACTCAGGTGGGGGAGGGAGAGATTCTAATGGACGGCTCATTGTGTGGCCACCCTGGCAGCCATCTCACACTCCTGCTGTCATAGATCATGGGGGAGTGTGCCTGGTTGGCCTTTGAAACTGACATGTCCCAGCATGAATTATGGGGAACCAGGGCTCCCTTGCTCTCATAACCAGTTCGTGTGACTTGCAAAGACCATGCCCCCCCCAGTGCCTATGAGAGGTGGACCAGTCTGCTTGAATACCTTGTTAGACAGGACCCCTGGTCCCCGACCCAGAATGGATGTACCCTCCCCTTTTGGTGATAGACAACTAACTTGGACCCAGGGGTCAGCAAAGCCCCCAGAGGTAACCAAGGGCAAGGAGTCTTGGGGAAAAGATAGACTCCCCACACTGGATATAAGAGGGGGGCATGGAAAATAAAGATCGGGCCCAACCACCCTAACTCCTAGCCAAAAGGGACCATTCATGGAAAAATACCAGCCTAAGGTTGAGAAAAAGACTGGAAGGGAGAGCTCTTGGAGTAAAGAATGAAGTCATTAAGAAGAGGGGGCTCACCCTGTTGTGACAAAGGACTGGTAGCCATGACTCAGAGCACCAACATCCTATCTCCGTATTCCCCAAGAGAAACCAGACACACACTTATTGTATCCTGAAGTCTGTCATTAGCCCTTCCTTCCCTCCCTTCACTTTTTGTTTACAGTTTCCCTGTGTGTCAAAGAGATCTTTTGCATATCTTGGAGCCACCTTTGTAATGGAAGCAAAAGTTGTGACTTCTCCCCTCGTTAACCCATTGAGTACCCCCAACGACCCTTCGTAGCCTCCCCAAACCCTTTGTTCAGCACCCAATAACTGCCCCTTGTTTTCCCCTCAACTGCTGAGAAATCTTGGGACCCAGATATGTGCAGGTCACTCTGTGCGTGTCTGAGTTGAGAGATCTCCCAAACTCTGGTCTGCCCTTTCTTTTTTCCTCCATCCCCCAAACTCCGCTGCATCCGTGGGCCCCCTGTCCCATCTCAACAGGCAAGGAAAGGTAACCACAGGTCCAGACTTTCCCAGCCAACTGGGGAAGCCCTCTCTCTCTCTCTCTCTCTCTCTCTCTCTCCCTCATTCACGTTCTCTTGCTCCCCCCCCTCCTTCTCTTACCATACTCCCTGCAAGCTGCTTGTGTTTTCCCCTTTTAAACCCCCCCAGCCAGACCGGGGCTGTGTTTCTCTGTTTTTTATAGCAATAAACTTGTTATTGAACACCTGTGTCTCTCTCTCTCTCTTTCTATTTGAGGAGGGTACATAAACTGCCTGTAGAGCATACTGTCCTCAGCTTGATCCTTTTGAACACGTGGAGACCCCAGTTTAAGTTGTTAAGCTAATTCCCCCTGAAGTTTAAGGAACGGTGGATATTGGGATACCCACCCCCCAATAGTCACGAGTGGGAGGGGGTCTCCTGTTAACAGATTGGTGGAGATTGTGGGCAAGCATGTGGTAATCCATGCAGGATTGCCCACGGAGGCATATGTAGCTGCAGCCAGCCAAAACCCACATATTTCTATCTCTTTCCTGTGTCATTTTCTATCTCTTTTCTCCTCTCTGGACCTGTGGATTTAAGGATTTGGGGTCTGGGTTGTTGGGGAGGAATTGTCTGAGGCAGTGGGTTGTCGATCTCGGGACTGTATAGAGCGGCCCCGGAATTGTAGAGGAATTTGATCTTGGATTGCAGAGACAGTCCAGGGATCTGTGTTTGGTCCTGACCTTGTGGAAGACAAGTTTGGGGTAACTTGGAAATAGACTTGGGATTGCTAAAGACAGTCCAGGGTCTGTGGAATTAATAGAGATTTGTGGTCCCATCCATGTGTAAGTGGGTGGTCTTGAGAGATTTGTGGTCCCACCTGGGAGTGTGCGGGTGGTCTTGAATTGGGAGTAGAATGTTGGGACTGTTGTGGTCTCAGGAGGCGCAGGTGCAGCTGCCAGTGCAGCCCTGGGGATATTGGGGTCTCTCACCCGTAATGTTGTGGGGGGGGGACATTTGAACTTATTTGTCTGGGAGTGGCCTGGACCGCCTTGTGTCTGGGGATCCTAGTGTGGGTCCCCCGACTGATAAAACTATGTTGGGGTTGGACTGTGTCAGCTGCCCGGGGGATGTATTACTGGAATGTAGAGGTGGTACAGGTGGGATACACTAGAATAGGCTCTGGAGAAGCAATTAATACCTGGGAGGTAGACAAAATGTTGCATCAGGAGCCCGGGACAATTAGATTAGAGGAGTGGGCAGCAGAAAAGGGGGAATGCCCATAGAAGCCAGGATGCTTTAAAACTGAGAACCTGGTGGCATCAGTTAGCAGAGCATATGATGGTTACTGCCAGAAGTTTAATCCCAAAGGCAGTAAAAGGGATGCCTATGCAGCCTGGCCACTGTGGCTTGCTTGTGGGGACTTGTGGAATCTGCTTAGGGAAACTAGGCAGAAATGTGAGGCAGAGGGGGAAAGAGCTGGGAAAGAAGGAAAGAAGGCGGAGAAATGGGAGGCTTGGTGTAAGGAGCTGGAGACAGATAAGAGCGAGCTGGTAGCTGAAAAGTAGCCTGAGGCTGGTAGCCTGAAGAAAGCCCAGGAGAAGTACACTGTGGCACTGGCCAGGGCAGAGCAGAGCAGGCAGAGAGGGAGTTAGAGGGATCACAGGAACAACTAGGGCAAGCCCAGGCAGCAGCTCACTTCCTGGCAGAGCAAACCTAGAATGCTAAAGTCGCGGTGAGCCATGATGCCTGCAAAGCAGGAATAGAGAAGCTGCGGGGAGAACTCAACGTGCACAAAGGCTTGGTAGCTTCCGTGCAAGTAGAAGATCTAACTGGGGTGGAGTCCATACTGTTCCCTAAGAGAAAGCCCAATCTGCCTAGAGACGCCATTCCTGAAGCCCCGTATAATCCCGCTTGGCAAGCACTGGAGCCGGTGGTCCCAATTGTAAGCCAAGACATGGATCATATCGGAGCAGGAGGGAGGGCGACCCACGAACAAATTAGAGAAATGATTAGGTGGACCCCCAGTCAGCAGATGGGCCCACAGAATCAGGAAACCATCATTTCTTGGATGGCGAGAGCGTGGCAGATCTATCCCACCGCAGATGGGGTAGATCTGACACAATTGGCCTGGGCGAGCGCATCACCTGCAGATGCGCATGTCCTGGAAGTGGGGCTCAGTATGGCTGACATCCACGGTGTCAACTGTGGCGAATGGATGAAGGCAGTACTGTGAGCCATGCTCCCAGGACAGAGTCTGCAGAGGCTGTTTTTTCTGGAAACACAGGCTCCTGGGGAGCAGCCGGAGGCTTATGTGGCTTGCAAGAAGCTACTGGGAGCCTTAGCGGAGGTGGTGGTTCCAGGGCAAAGGGACGGGAGGCAGATCATGCAGTACGACTCTAGGAATTTCATAGAGGTTGTATATGCAGGACTTGCCCCCCCCAAATGAAAATGGCAATGGGAAGGATGGATCTGTCACAGGTTACCTGGGATGAGCTATCCACGGGTATTCAGCAGGTGGCAGACCTGATGAGGGGGATGGGGGGAACCAAACGGACCGCTCGCAAGCAGCAGCTAGAGCCGGTCCAGGCGGTTACGCTTATAAATAGCAGCCCCCACTCCTCAGCTTCCCCTCTGCCAACCATAAACCCTCCACCCAACCCCTCCCCACAGAAAGGGGTCCAGGGAAATTATGGTAGCAATTTCCCCCCCAGAACCAACCCCAACCAGAAGCCCAGGAACGCTCTTCGGGCATGTGTATGGGGAGAGTTAAAATCATATGGGGTAGATATGAGGCAGTTCCATCTCCAGCCCCTGCAGGTCTTAATAAATGCCGCAGAAGAGTTAAGGAAACAGCAAGGGCAGGAGTTTAGTCAAGCTCCCTCACAGTCAATACCAGCCATGGGGTCTGAGGACCCAAACAATAGAAGTAGGACCCCAGAGCAGGAGCAGGTGTTGCGGGAGGTCCACAATATTTTTTTCATTTTCATTTCACTTTTTATTTATATCCCGCACTCTCCTTCACAAGAAGCTCGAGGCGGCTTACAATTAAGTGAAATACCATAAGGTCCACATCAGACCATAAATAATACATGATAACCAATCCAAAAAGACAATAACCCATTACAATTGAGAAAATGAACAAGGCAAGCCAACATTCTAAATAATACATATTAACCATCCATTTCCTCACTTCTCCTCACCCTGCTTCCACCAGGGGAGAACCTTTCCTATACCCATTTAGAAATAATATAACACAACATTCCTCCTTTCTAAATAATACATATTAAGCAACAATTAACCTCACCTTTCCCACCTGCTGCCACCAGGGGGGAACCCTCCCACTCCCATTCCACCTGCTCTCACCAAGTGGAGTGGGTCTTCTACAAGATTAAATACTCATTCTCTCATATAATCCCCCATAATTTTAACATATTATATAACTCATCAATATAAGCTCACAGTTACAAAAACCCCTTCCTCATTTAATTCACTCCTAACACATTATTCAAAATAATCCCCCAATTCACAAAAATACTCCTCCTCCCTTAATACAATATCACAATAACAAAATAATCACTCCTCCCCCTTTCCCATATCCAGCACTCGCATTCCACAGCGGATCAGCTCCCTTTGCCACCAAACATCAATAATGTTAGTCAGTCTCCGTGGCTCCGGCCAGCAGTCCCAGCTGAAGGGCACAGTCAAAGGGCATGATCCTATGGCCACGCCCCTTTGACACATGCCATTGGCATGTGCCACCGGCATGGCCGCCAGTCACTCCCGGCTCTTGTGCGGGCATCCCGGAAGCAGCTGTTCAAAGTCCCCACCCTCTTGATAGACACGGTAGTGGCAAGTGATCCTTTCGGCCACTGAACACGCCCCTTTGGGTTCAGTGCAGCTCCAGCTCAGGGGATATTAACCACATCCCCCCACACAAGGTTTCCAATGGGCCTTCCAAAGGGCAGCCCTATTTTCTAGGACTGCCTGATTCCCAAGGGTCCCCCCAAGGTAGTTACAAAACTACACCCTGATAGATGGGGGAGACGCAATGTAAAAGCCAGCATTGGGAATCCGGGAACTCTGGCCCAGCTCTTGGTAGACATGGGGGCCTCCATTAACATCTTGGACCCAGACTGGGTCAATGCAGGGGAACCCTCTGGTAAAACCATGGTGCTCAGCAGTTATGGTGGGGAAACTCAGGAAACCCCGGTATGGAAAACGGTTCCCTTTGAATTAGGCAAACTGAAGGGAACAATTGAAAGTTGTGTCCATAAGGGAGAAGAAAAGCGGATCATTGGGGCTCCATTTTTGAAGGAGTCCCAGCTAACAGTAGACCTAGCTAATGGGGCACTGTGGCAAGTCCCAGGGGGACCTTCCGAAGTTTCCGCCATACACCGCTGCGCAGCCCTTAAGGCATCTCTTCCTGTTCTCCCCTTGACGAATGATCCATGGATCCAGGAATTTACTAAGGTATGGATTAAGGACAAGGCAGAGTGCGGGAAGGTAGAGGAGATGCTCATCGAGGAGAAAGATCCCCCTGCAAAAGCAATACAAGTATCCAGCAAAGGCTGAAGAGGGAATTTAAGCCACAATAGATTGCCTGTTAGGGCAAGGAGTCATTGTAAGGATGCAGTCTGTCTGTAACTCCTCCATCTGGCCAGTTATTAAAGCAGATGGGGTGACTTACCGGATGAATGTAGACTATCGGGCTCTAAATACAGTGACTCCTCCTTTTGCTCCAGTGGTAGCTAAATACAACGAGATAGTAGCAGCGATATCTGTGGGGTCCTGCTGGTACTGTCATTGATTTGGCTAACGCTTTCTTTGCGATCCCTCTCCATCCAGCCTGCCGGTACAAGTTTGCATTTACATACAGGAATCAACAGTACAGTTTTACCAGAACTCCCCAAGGTTTCCATTCATCCCCCAGCATTTGCCACTCGGTGGTGTCAAAAATGTGGGATAAATTGAAGCCGGAATCAAGAGTGTGTGTCTTATCATACGTAGATGACGTCCTGGTGCATTCGCCAGACAGGAACTAAACCTCAGAAGTGACTAGGGAGGTACTCGCCATAATTCAAGAGACTGGTTCAAGGTTAATAGAGACAAAGCACAGCAAAAGGAGGTGAAATACTTGGGGATCAGTTTGGGAAAAGAGGGAAGGTCCCCAGATACATAGAGGGTGGAAGTGATTGCTAAATTGCATGCACCCACAGACCTGCATTCCCTCAGAGCCATTCTGGGCACCCTGAACTTTTCTAGGGACTTTATAGAGTTCTTTGCAGACAAGGCAAGATCTCTGTACAAGTTCTTGAAAAGGGGGCAGGCATGGGATTGGGGCCCTGATCAAGAAGAAGCATTGACAACTCTAAAAATGAACTTGGCACAGGCCCCAGAACTGGCTCACCCGGATCCCAAACTTCCCTTCTTCATACAATTGGCAGCAACAGAGATTTGCATAGGGGCCACTCTCAATCAGCAGCAAATGGGGAGACAGTGTGTAGTAGCCTATGCCTCTAGGCTGCTTGATGAGGTGGAACAAAGGTTTCTCCCCTGCAAAAAGGCATGCCTGACCTTGGTCTGGGCCCTAAAGCATTGGGAGTACATAATTGGGGGGTCTTAGGTAATAGTTCAAACCTAAAATAATCATCTCCAGCAAGATTCAGGCTGGGCAGGTTAGTAGCCCCAGAATAGCACAGTGGACCCTGGCATTGGCAGGAAGGGGAGTGGGGTTCAGTAGGGAACAGAAGGAAAGCCCTGCTCCCTATGTTTTACTTGTAGAAGGGGAAGAGCACATTTTCCCACTCCCTGAGTCCAAGCACATAGAATGATCTGTACAGTGGGGTAAAAATCAGGAGGAAGCAATAGGAAAGGGGTTAACAGTGTGGTACACAGATGGGTCATCTTTTTATGACCAGGGGTGACCAGGAACAGGCTGGGCAGCAGTTCTGGTGCTAGATGGACGGGTGTTGAGGGGATCGGTGCACCCTCACTCTGCCCAAGTGGCTGAAGACCAGGCTGTATTGGCTGTCCTTGAGTTTGAGCCCCTAGACATCTCCCTGGCCATCTATACGGATTCAGACTGGACAGTGCGAGCTGCCACAGCTTGGCTCCCAATTTGGCTAGGGAGAAACATGACTGCTTCCGATGGGAGACCAGTGGCCCATGCAGGAAAATGGACTAAAATAGCAGAGCTGGTTAAAAACAAAACTGGCTTGACTTGGGTTGCACATGTCGCTGGGCATTCTAGAAAGCCTACGGAGGCGGCTTTTTGGAATAGTCAAGTGGACAATCTAGCAAAAGAAGCCGCCACCCAGAGTGAGCCCCCCGACCTTGCAGAGGACTTACCCTCTCCTGAAACACCCATAGCCCCAGTCACCACGAGAGCCAGCATGTTAAGATCAGGGGTAACCAACCTAGACCTAGACACTCTACAGGAAGGGGACAAGGAAAGAGAGGGCTTGGCACAATGGGGAAAAGACAGCACAGGGAGATACACCATCACCAAAGACAATGAGGTATGATGGGCAATCAATCCTGGGGGTAATAAATATTGAATCGTCCCGGGGAATGCACGAGGGGAGCTAATACAGTTTGTCCATGAGCAAGGGTACAGAGGTAAGCAGGATACTTTAAACAGGGTAAAAGACACAGGATGGTGGCCCCAGATAAAAACAGATGTAGACCAATGGTGTGATAATTGTCTGTCATGTACCATGGTCAATGCAGATCTCCAAACTCTTAAAGCTCCAATTCAGCACCAGCGTATTGAGGGTTCTTGGGCCAGGATTCAAATAGACTACATAGACCCCCTTCCCACTACAGTCAGAGGCAATAAATACTGTCTCGTTATAGTAGATGCCTTCAGTAACTGGCCAGAAGTGCTGCCCTGTAAAAACAACACTGCCAGCACGACAGCCAAAATGTTGTTTAAAATTGTCCTGTCCAGATGGGGTATTCCCCGGTGCGTAGATTCAGACATGGGACCCCATTTTGTCAGGGATGTGATGCAGGAACTATGCAAAGCCCTGGGAATTAAGCAACGCTTTTACATAGCTGGACACCCCACCTCCTCCGGACTAGTCGAGAGAACTAACCGCACGGTAAAGGAAGCTTTAAAGAAACAGATTAGCCCCGCAGGAAAAGACTGGGATGAAAAAATCCCTCTCATTCTGATGGGCCTGAGAGCCTCTATGGCAGTGCATGGATACACTCCCTTCCAGGTGATGACAGGGAGGCACCCTTCCTTATTATTTTTTGTAAATTTCTGTCCTCCCTGTTTTAGTGTAAGATTTTTATGATTGTTTTAATATTTTTTTAATTGTTTTAACTGAAATTTGTTAGCCGCCCTAAGCTGCTTGCAGGAGGGGCGGGATATAAATATATTAAATAAATAAATAAATAAATAAATAAATATGCAGATACCTGAATCCTGGTGGTTGGGAACAGAGCTACCCGGCACTTGGGAAAACAAAACTGTCTCTGAAGATTGGATACAAATGTTGGTGGGTGAACTAGCAACAATCCATAGACAGGCTGCCATATGCCTAGGAGTAGTCCAACAAGCTATAGATAAGAGGCTGGGGTGAATCAGAAAGCCCATTGTCTGGGAAGAAGGGCAGGCGGTAATTTATTGAAAATGTTCAGCCTCAAAGCATTCCCTAACACACAAATGGGACGGTCCTGACAGAATAGTCAACAGAGTTAGTCCAGCTGTTTACCAGATGGAAATCCCAGAAGGTAAAAGAGGTAAGCCATGGAGAAAGTATTTTCACAGCTCCCAGCTCAAGGAGTGGGCCGGTAAACCTGTGGAGCCCACGGCAAGCCAACACCTAGATCCGGCTAGCTCTTCCACCCCTGCTCAGAAAAAGAACTCTCAGCTTCATCACAGGGCAGCCATGAATAGGAGGGTAAGGCCCAGGAGACCAAGAGGACAGAATTCTCGCTCCGCCCCAACAAGGCCGGCATCGGCGTGGATGTTGAAGTCCCCCAGAACCAAGGTCCTAGAGGAGCCCAACACCACCTCCGAGGCCAGCTCCGCTAGAGCGGTAAGGAATGCCACCGGCCAGGAAGGGGCCCGGTATACCAGCAGCACCCCTAGCTTTCCCCTGGCCAAATTGAACACCACATGAAGGGCTTCAATACCCACAATCTCCTGGACTGGATACCTCCTAACTGGCCACTCTTCTTTAAAAATAATAGCTACACCACCTCCCCGGCCATCCGTGTGGGGCTGATGCTGCATGGCATACCCGGCCGTAATGAGATCGACCAAAGTTGGACCGGCCAACTCGTCCAGCCAGGTCTCCGTGATACATGTGAGGTCCACGGCCCCATTCGAGATTAAATCCCGGACAATTGGGGCCTTGTTCACAATGGACCTCGCATTTAACAGCAGCAGCCCCCCACGTGTGGACCTGGCTCCTCCCTCTCCCTCAGTGGGGGGATGGTGACCTGCACCTCCTTCAGGTACCTCTGTCCCCTAGAGGCACGTGCCATCCGACCCCATGGACCATACCGTCCCCACCCCAGGACCACCCCAATTACCGCGCCCTTCCCTCTGTCCACCTGATCCTGGCCCCCCAAACCTGGCTGCTCACCCAGTAGCCTTCCCACACCCCCACACCCCTCCAAAACCTCCACCCCACTCCCCTGGCCATCCTGCTGCCACCAGGGGCCAGTAGAGACCATACACCCCTCCTCACCCCTCGACTTCCCTCTCTCACCCCTCGACTTCCCCTCCCCCCCAATAACCCTCCCAGTGCTCCCCCCGCTGCCACCAGGGGCAGCCACTGGGAACCTCCCCCCCTACTTCTACCCACCCCTCCTACACCCCCACCCTACTTCACTAGCTCTGAACAAAAGAGTCCCACAAAAACAATAATGTCCCCCCTGCCACCCCCTGTGGCCCCGAAGCGCCCCAAAGTACCGCGCCCTTTGGTCGTGGCCCTGCAGCTTGTGGCCTGTGGCGACAGCTGCTGGGCGCTGGACTTTAAAGTCCCAGCTATTTCCAGGTGGGGGAGGGGACAAGCCGGCTCCCACAACCGGCTTCTGCGTTCCCACCCACCCACCCAGACACTCACAGTTCAGTTCAGTTTTATTGCCGGCACTGGCTCTCGCCATGGCCCAAATGACAGACAAACAAACAAACAAACAAAGATAACAACCACATACAGCCATGGGTTATACAATATATTAATAAAATAAAAATAAAAATAATAAAATAAAATACAGGCAAAGGTACACTCTCGGGGTATCTTACTGAGATAAAATTACTTGGTCAACATGGCACGCAGCAAATAGCAAGGCCAAGTATCGTTTTAATACCAATCCAAGGTACAATACCTTCCCTAGTATAGGGCAAGATCCCTAATATAGGGCAAATGTCTGGCTAAGGATGCCTTGCTCTTCCGCGGGGGTAACTGCCGCTAAGCTTGTCCCCTGGGAGGAAGGAAATAAATTTAGCTTTCTTCCTCATTCCAACGTCACCCAAAAGCTTTGCTTCAGATTGATTATAGCCTTTGGGCACAGGACCCCCGAACTTGTTGAGCTCACTAAAATGGGATCATATCCCTTCTTACCACAGCCATCCCTTCCTTGGGCCCCCTATATGACAATTGGTACCAGATGGATACTAGACCAGGTTTAACCAACCCACTGGTCCCCATACTGTCCATCAAAGATCATTCCCCACTTAATTATCATATCTTGTCCCAGGGGTCTTACTCCCAGAGAGGGCCTCATGGATATGGAGCCGTTTCTTAGTTGCTAGGTGGGTGTATATTGCCAAGCCTCTGATGGCCTCTTCTTGCATGAGTGATAATAAATATTGAACAACATCGAGAGCTTGGGGCTCACAAGGGAGCCAGGGAACCACCCAAGTTGTCCTCAGGGCTTCGAAGTAGGGACACCTCAGGAGAAAGTGACCTACATCTTCCACTTCCTGCTTATAGTAGGAACATAATCTAGCTTCCCGAGGGATGTGCCCATATCTTCCTTCGACTACTGCTCCTTTAACCATTTGCCAGCGGAGTAAGATGTATGCTCTCCTCAATTTTGGATTAGCCAAGACTTCCAAGAATGGCTCAAAAGAAAACTGGTTCTTGAGAGTCCCCAGTTGTGGGGCTACTTTCCATGCAACTACCCTAGCTATGTCCTCCTGGTCAGCAATATCCCTGAGCAGGAGATAAATCTCAGACTTAATAGCCAGGATAGATTTGCCCAGAAAGTGCTGGAAGGAAAACCCCATAGTATTAATTAATCTTCCCAAGGAGAGGAGCCACGGATAGATTCCTGGACCTTGATACAATAATTCCTCCCTAAGGCATTGTACGGGCAATGCTGTATCCTACATCTTTAGTAATCTTAAGCAATATCTGGTAAGTGCTCTCTTCGCCAAGAAGTCTATAGAGGGAATACCCAGTTCTACCTGCAATATGGCTCCTGGAACTCCTGGGGGAACTCCCAAGAGCCGCCGGAGAAACAAGTTTTGAACTCTCTCAAGCGGGAGCGTATTGGCAAATGGTATAAGTTCTACTCCAAACAATAAGATAGGGGGAATCTTGGCCTTATACACTTTTAATAGGTCAGAAAGAGGAAGGCCCCTCGATATCCTGCAGGCTCTCAGCAGGGGATGAATAGCCTGCCTAGCAATGGTGGCCCTCCTAGTTAAATGGCTATTCCATGTGCCCCTCTTATGAATATTTAGTCCCAAATAGGAGAAATCGTTTACCAGCTCGACCCTTTCTGCTCTCAATTACCAGCTGGAAGGTCGTACTCTCTTCCCCACGACCAGTATCGTAGTTTTAGAAAAATTCAAAGTCAACCCATTAACCTCACAGTACATTTGAAACTTTTCTAGTGCTCTTTTTATTCCTAATTCGGTTTGCGCCATGAAAACTATATCATCTGCAAACTGTAGAAATTGCAGACTTATGCTGCCTACCCTAGGGGCATGGGTATCAGTTTGAGACATGTGGTTACTCAGGTCTCAGAGGTAGAGATTGAAAAGCAGGGGTGCGAGAACAGACCCCTGTCAGACCCCGCTTTTAATTTGAACAGGTTCAGATAATTGGAACCCTCTAGGCCCTCTTATTCTCGCCTCATTGTCTGTATATAGCCTGATAATTGCTAGCAACAAATTTTCATCAATATGAATAGACCTCAGCTTCCCCCATAGCCTGGTCCTTGGTACTGAGTCAAAGGCCTTAGCTAGGTCTACGAAGGCCAGAAATATCTTACCACCCTGAATTTTATAGGTTTTATGGATAACATGTTGCAGTTGAGCTGCCCCGAGCTGCATGGCAGGAGGGGCAGGGTAAAAATCTATAAAATAAATAAAATAAATAAATAAATAAATAAATAGTATATAACAACAATCGAGAATAGAGCAACCTGGTCTAAGGCCACATTGGACAGCAGGAATAATGGCCCCTTCCTCAGCCCATCTTTCCAGGTGTCTGAGGAACACCTTGGCATAGAGCTTACCCAGGATCGATAGAAGACTAATAGGCCTGTAACAAGCTGGGTCTTGGCGATTTCCTTTCTTAAATATTGGAATAATTGTGCTAATTCTCCATGACAGAAGGAGGCAGGTAGATGGATTAACTCCTGGCACAAGCCACTGGCCACTGGGCTTTAAAGCCCAGGCTATTTCCGGGTGGGGGAGGGGACAAGCCGGCTCCCACAACCGGCTTCTGTGTTCCCCCCCACCCTCCCAGACACTCACAGAGTTCTTTTTCTTTTTTGTCCCTGCAGGTCCAACATGGTGAGTGGCGGCAGTGCAGGAACCCCCTCCTTGCCGGTCAAGATGACAGCAATGCCTGGCAGAAGGAGGCAAGTAGATGGATTAACTCCTGGCACAAGTCCCTGGAAGCTCTAGAGGAGCTGGCCTCGGAGGTGGTGTTGGGCTCCTGTAGGACCTTGGTTCTGGGGGACTTCAATATCCACGCCGATGCCGGCCTTGTTGGGGCAGAGCGAGAATTCATGGCCGACATGCCAACCATGGATTTTCCCCAGGAGGTTATATGTCCGACCCAGGTGGGGGGGGAACATCCTCGACCTGATCTTCGGTTCTGGCCTTGAGGGAGGGGGTCCGGTTGTGGGGGAGGTTTCAGCAGTGCCCTTGTCATGGATGGACCATTATTGCCTTCAGGCCAGTCTTCTAGCGCACCCCCTCCAGAAGGGGAACGGACCAGTTAGGATGGTCCACCCTTGAAGGTTGATGGAATCCCAGTGGTTCCAAGAGATTCTGAGGGAGTTAACCTTGGATCTGGACAGTCACTCTGTGGATGAGCTAGTCCAGCATTGGAACAGCTTGATGGAGGAGGCCATTGACAGGGTGGTCTGAGACGCCCTCTGCCTCGGTCTCATCACCGCAGGGCCCCTTGGTTTACTGAGGGGCTGCGGTATATGAAGCGAGAAGGCAGGAGGCTGGAGCGATGCTGGCATCGGACTTGATCTGACTCCGACTGTCTTCTCCATAGGGCCCATTTGAAGTCCTATGTTAAGGCTGTGAGGACGGCAAGGAAGGAGTTCGTTGCTGTCCTCATAGCGTCTGCGAAGTCACACCCGGCGGAGCTTTTTTGGGTGGTGCGAGGGCTGGTTAGTCCAGCCTCCCTCCGCCTGGATGGGGACTTGTCCAAGGCCCGCTGTGAGGATTTTGTCAACTACTTCACAGACAAGATTCCTCGGATTCAGACTGACTTTGTCGCTGGATTAGGGGCAGTAGGGGAAGAGCGCGAGGTGACAGAAGTCCCATCTGGTCCAGCTTTGTGGGGGGAGTTTCAGGAAGTGACGCCAGCCGATGCGGTGGATGTCTTTGGGTCTGTGAGGATCACCTGTTGTGAACTTGATTCATGCCCGTCCTGGTTGGTGAAAGCCTCCAGGGAGACGTTGGGGATGGTGCTGGTGAGGGTGGTGAATGCGTCGCAGCAGGGGAGGTTGTCGCCCTGCCTCAAGGAGGCTGTGGTGCGCCCCCTGCTGAAGAAACCATCTTTGGACGTGGGTGCGCTCGCCAGTTACTGACCTGTCTCTAACCTTCCCTTTTTAGGGAAGGTTATTGAGTGGGCGGTGGCATTCCAGCTCTAGTTGCATCTGGATAGCATCGGTTTCCTAGACCCTTTTCAATCTGGGTTCCGCCCCGGCTAAGGCACTGAGACAGTGTTGGTGGCCTTGGTAGATGACCTCCGCTGGGAAATGGATGCAGGATGTTCAAAATTTCTCATCCTGCTAGATCTCTCAGCCGCCTTTGATACCATGAACCATGGGCTGCTGCTGAGGTGGCTGCGTGACCTGGGGGGGTCTGGACAGGACTGTTCTTGAATGGTTCCATTCATTCCTCTCGGGGAGAAGCCAGCGGGTGGTGTTGGGCGATGAGACATCCTGCCCCCGTGCCTTATCATGCGACATTCCGCAGGGTTCTATTCTGTCTCCATTATTATTTAATGTATACATGCATCCCTTGGGGGAGGTAGTGAGAGGGTTAGGGGTGCGGTGTCACCAGTATGCTGATGATACTCAGCTGTACCTCTCTTTTTCAACTGACCCAGACCCGGCTGTCTTGTTGCTATCCCAATGTTTGGAGACTATGGTGGAAAGGATGCGGCAGAGCAGACTGAAGCTCAACCCCAATAAGGCGGAAGAGATGTTGGTGGGGAGAGCGAGGGAGGTAGTGGCCCCCCTGATTGGGGGGGTTTGCCCTCCTATAGCTCAGCAGGTTCGGAGTCTGGGGGTGATATTGGACGCGGACCTCCGCCTGGAGCGGCAGGTGGAGGCAGTCGCTAAGGCTGCCTTCCGCCAGTTGTTTCTGGTACGTAGGCTGCGTCCGGTCGTCTCCGGCCTGGACCTGGCCTCCCTCATCCATGCCTTCGTCACCTTGAGGATGGACTACTGCAATGCGCTCTACGTGGGGCTTTCCTTGTTCCTGGTTCGGAGGCTGCAGCTAGTGCAGAATGCGGCGACTCATCTCCTTATGGGGACGGGTCATCGGGAGCACATTACACCTGTGTTCTGGACTCTGCACTGGTTGCCAATAGCATGCCGAGCTAGGTTCAAGGTTTTAGTGTTGCTCTATAAGTCCCTTCACAGTCTGGGCCCCTCGTACCTTAGGGACCACCTCGCCCTCTGCACCCCAGAGTGGCTCCTTCGGTCAGCCAGGGGTGCCTTCCTGGAGGTTCCCCGTGTAAAGCGGGGGGCCACAATGGAGAGGACATTCTCAGTAG
>QEPC01007778.1:890510-907442 GCA_003113815.1 Sphenodon punctatus
TGCAGGTCACTCTGTGCGTGTCTGAGTTGAGAGATCTCCCAAACTCTGGTCTGCCCTTTCTTTTTTCCTCCATCCCCCAAACTCCGCTGCATCCATGGGCCCCCTGTCCCATCTCAACAGGCAAGGAAAGGTAACCACAGGTCCAGACTTTCCCACATAACTGGGGAAGCCCCCCTTCTCTCTCTCTCTCTCTCTCTCCCTCATTCATGTTATCTCACTCCCCATCACTGAGCTGACACCGGACCCCCCCTCTTTCTCCTACCATACTCCCTGCAAGCAGCTTGTGTTTTCCCCTTTTAAATCCCACCAGCCAGACTGGGGCTGTGTTTCCCTGTTTTTTATAGCAATAAACTTGTTGTTATTGAACACCTGTCTCTCTCTCTCTCTTTCTATTTAGGGAGGGTACATAAACTGCCTGTAGTGCGTAATGACCTCAGCTTGATCCTTTTGAACATGTGGAGACCCCAGTTTAAGTTGTTAAGCTGATTCCCCCTGAAGTTTAAGGAACGGTGGATATTGGGGTAACCACCCCCTTAGAGTCACGAGTGGGAGGAGGTCTCCTGTTAACAACCTGTTTGCCCAGTTCATACGGGCACAGGCTGCATGGTCTCCCATTACCACGGACCTTTTTCCTTTGCAATTCCAATTTGTGGTATATGTAATTTAAGTACCCTTATTCACAATTGAGCAATTGTGCACTTGAGCCTGGTCAAGAAGGTTCTGGGTGCTAAAGTTGGGAGAGACTGGTCAACCCTAAAGTAGAACCAATTGCCCCCCTATCCACAGTGTGGATTTCTCAGCAGTGCTCCGTGAGTGGCCATGAGTGGGTGCTGCGTGGTTCATGGGAGCACGCAGCCACCACTCCACCTTCAGATGGGCTTTCAGATGAGTGGCTCCTGAGTGGCCATGCATAGTAGCATCTCAATTAAAAACACTCTCTGTCATAGCCATGAATTCAGAGCATGGCTGCTCACTTAAGCTACAGGCAACCTTTCCTTTAAGCTTGGAGGGATGGGAGTCCTTGCTTCATTCCCTGGCCTTTGCCAAAACAGAGGTCATTCCACAGGTGCTGCACACGCTTCTCCAACAGTAAAGAGGTATTGCTGGGAGTAGGAAGCCAAAGTAGAATTCAATGAGGGTACAACATTATCAGGGAGTTTTTTGGAGTCTGCTCCTGTTGTATAGCTGATTGATGTGCAGAAAGGGTAGCATAAGACTCCCAAAATATTAGGTGACAGTCTATTATGGGACTTAGTAGGGGTGTGCATTTCAATTTCATTATTATGATAACAAAAAAAAAATCTTTTTAATTATTGTAATAATGAAAATGACAAATAATAATAATTAAAACAAAAATGAAAACTAATTTTTGGTTTTGAAATAATTTATTTTATTTATTTATTTATAAACTTTTACCCCACCCCTCCTGCCATGCAGCTCAGGGCGACTTCCAACATTTAAAAATGCAATAAAAACAGTTTTAAAATAATCATAAATATTATAAAAATAATTAATTAACAGGGCTAGACAACAATCTAAAAACCAGAAATAGGTGGGGGAACTAAACCCCCCCACCCTCGGTGAACCGCAGGAGCCTCTCTGGGGCGCGGAGGGTGAGGCAGTCCCTAAGGTATGAGGGAAATAATGGGGAAACACTGAAAAAAAGTATTGCTGGCTATACCTTTTATGTTTCTTATTCAGTTCTGATGAAACCTGGGGATATTATACCCCCAATGGAGGGGACTACGCATACCAATCTTCACTGTGCCAAAAGAAACTGTGCCAAAAGACACATTCACTGGCCAATTACTGCATGATTCCAGCTTTACAGGACCAATCAGTGGTGGATTCGAGGTGGGCATAGGGGGCGACCCTGAGGTGGGCATATAAGGGACATAACTAGGACTTTGGGTATAACATCCCGGTGATCAGTAGACATAGTTTACACATCTAGGCTGGCCATTTATCATCACAGTTACATCCTACAGCACTGTGACAGAGGACATAAGAGAATCTCTATTGGCTCTTTCCTAAACAGATGCTTCCGACTTCCCAGTAACAAGTGGGGGAGAGATGTTTGGATGGTCACAGCACAGAATGAGGATATTTGGTTGACATTTCTTCTGGACAATTGGCATCACAAACCTATCTTATACCACAGTGACACGTTAGAGAATCCCTGGCATAGACTCCTTCTCTGGATATGCTGTGCAGGCATATAAAATTGGGACCCTTTTAAAAATATTTCTGATATTTGGCATAGATGATAGTAAGAATGAGATATACAGCCCTGCCAACTTTCATGTACACTGGTTGGACTACAAAGATGTTACCATCAGACATGCATTCATAACTTAATTACATATACCACCAGGACCCTTTATCCACTCCTTCTGAAAGTTGGCATAGATATTAAACATAGGGAGGGGCATAAACTTGCCAAGTATCATCCACATTAGATGGGATGCAAAGAAGTTACAGCCAGGAATGGATATGCAGATGTTTGCAAAATAGCATAATACAACCGCTTGTAAAATCTGATTCCTTTATCTAACCTTTCTGTAGCTTGGTACACATAATACCTTCCATGTGAGGTATAATTCCCCATATTTCATCCAAATATAATGTAAAACAAAAATTGTACAGCCAAAAATGGTTTTTCCATTGAAACCAATGGAAATCAAAAACGAAAGCAAAAAATGAAAACGATATTTATGAAAACGAAAATGACAGATTTAAATAATGAAAATGACAAATGAAAACAAAAAATGACATGTGTCCCTGGTGCACACATGTAGGAGTTAGCGGTCTGTGTCCTGGCCCAACCCTGACATGACTAAATTGGTCCTATTGGTCTCAGGTCAGTATATGCACTCTGTCAGCCCAACATGTATCAGTGGGAGATCCTACCCATGGTCCTCCAAGACATCATGACTCTCTGTGAGGCAAAGCCACCAAAAGAAATGTTGGGCACACAGAGGAGTCCAATCTCATTGGTGCAATTAAATTTGTGCAATGCCGTCATTCTCAGGTGGAAATTGTTGGTGCAAGCAGGACTCGAATGGTGCTTTACTTGCAAAAGTGTTTGGACAATGGAACCTAAGTCACTTTGACTTCATTTCTCAAACCACTTACTCCAAAGTAGCTCACTGAAGTCAGTGGTTTGAAGATTACAGTCTTACTTAAGTACATGCCTATTAAGGACATAAGAAGTACCATACTGGGTCAGATCAATGGTCTATTCAACCCAGAATCCTGACTACAACAGTGTACACCTCTGGTTGCTTCACAGAAGTGCACAACCGGTCATAATAGAGTGATCCATTCCCTGCTATTCATTCTCAGCTCTTGAAAGCCAGAAGTTACATTCCTATGCAGCAAGACTTTACTAAATAGAACTCCTGACACACTCCATGATGAACAAATAGCTCATTCCATGTAAATGTGAAATGGAAACAGACATTGTTCAAACTGTATCATTTCTGGCTGCAGAACACAGAATGTTCTTGCCAGTTACTTAATTATCTGAAATTGTAATGGTCATATTTCTAGTGTGGCCTGTGATGACCCTTTGTATGGAGGAGGATTTTGCCCATTAAGAAGATTAAGACTGTTCCAACTTTATTATCCATGTCGTTTTCATGTCCCTGATTTATGGACAATTGCACTTTTGAGCTAGAAGAACAGTTTAAAACCCAAACAGTTCTGACTGGAGAGAACATATCCTTATAATTTTGTTTTAATGAATCGGTCTTATTATCCCTACATTAGTTTTATTGATAATTGATAATTACTTTAGTATACTTCCTCACGACAGACCAATTCAATTCTTGTTACTAGTTGCTAGTAGGGGGTGTGCAATTCAATTCTATTTTATTTAATTACTAAAACAAATGATGGCCCGTTTGTTTTAGTAATTAAAATATGAAAACAACAGGCCATGGTAACAAAAACAGACAAAAACGAAGTGAACAAGTGTCTGTTTCATTGCCAAAATAAATTCTGCCATTTTGGAAAAGGGCTGCCATTCTGCACATGTACAGCGGTCCTTTTGCGTACCTGCAGACCAGCTTCCCTTTTACAAAAATGGCACTGACACTGCTGGCGCCATTTTGGGAAAGGGCAGTGCATATGTAGAATAGTGCAGTGGCCATTTTGCACAGACGCAGTGAGATTTTATAATAATTTTTTAAAATAAAAATGAACAGATAAAATGAAAAGGCGGAAACTAACATTTCCCTTTACAATCCCCTCCCCCTCCCAGGGATTTTTGTAAACAAAATAAAAAATAAAAACAAAAATGAATGATATGCCTGCTGTACACTCCTTGTTGCTAGGATGTCTGTCTGTGCAAAGTAGAGAAAAACCAAAGTGGTTGGTCTCCAGCTTGCATGCTGCATTCTGCTTTGGGCTCCCCATTTTATGAAGGAGATAGAAAATGTGGAGAGGGTACACAGGAGAGCAATAAAGAGGATAACAGCAGGGTTGAGAACACTCACAAAGACACTCACAAATAGCGTAAGGAGAGGTTGAAAGATTTTGTTACATTTAACTTGGAGAAAAGACAACGCTATAAGAGGGATACAGCAACAGTCTAAAAATATTTGAAAGGCTGCCATAATAAGATGGAGAACAATTGTTCTTTCTTGCTATGAAGGGCAGGATAAGAAGCAATGGGTACAACTATAGAAAGTGAAATAGAGACTGAAACTTGGGGAAACATCCTTACTGTAAGGACAGTCAGACAATGGAACAGGCTACAAAGAGAAATCATGGGTTCCCCACCATTGGAGGTTTTAAAAAGAGGCTTGATGAGCATGTTTCTGGGGTGGTTTAGGTCTGGCAAATATTGCATCAAGTTGAAGCAGGGGATTGGACTCAGTGACCCTCATGCTCCCTCTTCCAGCTCTGTAATTTCAAGGCTGTTTGTACATGGACTCCTCCCTCCGCTGGGTGTGCAGGTGGGTGTGCAATGTGGGAGTCTTCAGTGTATACGCTGCAGTGGTGGGTGGGTGAATGAGTGTTTGTCTGTGCGAACAGCATGGACGGTGGGTGGGGCTGCCTGCACGCTCCCGCGACACATCCGTCTTCACCCATCACCCCCCCGTGGAGCCATCTGACAAAACGGAGGAGGCTCCGTGGGTGGAGAAGGGTGGAGGTGGGTGGGTGTCCGTGGGAAAGGGCACACACCTGTCTCCACCCACCATGGCAGCACCCATGCCCCCCACCCACCACTGCCCACGTAAAAAGGGCCTATATCCCAAATGTTCTCTCTCTCAATGGATGGGGTGTTCCCAAATGTAACAATACATTTGTGGAAACCCATAACACATTGAAATCATTGACATCAGCCTGATTCTAGCTGCTCCTACAGACAGTTACACCGTTGCATGTTCCAAAGTGTAGTTATCTATATATAACAGCGACTACATGACAATGGCCGATGCACATTGGCTACAGGCATTATTTCTTGGAACTCAATCCATGGTAAGCAAGTATAATGAAGGATGCATGTTTACACAAAAAGATGTAATGTGTATTACTGCTGAAAATGAGCGGCTTGTATTACACCTGTTAACATGCATGGCCTAGAAGAAAATCTGGGAAATATTGGCCCTGAAACAGTCCTAAGAAAAATTCATTACCACTGCTCTGGGAACATACTACTATAGCAACAGGGAGTTCTCTTCTTGGTTTTCCCATTTATTTATTTTCTAGATTTATAACCCGCCCCTCCTAGTCTTCACCTATAAAGCTCTTCACAACCTTGCTCCCCGCTACCTCTCTGCACTTATCGCCCTCCATACTCCAGCCCGTGCACTTCGCTCCTCCTCTGTCCCTTCTCTCACCCTTCCACGCCTTCCCTGCTCCCCTAAGCGCCTTCGTCCCTTCTCACTTGCTGCCCCCCATGCCTGGAACTCCCTCCCTGTCCACATCCGCCTTGCCCCCTCCCTTCATACCTTCAAATCTCTCCTTAAAACTCACCTCTTTCGCTCTGCTCTGTCTGACTCTTTATCCTGCTGAGCCACTATTCCTATACCTACGATCGGTTTACCCTTATCCTTGCAACATGGACCTGCCTGCTGTCATTCTCATCGTAACCAAGCCAAGTACGTGCACTTGAGACCTCGCATCTTCATGAATGTTAGACCCCTTGTCTCTCCCTCTGTTCCCCTTCCTAAGTCTCTCCCCCAGCTCCTGTCCCTCAGATTGTAAGCCCTAGGGGCAGGGACCATGTCTATTTTATTACTTTGTAAAGTGCCAGGTACATTGCTGGTGCTATATAAATGTTTGTTAATAATAATAATAGTAATAATAATAATAATAATAATAAAAACAGCTCAGGGCAGCTATTAAACTGCTGGGTGAACTGAGGGAAATCATGTCACTTCAGTTTCCTCACCTGTGGTATGGGGATAATGACTTGTATCTCCTTTGTCAAGAACTTTGAGGTCTAAGAACATAAGAACATACTAGGTCAGAACAATGTTCCATTCAACTCAGTATCCTGTCTCTGATAGCAGCCACCTTTGGTTGCTTCAGAGGGTGGAAACACATATGACGGTAGCATGGTGGTAGTCCAACCTGGCTAGGGGAGCAAAACCAAGGTAGACATGGTATGGGCTGGGGCACCAAACAAATGTGCCCATGGTTGACATGCCATCCCAGCACCTGTAGGGAAAACCACAAACATGAGACCAGCTAGTTCCCACCCCCCGCTGCACTGGACCCAGTGTCCCACCCCCCATGATGTGCAGTCATGATGGCCAGCCAGCCATAGCAGCCCCAACCCAGGCTGATATGCCAGCCCAGAAACAGACATGATAGCCTGCTGTGGCCTGGTCTGGTGGGGCTTAGCCCGGACTGTGACCCTGGAGTTTTCCAAGGGCACAGCTCAAGCTAGCCACTGGCATGGCCCAGGGCAATCCAGGCTATCATCTGGCAGCACCTGCACACACATGCAGATGACGTCCAGGACAAAGTAGGCCACAGCGTATTGTCATGTCTGTTTTTACCCAGAGAAGTACCCAACAGGTCATAATGGGGGGATCCATTCCCTGCTGTTCCCTCCCAGCTCCCAACAGTCAGGGGCAATGTCCCCCAAACCACTTGACTAATAGCCATTTATGAATCTGTCCTCTACGAACTTATCCAATCTTTTAAAAAAACCAGTTAACCTGTTGGCCTCAACAACATCCTCTGGTAACAAGTTATATAGGTTATTTGTACATTGAGTGAAAACAGTACTTTCATTTGTTTGTTTTAAATCTGTTACTGGTAAATTTAGTGTCCATTAGGTCTAGTATTATTAGAGAGAATATAACAACTCCCTAGTTATTTGCTCCATGCACTCATGATTTTGTAAACTTCTATCCTATCCTCTCTCAGTCATCTCTTCTCCAAGCTGAAGAGCCCTAATCTGTTGAGTCTTTTCTTGTATAGGAGCCATTCCATAGCCTTGACCATTTTTGTTTTGCCGTTCTCTCCATCTTTTCCAGTTTGTCCGTCTCTTCTTTGAGGCATACAGCTAGTTAGGGGAGAGCACAGCACTGCTTCTCTCCAAAGAGGAATGGGATCTCAGCAGCACATGTGGAAGGGGAGCCAGGGAGGGAGTGTGAACTTGTACTCCCAGGAATCAGTCCCCTGGAACCTTCCGCAGATGTCCCCCTTCCAGTTGCCCCCTATCTCAAATACTGTCATCATTCAAAAGCTGCACAGAATAAATAGAGTTGATATGAATAGCGGCTTTTGTATTTGCGGGGGTTATTTTCATTTTCGGTAGGTATCTGTAACAGGGTGAAGCCTTGCCCACTGTAAGTCAGTCAGAATCGGGGCCCAAGCAGCAGCCTTAATCGAGGGTTAACTCAAACTCCTTTATTTCAGATAGTATCTCACCAAGTCTCTCAGTATCCCACTCTCGCTGATTCTTAGTTCTCACAGTCTAAGCAGCCCCTGTCACAGCTAGGAAAACTTCCTAGCTTTACAAAGTTGAGGCAACTCCTGATGGTCTGTATGTGGCTCTCAGTAGGCTTCTAGTCTAGTTTGTCTGCTTCCCCAGAACTTCTCCCTACTCACATCAGGGTTCCCTATTCCCTCTGGCTTTACCTTCTTCAGGGAGAGCTTCCTTCCAGGTCTTGCCTCTCCCAGATCTCAGGTCTGCAGCCTCCACAGTCCTGAGATGCCTATAGCTTCACTCTCTCTCTCTAGCCTGGCTGGCTTGTGCCACATCCTTCCCCACCTGCATCTCCCATGCCTTCCAGCAGCACCTGCAGCTCTGACAGTGCTTTCATTCTGCTGGCGCTAACTCACTTAAAGGCCCAACAACCTCCTCGGACTCTGACCTTCTACAGTATCCATAAAATGGGTGTTTTTACACACACATTTCACCTGAATGTTTGCTGTTACATCCTGAACTTGCTGTGTGTCTAAATCACTCACCCAGATCTTAAACATCCAGCTCTTTGAACTTCTGCATAGAACTTCTCCCAGAACTTTTGTGTGTAAAACATTCTCCTAGTAAACTGCTTTGCTCCAGGCAGCTGTGGTCAGTTGGTTTCCATGGCAGCCCCTCACGTCTACAGCTGTGGCTACTTTAGGCTGCCTCAGGGCAGTGTGTGTGGGGAAAATGCATCCGGAACTTACTTGTGGACTTTTAAACCCAAAAGACTGAAAAATATGAAACTTTAAGGTGTGTGTAAAAATGCCCAATGTCTTCAACCAAAATGGGTAGTTTCATATCTGAATATTTGGGTATTTATTTGTAGTTATTATTATTATTATTATTAACAAACATTTATATAGCGCCAGCAGTGTACCTGGCACTTTACAAAGTAATAAAATAGACACGGTCCCTGCCCCTAGGGCTTACAATCTGAGAGACAGGAGCTGGGGGAGAGACTTAGGAAGGGGAACAGAGGGAGAGACAAGGGGTCTAACATTCATGAAGATGCGAGGTCTCAAGTGCACGTACTTGGCTTGGTTACGATGAGAATGACAGCAGGCAGGTCCATGTTGCAAGGATAAGGGTAAACCGATCGTAGGTATAGGAATAGTGGCTCAGCAGGATAAAGAGTCAGACAGAGCAGAGCGAAAGAGGTGAGTTTTAAGGAGAGATTTGAAGGTATGAAGGGAGGGGGCAAGGCGGATGTGGACAAGGAGGGAGTTCCAGGCATGGGGGGCAGCAAGTGAGAAGGGATGAAGGCGCTTAGGGGAGCAGGGGAGGCGTGGAAGGGTGAGAGAGGGGACAGAGGAGGAGTGAAGTGCACGAGCTGGAGTATGGAAGGTGATAAGTGCAGAGAGGTAGGGGGGAGCAAGGTTGTGAAGAGCTTTATAGGTGAAGACTAGGAGCTTGTGCAGGATTCGTTCAGGAAGGGGAAGCCAGTGAAGCGAAGAGAGGAGGGACCACTCCAAGTAGTTATTTTACTTCTTTTGTTATTTCATTTTAGGTTTTTGGGTATTTGGATATTTTGGTTACTTCATTTTGACTGTAGCCCATGTGCAATATTTATTTATTTATTTATTTATTTATTTAACATTTAATATCCCGCCCCTTTACGCCCCAGGCACCTCGGGGCAGCTCACAACAATATATTTAAAATAACAATATAAAAACATTTAAATGCAAAAATAAAACAAATTCAAACATATCTGGAATTAAAATACTCACCGGGAGGGAGTTCCACAGCCTTGGAGTGGCCACCGAGAACGCCCTCTCCATGGTTCCCACACGAGATTCCGGGGGACCTCAAGGAAGGTGTCCCTGGCAGATGGCATGGGCTGATCCAGAACACAGGGTGTGAGGCAACCCCGCAGGTAACTGGGGCCTAGACCGTAAAGGTATTTATTGTTCAGCACCATCACCTTGAATCGGGCTCAGAATACGATAGGCAACCAGTGCAAGAACAGAACACAAGTGTAATATGATCTCAGTGCCCTGTCCATGTAAGGAGACGGGCTGCCACATTCTGCACCAGCTGCAGTCTCCGAGCTGTCAACAAGGGTAGCCCCACATAGAGCGCATTACAGTTATCTAATCTCGAGATAACAACGGCATTGATGATGGTGGCCAGGTCTGAGTCTGAAATATACACTTGAAGCTGCTGTTTCAGATGTAATTGACATAAGGCATTCCTCACCATGGCCACCACCTGGGCACCCAGACGGAGCCGTGAGTTGAGCAGCACTCCCAGACCTGAAACCGGAGGGACCAAGGAGGGGCAGACCCCATCAATGATGAGGGCCACCAGACCCCCACCCCTTTACCTACCAACATCGCCTCCATCTTGTCAGGATTCAGCTTCAGACAGCTCGCCCTCATCTAATCCCCCACAGCTGCCAAGCACCGAGAAAGCACCGAGACTGCTGGGTCGGGGTCAGATGAAAAAGAGAGGTATAGTGGGGTGTCATCAGTGTACTGATGACACCGTACATTAAGCACTCTCATGACCTCGCCCAGTGGTTGCGTATACACATTGAACAGGAGAGGAGACAAAATGGAACTTGCTGAACCCCACACATGAGGCCCCAGTGGGACAATGAATGCTCTCCCAGTACCACACAGTGAGTTCTCCCAGACAGGGAAGAGTGTAACCATTCAAGAACAATTCAACATTCAATAGCACTAATAGTGGAGAAATGGAGTAAATGAAATACCAATAATTGAAATTAAGTGATCAAAATAACCAAAATGAAATATATGAAATAGGTAAGCAATAAAATGCTAATAGAGAGTAGTGGCAGAGTACTGCTTCTCTCCAACCAGGGATAAGATCCCAGCAGCAGAGGTGGAAGGGTAGCAATTAGAACTGAACTGAATAGTACTTCCAGGTATTCTGACCAATTTTTGAAGTTTTGAATAGTCAGTCCAAATACTTGGAGGCAATTCTGTGTTCTTGCTGAAGTTTTGGACTTCAGAGACTGAAGCACAGAACATCGGAAAACTTTGGAAACTTCAGAAAACTTTGGAAAACTTCAGCGCCATCTTGGCGCATCAGCAGGTGTTCCCATGTGCAGCAGCTGCAGCCATTTAATTGCCTAGCCAATCAGGGTGTTCACCCACGTTTACAATAAATTCATCATTATATTGCCAACCAAGCAGTGTACAGAAAATCAGACTAGCAAGAGTTGGGACATTAGCTCAAAAAGACAAAACATTTACAACATTCTCTCCCCCACCCCTGGGGGGTGGGGAGGCAGTTAACAAACTCTTGGCATGGATTGGTGTGGCACTTGTAACTTGGGAAGACCAGGGATACTGGGGAACTCCTGGAGACAGGCAGAGGAAGCCCTGTGGGCTTCTCATGGTGCTGCTGTCTGACTGCCAAGCTGAGCAAACCAAACACCCCAGCTAGCCTGGCAGCACCCAATTATATACTTTTTAAAAAGCAACCTAGCATGCTGCCCCTGCCTGGAGACAGTCAGAGTCCTTTGGTAAAAGAAGACAATAACTTGAATCAACCACGCAGACTGCAAGCAATTGCAATCTTGCACTCCAAAAGCCAGCCAACCCACCCAGTAGACACCACCTTGGTTCTTCACACACACACACACATGGGGCACCCTGGCATGGAAAGAACGTAACTTCTGGAGCCAAGCAGAGAGCCCTCTCAGCGGCTCATGGTGCAAGCCAACCAAGCAGCAGTAGCCTGCCAGCAAAAAATGTGCCCCCAGTGGAACCCATTTTTTTTAATTTTTAACCATGGCATGCAAACTCCCCATACCACAGCATTGGCCCTGTGCACAGACATGCCATGCTATGCCAGGAGCCACCCTAGCCCATCCCAGCCAATTACTCACATTTAGAAGTCTAGCACCACACAGTCAAATTCACCAGAGTATGGGATGTCTCTGGGATGTGTGTGCCAGTTTTGTTTTTTGACACTTCTCTTTCTATTGGCTGCAGCCTTGTACCAACCAAACTAGCTATCTGGCTTGGCCAGTCAATTGATTCAAAATCTGCCTTACCCCATGACTCAACTGTCCCCTTCCATCTCCCCCTCCTACCAAATATTTTATTGTATTTATTTTATTTTATACATTTATTAGTCGCCCCATATGCCAATGGCATCCCAGGGTGATGTACAGTTAAAAAAAAAAAAAATTCAAAAAAACCCAACATTTTTTTTAAAAACTCCAGCAGTTTCAAACCAAAACAGGGTCGGGAAAACCAAATCAAAATAAAAGGGAAGGGAAGAGCTAAAACCCATAACCCACCCTCCCCCGCAAAGGCCTGGGTGAACAACCAGGTTTTACGAGCCCGTCAAAATGTCAAAAGACTTGGGTCCAGGTGAGTTTCCTCTGGGAGCGAGTTCCAAAGATGCGGCCCGGCTACCGAGAATGCCCTCTCCATTGTGGCCCCTGCTTAACACGGGGGACCTCCAAGAAGGCACCCCCAGCAGACCGAAGGAGCTGCTCTGGGGTGTGGAGGGCGAGGTGGTCCCTGAGGTATGAGGGGCTGAGACCATGAAGGTGTTTATAGATCAATACCAATACCTTGAACCTGGCTCAGCATGCTATTGTCAGCCAGTGCAGAGTCTGCAGCCCAGGTGTTATATGCTCCCGACGACCCGTCCCCATCAGGAGCTGGGCTGCCGCATTCTGCACTAGCTGCAGCCTCTGGACCAGGAACAAGGGCAGCCCCATATAGAGTGCATTACAGTAGTCCAGCTACCGGCTACCAAGAATGCCCTCTCCATTGTGGCCCCCCGCTTAACACGGGGGACCTCCAAGAAGGCACCCCCGGCAGACTGAAGGAGTGGCTCTGGAGCATGGAGGGTGAGGCGGTTCCCATCAGGAGCTGGGCCACTGCATTCTTCATTAGCTGGAGCCTCTGGACCAGGAAGAAGGGCAGCCCCATGTAGAGCGCATTGCAGTTGTCCAGTCTCGAGGTGATGAAGGCATGGATGAGGGAGGCCAGGTCTGGCCCAGAGACATATGGACGCAGCCTCCGCACTAGATACAACTGGCAGAAGGTGGCCTTCGCCACTACCTCCACCTGTCGATCCAAGCGGAGATCCGAGTCCAACACTACCCCCAGACTCCAAACCTGCTGAGCTATAGGAGGGCAACCCCCCCCAATCAGGGGGGGCACTACCTCCCTCGCTCTACCCACCAACATCACCTCCGTCTTATCCGGGTTGAGCTTCAGTCTGCTCTGCCACATCCATTCCGCCACGGCCTCCTGGGATAGCAATGAAACGGCAGGGCATGGGTCAGTTGAAAAAGAGAGGTACAGCTGAGTATCGCAGCATATTGGTGACATCGCACCCCAAACCTTCTCACGACCTCCCGCAAGGGCTACATATATACATTAAATAATAATGGAGACAGAATGGAACCCTGCAGAACGCCGCACGATAAAGTGCGGGGGCAAGATGTCTCATCCCCCAGCACCACCCGCTGGCTTCTCCCTGAGAGGAATGAACTGAACCATTCAAGAACAGTCCCATCCAGACCGCCCAGGTCACACAGCCATCTCAACAGCAGCCCAAGGTCCACGGTATCAAAAGCNCTGAGAGATCTAGCAGGATAAGAAATGTAGAACCTGCATTCATCTCCTGGTGGAGATCGTCAACCAAGGCCACCAATGCTGTCTCAGTGCCATAGCCGGGACGGAACCCTGATTGAAAAGGGTCTAGGAAACCGATGCCATCTAGATGCGCCTGGAGTTGGATCACCAGCGACCGCTCAATAACCTTCCCTAAAAAGAGAAGGTTAGAGACAGGTCGGTAACTGGTGTGGGCATCCACATCTAATGATGGTTTCTTCAGCAGGGGCGCACCACAGCCTCCTTGAGGCTGGGTGACACCCTCCCCTTCCGCAGGGACACGTTAACCACTCTCGCCAGCACTGTCCCCAATGTGTCCCTGGAGACTTTCACCAACCAGGACGGGCATGGATCAAGTTCACAACTGGTGATTCTCACAGACCCCAGGACATCCACCACATCGGCTGGCATAACTTCATGAAACTCTCCCCACAAAGTTGGACCAGACAGGGCCTCTATAACCTCATGCTCACCACCTACTGCCCCAACCCGGTGTCAAAGTCACTTTGTGTCAATATGGCACTGTTTCCAGAAGCTTCTAGAAGGTTCTCCAGCCAGACCCAGGGTGCAGGTGCTTCAGAAGTTTCTGAAGTTTTATGAAGAACGGCCGCACTTTCCTGAACTTTGAAAACCACAATTTCTAGGTCAAAAACCCCAACATTTGGCAATTTCCAAATAATTCAGAAGACCTAGTAGCAATGACTCATGGTTATTATCTGATTTTCCAGTTTTGGTTCGGATAGCTCAGAATTGACAGATTTATACATTTGCGCAAATATTAGTTTCATTTCTAGTTTTCAAGCTTGGAAAAGCAGAGAGATCCCTTTTGGAGTTCACAGCTTTTTATCACTAATATGTTTATCTCCTTTTTGGAGCTCTTATGCCTTGGTAATATTATTACAGGTTGTGCAATGGCCCCTAGAAACATGCTGAGTTTAATCCCTCTGTATTATCTCTATTACCTGCATGTTTGAAACAGCAACTGAAAAGAGGCAGGCAGCCAAGGAATCCACCCAAAGTGTGGGAGGAAATGGAAAGTGTAAGATCAAATACATTGTTGCTGGCTTCAGGAAATTGAGTTGTGTGTCCCAAAGCAGCATTGAGCTAGACTGAAAGAGGTCTCATAAAGTCAGAACTGAAACACATTCACATAAAATACCACCACCCCTTCTGAACTCACTGTAACTATAATTGGAGAGATTAGCCAATCTGATGTAGATGACATTTGGTCTCCTCCAAATAAATTGTTCTACAGCTAATTACCACTTGGCTGAACTGTTGTGTTGATGGTTATTAAATGACTATCCAAGTGTACAGTCTGGGATGCCTAACTGCATTATAGCTGCTGAAGAAGAACATGAGGTTAGAGCCCCAACATGTCACAACACAATGCTGTCTTCAGTTTACTGCCATGTTCTGGAGCTGGAACAGTCTTTTCCCAGACAAAGGCTTCACTGTTTTGTTTCTGTTCTTGTGATAACTTTTCACATGCAGAGGGACACAGAAAAAATATCAGAGGTGGTCTGAAGCATTTTATTTTCACACTGAAAATGTAAGATCCAAGTTGAAATGTAGTCTCAGAGCTTCCTCAAGCATTTATTCCAGAAATAATTAACACAACTGGGAACTTCTCTCCTCCAGTTCACCACCTTTACGTGCTCTATCATCTCTTGTTCCGTAATTGTCTTTGGCCCTCCTCCCATGCTGCTTCCTACTTCTGGAATTCCCTCCCTAAACATATACCCTCTCCTTCCTGACCCTCAAAGTCCTCCTAATAATCTACCTCTTCCATCAGACTTTCCCTAGCACCCACATAAATTGCTTGTATATCCTATGCTTTATACTACCTTATCTTTGAAGATTCTACTCTTTCTCTTTCAACAGAGGGCAAGATGGTTAAACATTAGGAAGAACTTTTAAGAGCTGTTCAACAATTGAACAAATTGCCTAGGGAGGTGGTGGGCTCTCCTACTCTGGTATCTTTCAAACAGAGGCCAGACAGTCATCTGTCAGGGATGGTGTAGCTGCAGATTTTCTGCATTGAACAGGGGGTTGGACTAGATGAACTCCAAAGTCGCTTCCCTATTATTCTAAGAACCAAACTAAGCATGTGCACCTCCAACATTTGAACATTGTGAAAGTAGCCTTGTCTCTCCATGTGTTTTCCTCTCCCTTGTCTCCTTTCTGTTGTTCATTCTTGATTGTAAGCCCCTCGGGGGAATGACCTGCCTCTAATCATGACTTCTTCATGTCAGACAGATTGCTGGTGTAATATTAATAATGCAAAAAAAAATACCATGTCTTCTGATGAATGGTGAGCCTATATCACATTTAATCCTGATGAAGAACAATAGAATGGTTAAAATCTGTTGATGGCTTGTTGCTCAGGAGGAGTTTATTGTGAGAATGTAGATAATGCTGATTAAAAGGATTAAAAGATGGGGAGGGGAGGAAACTCATCCTTTCTCTGATAGCTGTGAGACCTTTAAAAAAATGTGCCGTCCTTTTAAAGGTCAACAGGATGCTGTCTCCATAACCATTCATAAGATTTCAGCTATTCTTCTGTAGAGGACTCCAAACCAACGTGGGACCCAGCTGGTCTGTTTGGGCTCAAGATAGGATAAAGGACATTTTTAAATGGCCATGGCTTGGGAGGTGGGTTTGTGTGTGCTGTGTGGAGCATTGATGCACATCCGATAACTGGGGAGGATTTAAACAGGTCATGATGTGTGTGTGCCCGTACCCATGTACTGCCCACTCCTGCCCCCACACGGAGCAATACAGATCGACACTCACAGACACTCCCCACATGTCAATATTTCTCTTTAAAACAGGAACATGTGCTATTGTCTCAGCCCTAAGTTCCACCCTTCCAGTTTGATATTCTCCTTCCTGGAGGTCTTGCTTTTCCAAAGCAGCACAGAGGCTGCCACAGTGGAGTTGGGACCACTCTACTATGTCTCTGAACGACACCTCTATGCACTTTTCTGTCTGCGTCAGCTCCTCCTACTCTGTCACTCTAGCCTTCAGAGACCACACTCGTCTGAGAAGTAGGAGCTCTTTGCACCAGGTGCACACATATGACCTCTCCCCACCAGAAAGATAATCATACATGCTGCACTTGGTGCAAAAGACTGTATAGCTCTCATCCCGCTGCTTTCCCATGGTTTTTGCCATTTTCCATTCTTTTTCGCAAGTTGATTGGGGCTACCATGGTCTGGTCCCAAGCCATGTGTGTGTCCCATGTTAAGAACATAAGGACATAAGAAGTGCCATACTGGGTCAGACCAATGGTCCTTCTAGCCCAGCATCCTGTCTCTGACAGTGGCCAATCACAATGGCTTGGGAAAAGCACCCAGCAGGTCACAATGGGGGATGCATTCCCC
>QEPC01007778.1:946154-959705 GCA_003113815.1 Sphenodon punctatus
CTTTTAGATTGTAAGCCACAGGTAGGGACCGCAGCTGATTATATGTTCTGTACAGCGCCAGGTTGTTACTGGCGCTTTATAAATGTTTAATAATAATAATAATAATAAGTCTGGAATGTCTGCCAATTTTGACCATTTCCCAAATATTGGGGTGTAAGGTGTTTTTTCTTTTATCATTTCAGTTTTCTTAACGCATTGTTCGCAGGTATGAAACGCTATTCCAATAAATGGATGTCCCCTGTCTATTTGCTTATTAATTTCTATTTCCTCTGTAAGAAGGTATTTGAAATTATCTGTCTTGCAAGCACTTTCTTTGAGTCTATCCAGTCAGGGACTTTATTATTATGATACCAACTTTTTATACCCCTTAGCACTGATGCCCAGTGGTATAATTTAATATCAGGTGCATTCATACCACCCTTCTCTTTTAAGGTATACAGAATAGATCTCCTTACCTGGGGTTTCTTTCTGTTCCAAATTATTCTGGCTATGGTTTTATTTACAGAGGCAAAATATTCCTTAGGGACATTTATAGTGAGGGCCAGAGAGGTGTAAAGTAGCTTTGGCAAGATTGCCATTTTTATTAGATTTGTCCTTCCAACCCATGAAACCTGAAGATTTTTCCAATCTGCCTCCTTACCTTTAACTACCTCTAGTAATGGTAGAAAATTGGCTTTTTTGTGATGTTAATGTCTAAGTATCTGATGGCATTGATTTGTACATTGAAAGGTGTGGATTTCTGTAAGTCTGGTGTTGACAATTTTTCCTCTTTGAAAATCAACATTTGTGATTTTTCTACATTTATTTTATATCCTGAGATTGCACTAATTTTTTTAATTAAGCTTAGTACATTGGGAACTGTGTTAGGTAAGTCCGATAAAAATAAAATAATGTCATCTGCGTACAAAGCAGTTTTGTATTCTTTTCCTCCAACTTTTATTCCTCTGATTTGCTGAAGTTGTCTAATAGCAATAGCTAACGGTTCTATTACAATATTAAATAATAATGGCGATAAAGGACAACCCTGTCTGGTACCGTGAGTTAATCTGAATTCAGGTGATATTACCCCATCTAATATGATTTTTGTCATTGGGGATTTATATATTAATTTTACCCACTCTGTAAACTTGCCCGTCATTCCCATCTTTTCCATGGTGTGGAACAGGTATTGATGCTCCACCATGTCAAAGGCCTTCGCCACGACTAGGGAAACCACTGCCGCAGGAGAATTACTATTATGTATTTGATGAATGATGTTAATAACTTTACGTATATTATCTATCCCTAAATGCCCTGGGATAAATCCAGTCTGGTCTGGTGCTATTATATCTGGTATGATTAGCCCTAACCGGTTGGCCAAGATTTTTGTAAAGATCTTGGTGTCCGTATTTATTAATGAGATTGGGCAAAATCCACTACATAGTTCAATATTTTTTCCCGGTTTCGGGCAGAACATTATATGTACCTCATAAAATGACATTTCTTGCTGTTGTAAAAAAATATTATGTTAGTCAGCAGCGGACTAAGTTGTTCAGAAAATGTTTTATAGAATTCTGCGGGATAGCCATCAGGCCCTGTTGCTTTATTTTTGGGAAGGTTTTTTATAATTTCCTTTACCTCCACCAATTCTATGGGCCTGATTAAGAAATCCTTTTGTTCTAGAGTGATTTTAGGCAGTTTGATTGAATTCAGAAAGGCATTCATGTCCGCTTGTTTGGGATTCCCGGTCCTATATATATATTCATAAACGTTTAAGAAACAACGTTCTTTTTGTTTTCCCTTTAAAATGTTTGAATTAGGGGTTTCTCGAATATATGGTATGTTAGTCTTTTGTCTCCGTTTTTTGATCAGTCCAGCCAGAACTTTGTCTTCTTTGTTAGCTTTATCAAAATAATATGCCTTAGTGTATCTAATCTTAGATACCATCTTTTCAGTTTCTATTAAGTTAATCTGGTTTTTTAGGATGGCTATTTTTTCTGCATTTATTGACGGTTGTTTAGCTAGTTGTTTTATTTGCAAATAAAGTTCATTAATTCGCTTTTTTTTTCTTTTTTCAGGTGAGCACCAAGAGATATGAAGTGCCTTCTAAGTACTGCCTTAGCCACCTCCCACAATGTTACTGGCGACATATCGGACAAATCATCGTGTTGAATGTATTCTGCAATTTCTTTTTGTATTTGTTTTTTAATCCAGAAATTATTCAAATAACATTTTTTCAGAGACCAGCTTTGTCTATTGCTTATTTTTTTTATGTTGTCATTTATCTCAATGGTCATGGCATTATGGTCAGAGAAGGGGAGGATCTGATTATAAGCTCACTCGCAGACATTAATCAGGACTTGATTTATTAATATATGATCAATTTTTGTGGATATTTTGTGTGGGTTGGAATAGAAGGTGAATTCTTGTTTATTTGGGTGGAGAATTCTCCATATATCTTTTCACTTATACCTTTCTATTAGATGAACAGTTCTTACTTGTTGTTTATTTAACTTCATTTTTGTAGAGAGGTCCAGAGAGGAGAGTGGACTGTTGAAGTCCCCACATATCAAAGCCCGGCCTGCCATTTTTTGTGCTAAGCTGGGTAAAAGCTCGGCAAAAAAAGCTGCAGTATTGTTGTTTGGTGCATATATTGTACTGATAGTATATAGCTCTTGTCCAATTAAACCTTTTATTCTTAGTAACCTACCCTTCTCATCTCTTTCAATACTCTGTGTTTGCCAGTTTAGTGTTTTTGATATTCCAGTTGCTACCCCGGCTTTTTTTTTAATCAGCATTTGAGAAGAAAACTGTATATCCCCTATTAACAAATCTATAATTGCCCTGTTTTAATAAATGGGTTTCCTGAATTGCAAAGATTTTTACCTGTCATTTATGTAACAATTGCCAAACCTTTTTTCTTTTTACTGGGTTGTTTAATCCACATACGTTAAAATACATTAGATTAACCTTATCCATTACCTGTCTTTGGGTGTTTTATCCTGTACTGTCCCTCATTGTCGCCGCACTCCGAAATGAGACACAGAGGCATTATTTGGGTTGTAAAAACTGGCTGCACTCTTTATTCAAATCCAGGCAATCAAAAAGGTCAGTGGGTAATTGTGCAGGCAATTTGGGTCCAGTATGCTAATAAACTATTATAACTTTTTAACTTTGGGATAGTCCTGGACTTCCAGTTACAATCCCTTTAACTCCAAACTTCCCCTCTTTCGACAGCAACAGGGTTTGGCTGAAAGGGGGTGATGCCCACTGTGGACTTGAGTAAGCAGAAAGTGCCCTTAGGGTGCGAAGACAGCGCCTTTCCCTACTCCCCCGTTAGGTCACCACTCCCAGGGAGCATGACCCCTGTGCATGCTGTGCCCTGCATTACACCAGGTATCATGTCCCCATCTCTTAAGGAGATGACTCTTATTATTCTATCTCCTACCTATTTAACATACCTTAGCATACTGGACCCCTGCCACACAGGGGCATTCCTTCAGAGAACGTCCCGACACCCACCACCTACCTAGTCAATAAGTTTCTAAATACGCTGCCAATGCTGCTAGGTATATTGCATTACCCAATGGTGACAAGTGCACTCCATCTTGGCGGTACAATTCTGGCCTAGAATGAACTATCCCCGTATGTCCCCAGCTGGATCCTCCCAGTGCTGTTACTCACTTAACCACTTCCCTGTTAATGTTCTTCCTGGTTTTATCAACTTTGCCGGGACTGATGGCCTTCATCCATACTAAATGGATGAACATATGTTGTAACATATTTCTTTGAGCAATTCATCCATACTAAATGGACCCCATCAAACCCCCTTTGATGGTACATAAATCATTTTTTATTTGGATAACCAAATTCACCCCGTTACATGTTGGAAGGTCATTTCCCCCTAAATGAATAATTATTATCTGAGGCTTCAGGTGTTTGGGCATTCCCCTCAGCATTGGGAGTAGTTGACTCCATCGCATACCATTTCTGCCCATCCATTTGAGGTCAACCAATTCAGCCAGGCCCAAATGTTTCCCTCTGAGATTTCTTGCACCGAACAAGACTGTGCCCGACAATCCATACATTTTGTCGTGCAGCGCCGCAAGCTGTGCCTCCTGGCGAAAACAGAAAATTATTTTAGTAGTGGTACAGTCAGATGTATTTCTTGTATGCTCCAGACCTCCATCTTCCCACTGCTTTAATAGCTTCCTCCGGTAGCCCGGCTGCTGCTGCTGTGGTGGCCGCCCCTATCGTAAAAGAATGCAAACCAAATTCACCTGGGGGAAAACCCATCCTTTTTAGTGCAGCCCTCAACAATGACATGCATTGGGAAATTGTGACTGGTACCTCGTTCCTGTGAATAAACAGTGCTCCAGGTATGCCCGGGCGAATATTCAGGTATCGTTTTGTCTGTTCCATGGGGCAGATCGCTTCCGGGACCCCTTTGAACAAATTCACAGTCATACCCCTGCTCCTTTGATCAGTCTTAGAACACCTCAGTTGGATCCATAGTTTATCCAACGAGAGTTCCATGTCTTGTATGGCCAGTGCTCTGTTGGTGTCATCTGACTTGCTCACTACCTCACTACTCCGAAATCTGCCAAAGTACATCACCACATATGTTGTCATGAATACCTGTGCTTTGTAAGTGTTGTAACATATTTCTTTGAGCACTTCGACTAAACTTTCTAGCACTGGAGTTGTAATTGGTGCCCGTATGCGTGCATTTATGTGGCGAGTTCGCGCCCACGACTCTAACATATGTCTTAGAAAAAATCTCTTGTCTGGCGGGGGGCAACCTTTTAGCTTACTAATAAAGGTCAGTGCTGCCAACTTTCCCACTATTGTGCTGATCACCATTCCAGACCTACGGAGGTGAATTGCAAATTGAATTACTTTGGGTTCGCTGATAGGGAAACCCATCGACCACCCTCGTTCCGACCGGAATGCCTGAAATTCCCGGAAGGCTGTACCGTAAGCTATCTGGGTCCTAAGGGCGAATGAGCCCTGCACGATGGTCTGTACCTCTAATTCCCAATGCTCCAGATTCCATGTGGCAAGGGGTCTTGTTCTGCACGTGCCCTTGGTGCTAATTCTCAAAAACGGTCCATCTGGAACCGAGAAAGGGCATCAGCTATGCCTTTGTTGATTCCAGGGACGTGCCAGACAGTAAACAGGATGTTGTGTCTTAAGCATGTAAGTTCCAGGATTCTAACTAATGCCATCACCCTAGGGGATCGTGAGGACAATGAATTTAAAACATGAACCACGGCCAAATTGTCGCACCAAAATAACACGGTGCGGTTGGTAAACTCTTTGGTCCACACTAGCACAGCCACTAAGATGAGGAATAGCTCCAAAAAAGTAAGGTACTTGGTTATACCTTCTGATTGTGATTCTAGGGGCCATGGCACTGCACACCAGGGGGTATGGAAGTAAATCCCAAAGCCCTCGTCGCCAGCCGCGTCTGATTGAACCTGTAACTTGACTCATAGCAAACATTGTTCCCTCCAAAAACTTACCCCATTAAAACCCTCTAAGAATGTCAACCAAACCCTAAGGTCCTTTCTCATCTCGGAGGTGACCCTTATCCTGTGGTGTGGGGACAGGTCCCCTCTTAATTTTTCATAAAGCCGAGATAGGAATGCTCTACCTCCCCCACCACCTGACATGCAAAATTAAGCCTACCTACGAGTGATTGCAACTCTCGAACCATCGTTTTGCATGATCCTAAGTGTTCCCTAACCTTTTCTTTCATCTCCAATAGCTTGTTCAGTGGGAGTCTCGATAACTTTCTTTCCGTATCAAGTTCAATTTCCAAATAGGTGAGTCTGGTCGCTGGCCCTTCAGTTTTATCAGGGGCCAGTGGGATGCCCAAATTGTGGACTACTTCTTGAAACACCTGTAAGGCGGATGTGCACTCATCTGTCTTTGGGCGGCCAATTATCAAAAAATCGTCTAAATATTTAGTGACATCGCCCGCGTGCATCCGTTGTTGAAAGACCCACTCTATTAGGGAACTGAGGTGTTCGAAGGCTGAACAAGATATGGAGCAGCCCATGGGCATAGCTCGATCAAAATAATACTTGCCCTCGAATTGAAAACCTAGGAGGTGAAAGCTACTGGGATGTACTGGCAGCAATCGAAATGCAGATTTTACATCGCATTTTGCTAAGAGCGCACCCTGTCCCATCGTCTTCACTTTTATTACAGCTTGGTCAAATGATGCATACTTCACAGTTGATAACTCTCTAAGTATGGCATCATTTACAGAGCCCCCCAGGGGTAAGAGAGATGATGGATCATGTGATATTCTCCCTGAGTTTTCTTTGGGATGATTCCCAACGGGGATACCACCAGGTTCCCCATTGGGGGTCACCCAAACGGTCCTGCTACCCTGCCTTCTGTTACTTCTTTGGCTACTTTTTGTCATACTAGGGGCTCCATTCCTATAATAGATTTTAAATTTTGCTCCCTCCTCTGTTGTTGAACTGGCCCGGCTGAAATAATGAAACCGTGCTTAAATCCCTGGATGACCTACTCAACCTCTTCCTTGTGGGGATGTCCCATGAGGACCACTTCCAAACTGTCAGTTTTGACTGGCATTGGCCCTTTTCCCAGATGGGGCCTTGGGGGAGGACCCTGGCCCCCTTTCCATTCTCCTGCCCGTAACCCCCTTTTCTTCCTCTCTGGCGGGGTCTGTAACAATTAATCTTGGGGTGACCTCCCCCACAGTTGGAGCAGCTGTGGTGAAATCTACAAGTCGCCCTGTTGCATCGTCCAGCCTTATTATATTTTCAGCAGGCGCCAGGCCCCTGGCCTGCCCTGTGGGATTCACTCCGAAAGGGCTCATTCGCTGGGGCCACACACCCCCAGGACAAGTGGATGTCCGCTGTCCACCCGGGGGGCCCTGGTCATGTCAATCATACATTCTAGCCACAGGTCCATGGCGCGTGTGTCCCATCGCAAGCCCGGTGTAGTGGCTGCCCTATGATGAAAGGCTTCGTCATACCACAGCCACCCACCCGCTGGGCCTGTCCCATATGGCCGTCTGATGATGTCAGCATATTTGTGTAGTTCAAGTCCCCTGGAGGGGTCTGACTGCAATATCACTGCCATGTAAATTGACCAAGCTGCCGTCCAATTCTCCCAATTCCAATCCGCCTTGGGGCGGCGGAATTTTTCTTTCTATTTTTCATCTTCCCATTCCGCGTGATCCAAGATCGGATCACTAAACAGAAGGGCATATATATCGATGTATTCCCCCTTTACAATTTTTTCTTTTGTAGTCGGGGGAAGGTGTGACCTGAATGGAGCTGCCACACTCGGTATGGCTCCCCCTGGGGGTGTGGGGGGAGACCCCGGGTCCCTTCCCCTGCTTGGCTTGGCTCAGTCATCTTATCTTTCCCCAGGTCCCCGCTAGTGCCTGCCACTATGAGGTTGTCCGTGTTCTCATCCCGGTCATGTTGCTGCTCTCGCTGGGCCAAATTGGGTGCTATTGCTGGTGTCACCCATACCCATGCCCCGTTCAAGTTCCTTAATTGTGGTCCACCTAAATGTGTCATCTGGGTGGGGGTCACCCCCATGGGCGGGTCCGCCGTTCTCTGCGCAGGCCCAGATTGTTGAGCCCTTTCTCCTGTCAGGTTTCTAGTGGCAGGGGGTTCCATTTGTGTCCCCCGTGGGCCCGGCCAGTTGATGTTCATCCTCCCACCTCGCCTAGCCCCTCCAACACGTTTACCAGCTCACCTCGTACCCCCCCTGGGGGGGGTGCTCTCCTGACTGCTTCACCCTCCAATGGTTGTTCACCTCTTCGCTGATCCCTCTGCAGTTCTTGTTCCAGGGCCTGGATGCATGCCCACATTTCCCTGTCAGTGGGGCCATCATGATATTCTGAGGTCTCGACACGCCTCCTTCTGGCCATTGAGGGATCATCCACCTGTGCAGGGACAAAAACTTCCCGGGCGGAGGGGCCCGCAGCCTGCCCCCTTGGGATTCCCTCTTGACTGGGCAGAGTGGGTGGCACGCCCTGGTGGTAGTGCTGCATCCATCCAGGAACCCCATAGGGATCCCTTACCTCCCCCATCGGGGCTGCCCCCATGAAGGTGGTCCTCCCTCCTTCGGCATAAAGGGCCTGCAATAATGGGACCATGTTTGCCCCTTGGGCTGCGTGCCCTTGATCAAACCTTTGGGGGGAGAGGGGTCTCTCATGAGAGACCGAGGCAATTTCTGGGGGAGGGGGGTGTCTCCCCTTCAGTCGGGGCTTCTCTCCATCCTATCCCAGGGTCCTGGGGGACTGGAATGCATGTGTTCCCCTTCCCTATATCTGGCCGGTCTGGAGGCCACCCTCCCACTCCACCTCGTCGTCGTGGGCGGAGACTGGTCACCCTGTCCGCTCAGACCCTGATCGGCATCGCTGTCCCGATCGGGGCCTTCCCCACTCTTGTGGCACCCCGTGCCCCTTGCCTCCCCAGTTCTACCTTATTGGGAGACTTCAGTCTCCTTGTCCCTTGCCCAGTTGTGAGTCCTTAATTGGGCCTCGCATTGCTGGAGCAGGGCGAATATCTGCACATGTGGAGGGCTCCCCCTCCCTGCCTCATCTGTTGACCCAAGCCTGTTGACATTCCGGTGGCATTGTAAGACCTGGCTGTTCGCCCAGACCTTTGGGGAAGGGGGGAGGGTGGGTTAGGGCTATGTTTCCCCCCCCCTACCTTATTTTATGGTTTTAATGTTGAAAGTATTCTTGGGGCCCTGCTTTAAAAAGTATTTAATTTGAATTGTTTTAAATTGTTTTTATATTGTTCAATGTTTTTATTGTTGTTGGAAGCTGCCCCGAGCTGTGTGCAGGAGGGGCGGAGTATAAATGCATTAAATAAAAATAGATAAAATAAATCTTTGGCCCCACGTGCCTCCTCCTCTTCTCGGGCCTGTTTGCTCTGAGCCGCGGCAGTCTTCTTCTTTCCCGCTGCCGCGTTTCCTCTCCTCCGCCCCATGGCAGGTTGTTTTTTTTGAAGCCCGAGAGATCAGCAGTAAGGATCCTTGCTGCTGATTCTGGTGGCTATCACCCCTGCAATGGGAGTCAGTCAACCCCTCCTACAGGGGGCGGGGCTCCCGATCCACCACAGTGCGCTCAGGTGGCTGCGTCATGGGCCAATTGCTAGGCAACTCCCCTGAGGCAGGGAAAGCTGGTCACAGCTTTCCTGCTGTGGCGCTTCCTCTGCGTCTCCCGGCAGGGCAGGCGGGGGCACAACAATTGTCCTGTCACCGCCATTTGGCGGCAAAGGGGACTTTTCCCATCTATTCTTTTTACTGTTTGCAGTAATCCACACACTTTCTCTATGCTGTAGCCTGGATTTTCGTTTCATACTGTTCATTACTTAACAAAAGTTTATTAAAATCACTGTGCTTAATTTATAACTGTATAAAGTCTCCCCCCAATTTAATCCCACCCACCCCACCCTTCTTAACCCATTCCTTACAGTACCCTCCTTTGGGCATAATTTTCCTTCTTAACCAACAAAAGATTTACCCCTTAACAACTGATTTTTTGTGGGGAGGCTTCCTTATTGGAGTGCTGTGTCTATCAGGCTCTTCGCATACCCCCCCCAGACCCTTTGACATACTCGCAACCCTTTCCTGTACATTTATTTTGAACAAGCATTATTCATTTTTAAACCATTTAGCAGACTTTGCACAATACTTAACAGGCATTTTCCCTTTCAGCTTTGTAAAGTTCAAGTTAACTCTTTGAAGTTATTTTCCATATAGCTCTGTAAGTCTGTTGCTTGGGAGAAAAATCTTCTCCTCCCCTGGTGAACAAAGAAAAACCTTGTTGGGAATAAAATCTGGGCTCTGATACCCTTTTTAGTGAAGGTTTCCAGTAGTGGTTTCCAGGCCTTCCTCTTCTGTATAGTCTCATATGCTAGGTCAGGGAAGATAGAAATTTTAGCTCCTTGAAAAATAATTTCTGTTGCACTTCTAGCTGCCCTCAGCAGCACTTCTTTCTCTGAGAAGCGGAGCAGTTTCACTATAATCGTTTGGGGGGGGGCGGGGGGAGGACTGATCTTTAGGTTTAGGCCTTAAAGACCTGTGAGCCTGCTCCAGTTCCACTTGATGTAGTACCTCCTTATCAGGGAAAATTGTTTTAAAGATTTGGTGCAGCAGCGTGCACGTGCCATCCACTTCTAGTCCCTCCAGTACCCCCATTACTCTCAGATCGTTGCGCTGAGAGAGATTCTCCAGAACTTCTAGTTTATCTTTGAGGGTGCTTATTTGCACCTCCGTTCTAGTTGTTATTTTCACGGTCTTCTATATCACTGATTCTTTGCTCAGCTACCTCAATCTGCTTATTTATTCCCTGCATTTGCATGTTTAAGTCTCCCAGAGTATTAGTTATTGAGGATATCCCCTCTTTGTTAATAGCCAAGTCCTCCTTAATAGATTTAAATAGGTCCAGTACCTGCTCTAGTGTGTCTGGATCCCGAGGTTCTTCTCTGAACGCTACATCTGCCATTTTGTTAGTTTCGGCCTCTCCCTTTCTTGTGCTGCGCCTCGGGAGACAATATTTATCAATTATGGAGTCTGCTTCCTTTTTCTTCTCTTGGCTCATTCCTTATTTAAGTGTTTTTCCTTTTTTACAGGCTGTTTTTTCTTGCATATGTGCTCAATTTCTTTGATTTGGCATCGGGTCCAGTGGGAGCTCAGCCAAGCACGATCTGCTGCCTACGCATGCCCAGTCAGCCCCCTCTCTTGGTGATATTTCTGCTGCTCTGTGGCACTCTCAGCTATTTTGGGAAGGGGGGAATTGCTTTGGAGGTAAAATACAACTGCTTCTTAAGTCTTAGGAAGCCCTAAGGTGATTCCCCTTTGAATCCAATGCAAAAATGAAAACCAAAGTATCATGAAAATAACGTGTTTTTTTTTCAAAAACAAAAATGAAAAATGACAATTTTTAAAATGAAAATTGATACGGGCCCCTTCTGCACACAACTACTATTACTTCTTGTGACTTGCAAACAATGCTTCTGTTAATGCAGCCTAAAATTGCATTAGCCTTTTTGTGGCTGCATCACATTGCTGACTCATGTTCGGTTTGTGATCAACTATAATCCACAGATCCTTTGTACATTTGATTTTTCTTATCCAAATGCAGAACTTTACATTTATCTCTGTTGAACTTCATTGGGTTAGTTTCAGTGCAGTTTTCCATTCTGTCAAGATCATTTTGAATTTTATTTCCATTTTCTAAGGTGTTAACTGTCCCTCCGTTAGTTGAACAGTAGCTAATGGGAGACATTGGGTGCAGTCACACGAGACACCATGTGGAGGCTACCACGCCTTGGGTAACTTTAACTCAGCCTGTGCTGCCAGGCCACATGATGCAGGGCATTGTGTGACCGACTGCCACCCAATGTTCCACCTCCCCAAGGGCAGGGCAAGCAGTTGGCCGCTATGCGCTGCATCCTCGGGAAAAGTCCTATGGGGTAAGGCTGCTCAAGGAGTGGCTGCCCATGTGCAGTGCCCCCTCCTACTCCATCATGCTCTGCAACAGGACTTTGAGCAGCGGGTGCTTTTTCCCATCTCTCACTGCCACGTCACAGCTTGGGCAGGAATCTGGTCAAGTCGGGGAAGGGAGGCAGGGAAGGGCCAGTGGCTGATCGTGTAGCCAGGGCCTTGGCCCACCCAGGCTACAGCATAACTGTTAGAGGTCCAGCTGCCCCTCGTGGGGAGGGGCAGCGCTCATCTCCCCTGCTCCGTGCGCTGGCCATGAAGTGTGGCAGCTGCACTTGCCTGCCACGGGGCCGCACAGGGATCAGGCCCCAGCAGCTTACGAGGAGGCATCCATTCTTTTTATCATGGGACAGACAGGGGCATAAGTAATCTTTACCCCCAGAGGTATTGCTATAATAAGTGCAGCAGGTGCAACTACACCTGGACCCATGAGCCTGGGGCCCACATACATGTAAACAGCATATGCACACTGAAGTGGGGTGCTTTGACAGAGGGCCCATTATATCTTCTGCACCAGGACCCATTCCCACCTAACTACACCCTTGTTTAACCCTGTTGAGTGCAGATGTTATTTTGAATATAACACAAATCTAACTAGTAGACGGTTAAGTTTTCTTTAAAATCAAACTAAATTTAAGTCAAGGACAGCACCAAGTAGAACTATTTAGAATTGGCCACAGCAGTTCCAAACCAATTTTTCTGTCTGTAAACTCCTTTCTTATATACTGACTTTAGACAAACAAACCTCTCTCTCATTACATGATCCATATGGACATTCCTTTTTCTGTTTTGGAAGCATGTTTTTAGATATCTCATTTCTAATCGATCAGCTGCTAGCATTTTTAAAATTTAAACCATCTGTGAGAAGTCATCAATTCTAACAAAGCAAAACCCCTCATCAATACATTCCTTCAGTGTGGCATGTACATTTGCTTCACCACCTGGTTTTCACCACCTGTTCTGTACCAGCTGTTCCCTTTAAAATCCCTGTAATTAAAAACTTGTTTTTCCTGGATATCTAGACTAGGTCAGAGAGATCAGAAAAAATATTCTATTGCAAAGTTGTACCCAAGAGTACAAGCATTAATTCTAAGCATTCTGGTATTTAGGACTTTGTTCAGCAAGGACATATTTCTAAGGAAATACATGGAAAGAATATATTTTAAATGATTATTTTCCTGCAACCTTTGTCATATGACTGAGTCCAGAAGATGAAGTTCAGTCTTATGAGCCTGACCATGTATCGGATATTTTATTATAGTCCTTCATGCTATAGAACAGGGATGGGGAACCTCAGACCAATGCAGCCTGTGACAAGTTTTTATGTGGCCCCTTTCCACTTCCTGAATCTGGCCATTCGATCCAGTTCTTACCTCCAATCACTGAGAAACTGAGCTAAAGGGAAGAGAGTAAAGATGAGGGCGTGCAAACAAGGTTAGGGGACAGTTCCATGGCACAGAGCCATGATTTGGACCCTCCTTTCCTTAAGTGCACCCCCATCCCAACTTCTGTGCGGCCCTCGGATCTTGTGCAAGCTTTTAAAGTGACCCCCGGGAGGGAAAAGGTTCCCCACGCCTGCTATAGGACATGCACAAGTAATTTAATGGAAAGTAGTTATTTTGTGCCTTTAATGGGAGTCACAATCATGTCACCGTTACGGGACTGGCCCATCATTCTAGCATCAAGTTCAGTGATGATCAAAGCCCCCCATGAAGAAAAGACATACCTGAGGTTTGGTGTCAGGGGGAAGGAGAGTAGTTAAGTCTCTTTCCTCATCATTTTAGGTTTGACAGGTGCCCTGCCCCCTTTTCCATCTCTGTTGATAGTGTCTGATAGCATTTGAAATATTTGATATAATTTCATATAAATTTGATATCAGAGAAAACACTGGCAATTCTGGAATCTTAGCTTCAGGAGGGGGTCTTGTTGGTTGTCATAGTAAATGGTAAAATAATTTCACTGAAAGACTCTTTTTATGCAGTTAGAACTTTGCAGAATTTACTTAAAGGTTTTCCTGATTGGCAGAAACAAACAAATACATTTTCAAACTGGCCAATAGTG
>QEPC01007782.1:0-22642 GCA_003113815.1 Sphenodon punctatus
GACTTCCTCTCCTACTCGCGTCAGACGGTAGCAAGTCCAGACCCTCGCTTCCCTCCGCATCTCTGCCGGTGTGCCCTTTCTCTGCCAGTGCCAGGCGCATCCCTTCTCTCTCGCAACAAACTTAGGGCCGGAGTAGGAGAAGAAAACAGCCGGGCCCCAGGCCGTTTCTCTTCCTATCCCAGTGGCAATCTGACACGCACGAGGGCAAGAGAAGCCCGAGCTAAGATCCTCCGTGCTGCCAAAGCATAGATCCTGGCAGGCAGCGCTCCGCATCCAGATGCACACCCATGACCTCCCAAAGTGGATTTTCCCAGCTCCAACCTCGATTCCTTTCCCAGGCGCCTAAACTAAAGCCGACCCAGATGCTGCAGGTGAGGCTTGAACTCACAAGCTCGGCATCGCTCAAGCCGAGCACTGCTGTATAAGTACCGCACGCTAACCGATTGCACCACTTCAGCTCTTGCTTAGCTGACCGGCTCTGCCTTCCAGCAAGGGAAGTGGGCTGCGATGCGAGCGAGTGATCCCGCTCCAAAGAGAAATACCAATCTGTCCGGAGTCTTTCGCGAGTGTCTATCGATATTTTGTCCATTTCCAGTGCATCCGTGCATCCGCCAAAAGTTTAATTGGTTTGTGAGTTTTGTTATTTTAGTTCTCTCTAACATCTGTACCTATTCATCGAGGTCATTGCCGTCGTGGTCTGGGACGGTCTCATCCCTGCCTGGGTATCCTATGACACCACGACACCATACTGGTATGTCAATTTCTAACACTTCCCCCGCTGCTCTGCCGGCCCCTTTCCCAGGGAAATCAGCTGCGATGCGAGTGAATGATCCCGCTCCAAAGAGAAATACCAATCTTTCCGGTGTCCTTCACGAGTGTCTGTCAGTATTTTGTCAGTTTCCACTGAATCCGTGCATCCGCCATAACTTTATTTGGTTTGTGAGTTTTGATATTTTAATTCTCTCTAACATCTGCACCTTCTGAGCCAATCACTGTTCCTGAACAGCAGGCGTTGAGTAGGATTTTTAGATTGCTTTAAGTTTCATTTCACTTTCATAATGAAATGAAACTTTAACCATAAGCAATACAATATCATTTATTACGTGATCAGCGATCATTGTACAACATCTAATAGCCACAACACAAAACAAACACAAAACAATTTATTTCAACATTATACGTTAAAAATACAAGTGCCTCCCTCTGAAAAATAGTGGCCAATAATTAAGGTAGCTCACTCAATTGTTACTAATAAACTGGGATCTAAGATGGACAGCCCCCAGCAAGAAGAGGGCAACCCTTCGAATAATATCTGGATCCGGACTGTTCAACAATACGACCAGAATCACACAATCATCCCTACCAGGGTACTGTTCCCTTATTGGGTCAAGGAGGTCATAACGGGACTAATCATATAAATGACAATGTAACATTATATGTCCGACAAACTCAACCGCAACATTGTCAAAGGGGCATAATCGATCAAGGTATACCCTGGAACCTCCCTTCCAGGACACGAGACGGGAACGCGTTGAGCCACGCACAGGCCATCAATTGCTTTGCTCTACCGGATATGTGGGTAATTAGATAAGTAGCCATCTGGCCTATAGCTGGAACATAGTGTAAATATTTACGGATATGGGGTGACGATCTAATTTTACCAAGTTCCATTTGATGCCCTATATTCCTGGTCCTCGTGGAGACCTCTGTCCTGATGGAACCCCTGAGTTTATGCTTTAAATACACAGGAGGAGTTCCCATCTTCTCCAACTGTGCTTCAACTTCCCTTACCCAGGGGTTTCTAAAGGGGTCATCCAGCATAGATTTCACTAAAGGAGATTCCTGGTCCAGCTGTAATTTTGACCAGTATTTAAAGCTGGCTTCCTTAGCTGCTTGGGTCCAAGATATTTGTCCCAGTTCTGCTCGGATGGCTGCCAGGGGGGTGCCTCTTGGAACCCCAAGAAGTCCTCATAGAAACTTGGACTGGGCCCTATCCAACGACCCCGAAAAAGGGGGGCCCACAGCTCAGCCCTGTAAAGCAATTGGGACCTCACTTTACAATTAAACACCAACATGGCCTGATGAACCACTGTTCTACCCTGCTTGGCAAAGAGTCTAGAGATAGTCAAAGCCACTGCTTGGGCTGATCTCAGCGCTCTGCTGACATGCTTCTTCCAACGCCCCAATTCGTGAAATAAAATGCCCAAATACCTGAAAGCCCTAACCTGTTGTATAACAATGCCCCCTATGTGCCAATTCTGGATTTTGGTGTGAGCCAAAAATACCAGGACCTTCGATTTTCCATAATTAATAGAGAGGTGGTTAGCCTGACAAAAAGTTTGAAAGGTCTGCAATTGCCTAATCAGCCCTAGCCTTGTTTTTGACCCAAGGCCACATCATCGGCATAGCATAAACAGCCGACCGACCGAGTTGCCAATTTCAGGGGGAAGTACTGTGGGGCTGCCATAAGGGGTATTATATCATCAATAAAGAAATTAAAAAGGGCCGGAGCCAACACACACCCTTGACGGACCGCCTTCTTAGTTGGAATCATGGGTGTTACATGGCCCAGGTTGTCCATCTACACTATCATGGCTGAGTTCACATGGAGTGAATGGATCAGCCCCAAAAGATGTTTGTCAATCGAGGAGTTCTCAAACTTCCCCCACAAGGCGGCATGATCAACTGAATTGAAAGCCGCCTTGAGATCAAGGAAGGCCATGTGCAGGGCTCCCCGCCGAACCCTGTATTTAGCAACCAAATACTGCAAGATGTAACAGTGGTCTATCGTAGATCGCCCATGCTGGAAGCCCACCTGTTCAATGGACAGCACTTTATCCTGCTCCATCCAGGCAATCAATTTCCTCAGAAGGAACTTTCCATACACTTTAGATAGCGTGGAAAGAAGGCTAATTGGCCTAAAATTTGCTGGATCCGTTCTGGTGCCCTTCTTATAGATAGGGACCACCAGAGCGGTCGCCCAGGCCACCGGGACCCGCCCTACGCTGTTAATTGCTGTAAAAAGGGTGGCCAAGATAGGGAGCCACCAAGCCTTTTGAGATTTACGGAACTCTGCCCTTATTGCATCCAGGCCTGGGGCCCGTCCATTCCGTAAAGAATCTACCAAGGGTTCAACCTCCTTCTCCTGCACCGGTGGCCAGTGGGGGAGTTCAGACATCCTCCCATCGGGCGTATTTAATACTTGACCCTCCTCCTTGCTAAGTTCGCTATCAAATTCGCTATCCAGATCATGGGGATTATATAGAGATGTAAAGTGATCCACCCATCCCTCAGATGTAATTTGTGCTGCCAGGGGCACCTTCATTTTCCCAACTGAGGAATTCACTAACCGCCAAAAGCCCTTCAAGTCCCCAGAATTAGCTGTCTGCTGGAGAGAGGTCCATCTGAAGTCCCAGTATTGGTTTTTTTTAGTACTGATCAGCTTCCTGTACTTAGCCCGAAGGGCAATATATTGTAATGGTAACCTGGGTTGCTTGGACCTTCTGTACTCAAAGTGCATGGCCTTAAGTTGTTTCCTGACCTGTCGACATTCCCCATCAAACCAAGGTTGGCTAATTTTAGCCGGCCCTCGTACCGGCAATCGAGCCTTGGCTAAAATTCTACTTTTTAACTACGATATTATGAGATCAAAGGCCTCCAGCACTACAAAAGGGTCGGAGGATCCTATTAGTCTCTCGCGCACGGAGACCATATGCTCTTGCCTGACAAATGCACCCAGCTCTTCTGATATCCCCTCCTCCCAATGGGGGGCCGTAACTGGCTATGGGGCAACCGAGCTGGTACAAGACCAGCCAGTTGAATTATTCAAACCAACATAGGCTACTGTTATGGTGGGTATTATCATAGTCAGTTCCACAGGAAGATGGTCCCCTACTAATGGGAACCACAGTTCGAATTAGCCAAATATGGTAACACCCCGGCCGAAGCCACAGAATAGTCCACTGTGCTAAGACCCTGCGGTCCCACAAATGAAAATTCCCCTTCCAAGTCTTTACCACAGGACCCATTTAGGACATATAACTCCTTAGCTACCAAAATCTGGGCCATCCGGATCCCCGAGGAATTAATTACTGTGTCCTTGGAATGCCGTTGGCCCAAAAAAGAAGCTGGGGCAACAGGTAATCCGTCGCAATAAGGGGCTAAAGCTTGATTATCTGAGCCTAGGCGTGCATTAAAGTCTCCCATAAGAACAACTTGACCTGCCGGGTACTTAAGTAATTTATCCTCCAAAAATTCCTCCAGTTTATCCCACATCGTTGGTTGAAAAGAGCCTGCATTACATGGGGGAATATAGATGGTCATTATTATCCAAAAGGTTGAGGCTATTTTAGCCACAAATCCCAATAGTAACCCCACGAGATAAAATGGTTCAATGATAGTAAAAGGGGCCTCTCGGGAGACAAAACATCCAAGTCCCCCACTAGGCCTCCCCTTGCTGTTCCTTTGCACTGCTGGGAGGAAATAAGAAGTATAGCCCTCCAAATCTACTGGATCCATAGACCAGGTCTCTTGGACCAGGACTATAGTAAAGCCTCGGAGGTACTGGATAAAATCCGGATCACTAGAGTGCCTAACCCACCCAGCCACGTTCCAAGAACAAATTGAAATCTGGCCTGGTGGAACCGGCTGGACTAGTCATTGGCTCAAAAAGGACCTACGTCCCTGNATTAAAAAAATAAATAAAAAAAACCATATAAAAACAAAAAAACCAAATAAAAAGCAAAAGAAAACCATATAAAACCCAATAAAAGCCAAAAAAAACCATATAAAAAACAAAAAACCACCCATAACAACACTTCCTGAATGGCCGAACGGCCGAACGGAACAGCCGAACGGCCTAACCGAATGGCCTGTTCGGATGACCGAACCGAACAGCCGAACCCGAACTCGGCGAACTCGGCGAACTAGCCGAACTGCCGAACCGAACGGCCAAACCGAATGCAGCCGAACCGAACAGCCGAACCCGAACCACGATCTGTTCACCCATCCCTAGTGGATGCCAAAGCTCTGCACCATACAAAATAGATGCTCTCAGTTTTGCCTCACAAACTTTAACTGCTGCTTCCAAATTCCGCCTTCCTGTCTCTGAGAAAAATCTGAGAATTGCCAACATTTGGCTTCTAGCCACCACCTCTGCCTTCCCCACATGATTACCCCATTGCCCATCAGCACGAAAATGAAGACCCAAGTACCTATAAGATTTCTGTTGTTGAAGTTGGCTGTCCCCTATAGGCCACCTATAGATCCATCTGTTCCTGGAAAAAAAAACAGGACATTAGACTTGAAATAGTTGATGGTAAGACAGCTTAGAGAGCAATAACTTTTAAAGGCCTGCAGCTGCCTGAGAAGGCCCACCCTAGTCTATGAAAGGAGGACCAGATCGTCACCATATAGCAATGCTCCAACTGGTATGGCTGCTATTTTGGGTGGAAAATACCTTGCCAATCTTGTTTCTGGCACGCCATCATTGATAAAGAGGTTGAACAGGGTTGGGGCAAGAACACATCCCTACCGTACCCCCCACTCGACCGCAATATCTGAAGTAAGCTGCCCGGTTCGATCTAACTTCACTGCAACTGTAGTATCCTTATAAAGGGCCTGAATCAAAAAAAGGAGCCTATCATCGATCTGTAGTAGGGTTAGCTTGCTCCACAAAAGTGGTCTACTTATGGAGTCAAACGCCGCCTTTAGATCATGGAAGGGCTGCCCTCAGTGCAATGCCCTGGTAATAAAGGTACCTGGAGGGGGATGACACAACAAGGCCCATATGAGGGCAATCCTCCCTTGCAGCTCCTGTTGCAACAGCCAAGCTCTCCTGGGGGCTTCCACACTTCCCACCTACACATGTATATAATATTCTCTTGGTTCTATAATGCATAATGCTTCAATCAGCCTATTAATTCACTACACCTTCTTTACCTTCTTGAGGACCAAAATCCAAGCTTGCAGGAAACAGGGCATGGTGGTCTAGGGGTAAGACTCTTTGTTCAAGAAGCCAAAGGTCATGGGTTTTCATCCCCTGTGCTGCTCCTGCTATCATCAAGCAAAAAAGAAAAAGGCTATACCTTTAGAAAATTTTTGTTGGTGCTTACTGTGGAAGGTTCGCGACTGTTCCTGTGCATGGGGCCCCCATCCTGGAAACTGAGCACCGTGGCCTGGCAGCATCGTACCAGGCCCATAACACCCAGAATTGATAGAACGCACAAAATATCCAGGTTTCCAGTGTGCTACAGTTGAGGGTGAATGAAAAGTACCTTGGGCGGGCCTTTTGCAGACAGAATTGATAGAATATCCAAGTTCCCAGTATGCTCTCTGTGCTACAGTTGAAGGCAAATGTAAAGGGCCACATGTCGGGGCTTGTGCAAATGGAATAGATAGAATGCAAATAATATCCAGGTTCCCAGTATGCTCCATGTGCAACAGTCGAGGATGAATGAAAAGGGCCTTGGGCTGGCCTTGGATGAACAGGATCGATAGAACGCACATAATATCCAAGTTCCCAGTGTGCTACAGTTGTGGGCGAATGAAAAGGGCCTTGGGTGGGCCTTGTGCAAACAGAATCAATAGAACGCACATAATATCCAAGTTCCCAGTATGCTCTTTGTCCTGCTGTCAAGGGTGAAAGAAAAGTTCCTTGGGGGCGGGCCTTGTGAGAACAGCACAATTAGAATGCATATAACGAACGTTCATCCTAGACAATACCTGGGATAATTTCTTCCCCGCTACAACCTCGCGTGGGAGTTAACTATAACCAATGGTCAATCCTCCTTATAGATCTTATCTTGTACTCTTCACTGTCTTGACAGACACCCATAATTTATAAAAGTCAAAAAGGTATACTCTTTCGTCCAGTGAGTTAGTTTTTTCTTGTATTACCCGTAGGCAAGGAAGCCATCGAATCTGCAATTTCTCCATCTGATTGTGCCATTTCACCAACAGTCTTTCCATAGAGAACACATACCACACCCGGCTCAGCCATTCCCCTTCTGAGAGGGGACTTTCAGATTTCCAATTTCTGGCGATTTCATTTATTGCAGCCAAAGTAAAAATGATTCAAGAATCTCGCACTTTCCTCATTATTGCTTGTTTCGGAAACAAACCCAAAAGAGCACACTCTGGTGTAAAAGGGACCAGAAACCCCACCATCTCCAGTCTCCACAAGCTCTGAACTTTATGGCAGGCCCACCAGCAATGCAAGTACATTCCTACTTCCCCACAGCCTGCCAACAATTGCCCCTACCCCCTACATCTACATGCTTGAATTGAGCAGGGGTCATGTAATATCGCAACACTAGCTTCACTTACGTTTCTCTGACCTCCAAAGAGGAGGCACAGAAATTAACATGAGAAATAATCTCCTTCACTTGCAAGTCCCCAAAGTTCTTGCCTAGGTCCTTCTCCCAGCTACCTATATACCCCAACTCCTTCCTATTCCATATTTTTTTTAATTCTCTGTAAATCCTGCCCAATCTGCCCCTATTACATGCTCTTTCGAATAAGATCTTGTCAATGTTGTGCTATTCCCTGCTGTATTCACTAGTGTGTCCTTGCTGAGTGAAGGCACTCCTCAGTTGGAAGTATTGGAAGGACTCTACTTCCCTTTGTATTTTTTCTTCCAGAGCCTCCTGTGTAATAAAAGTTCCCTCATTGAATAGTTGTTCTGCTCTGAGAATCTGCTTTTGACCTAGGGTAACTCTGATGCTAGCTGGTGTATTATGCTTTGTTAAAATTCTAAGGTCTATGGGTGAATATGGTGAGGCTTCTGTTGATCCCTTGATTTTTCTCAAGATCATTTTCCAATTTTTCCATACCACCCATGCAAATGGGTGCTCCTTCCATACAGCTCCCTCTATTGAACCTGTATCCATAAAATAGTTCCTGAAGTTTCCTATCTTGAGGCTATTTGCTTCCATCTGAGCCCATCTTTGGGTGAAAACACACATGACGCTAACCACCCTTTAACCACCCTTGGTGGTTATTTATGCATCTTGCAGGACTGCATAGGGCACCAATACAGCCCTGCAACGTGCATAAATAACCACCAAAGCTGGTTAAAAGGTGGTTAGCGTCATGTCTGTTTTCACCCAGTGTTGCTTCAATGTATGGTACCAGGCTTTGAGTGTGCTTAGTGATGCTGCTTTATTGTATAGCCTTAGATCTGGGAGGTTTAACCCTCCTGCTTCCCTAGCTCTCATCAATGTTTCTTTCTTCATTCTAGGTTTTTTATGCGACCACACTACACCAACTTATCCACTTGGACGAAGAAGGAATCAGGTAAGTAAATTGGCAATGCCATCATTAAATATAAAAATTTTGGGAGGGCAATCATTTTGAATAGATTAATCTTTCCCATTCAGCTACAAGCCAGGTCTCTCCACGCCTTTGCTAGAGGTTTGAGTTTTTGTAATGCTTCTAGGAAATTCATCTTATATCGATCTTTTAAATTCTTAGACAAGTTTACCCCCAGGTACTTAATGCTAACGTCTTGCTCTTTGAATGGAAGCTTTGATCTAATTGCATGAGTTTGTTCCTGGTCTATACCGTAAATAAGCTTGTGGGATTTTTCATAATTTATTTTGTATCCCAAAAACCTACTGAAGGAAACTATCAGACTGATCAAGGCCGGCACTGAGTTCTGTAGATCGCTTAGAAAAAGAATCATATCGTCTGCGAAGAGCGCTATTTTTGATTGATTGCTATCTATCTCTATCCCCTTTTTTTTTTCCTCTTGCCTGACTACAGATGCCAGCCCCTCCAAGGCAAGAGCAAATAACAAGGGCGAAAGTGGGCAGTCCTGTCTGGTTCCTCTGGACAATTTGAAGGAAGTTGAGGGGCTGTTCTTAATAAAAACACTGGATTTTGGATCCCTATAAATAGGGGTGGGACATCAGGTCAAATACCGGCTACCGGATTTACCGGTTACCGGATTTTTAAAAAACGGATTGCCGGATTTGTGTACTGGTTTACCGGTACCGGATTTTTTCCATTGATTTCAATGGGGAACTGTCCCCATTGAAATCAATGGGAAAAAAAAAACCACCTCCCCCCCGACTGTGCGGGTGGAAGAGGGGGTACCCCCCACCCACCCTGCCCAGCCTGGATTTTTTTTAAAAAATGTTTAACCCGAAGTCCCTAGTGCGGGCTCCGGTCTGCACCAGCAGGTACTAGGGTGATCCCTGGGGTGGGGGGTGGTTTAACACCCACCCCACCCCAGGGATCACCCTACCTCCCCACCCAGGGATCGCCTACCTTGCGCTCCGGGCGGCGGAGGTTTGACTCCGGCGACTTCAGCTCTGGCTGTGGCTGCCGGCTTCAGTGCTACTAGGCCTTCCAGGGAAACCCAGAAGTTCACCGGAAGGCCTAGTAGCACTGAAGCCAGCAGTCACAGCCAGCGCTGAAGCTGCCGGAGTTGGACCGCCACTGCCGCCCGGAGCACAAGGTAGGTGATCCCTGGGGTGGGGGGGTGTTAAACCACCCCCCCCACCCCAGGGATCACCCTAATACAACCTACCTACCTGCTGGTGTGGGCTTTGGGTCGTCGTCGTCGGCCCGGAGCCCGCACTAGCAGGGACTTTGGGGGAATTTTTTTTTTTTTAAAGCCAGGCTGGGCAGGGTGGGTGGGTGGGTGTGCCCCCTTCCCCCTGTGCAGCCTGGACTGGGGAGGGAAAGTAGGGGGGTTGTGGGTTTTTTTACATTGCGGCCATTCATTTGAATGGCCGCAATGTAAAAAATCCGGTACCGGGAGTCTGGTAATTTACCCCGGATTACCGGGTTTAATTCAATACTGCCGGTACACCAAATACCAGGCAGTATCGGATACCGGAAGATCCGGAATTCCCACCCCTACTAAAAAGTCGTTATCCAACTAAGATAATTGCCTCCAAATCCCATTGCTTGCATCACCTGAAAAAGATATTGCGGCTCCACCCTGCCAAAAGCCTTGTCCGCATCTGCTGACCTTTTGATGTATTTTAAGACTTGACTGTTCATCCCAGCCTTTGGAGGGGACGGGGAGGGTGGGGGGGTAAATTTCTGGGGTGTGTGTGTGTTTTAAATTTGTTTTAATTAAGATGTTTTAGACTTTTTATGTTAAAATATTATTTTATATTATGTTGGAAGCCGCCCCGAGATGCCGTAGGCATGGGGGGCAGCATATAAATATAAGGAAATAAATAAATAAATAACTGCCGGTGTTCTCGTCTTGCTCAGATGGTACATTATGTTCACCACTTTACGGATGTTATCCGTTCCTAGACGTCCAGGGATGAATCCCACTTGATCCTGATGGATCAATTCACTAATTATTGCTGTAAGTCTGTTGGCTACACAGTTGGTGAATATTTTGTAGTCGTTATTAAGTAAAGAGATAGGCCTATAGCCACTACACTGATCTAGGGAGCAGCCTGATTTTGGAATCACTACTATCCTTGCTTCATAAAAAGTCGGTGGCATGGCTTTCTCCCTTAAAATATAATTAAATGTCTCCGTTAATGGTAAAGCTAGTTCACCGGCAAAACTCTGGTAAAATTTAGTAGGAAACCCATCAGGGCCTGCTGCTTTGTTCTTTGGCATGTCCTTAATTACTGCTGTAACTTCCTCAATCTTAATTAACGCATTTAGAAACCTTCTTTGGGTTGTATTAAGTTTGGGAAGTCTATACTTTTGTAGGAACCTATCAATTTCATCTTTTTGTGGAATGGTGGTGGCATATAATGATGCATAAACATTTTTAATTTTTTTAATTTCCCCTGGATCCATTAATCTAGTGCCATCTACCTTTTGAATGAATTCGATAAAATGTTTTTGAGTAGCCCTTTTTGCTAACCTATCTAGAGCCCTCCCCAATTTGTTGTTGTGGTCATAGTATTTGCATCTAATCAATTTTAGTTTCCTAATGGTTTTATTGATTTCTTCTGTATTGATAGCTAGCTTCTCTTATTTTCAATAATTCTTTGTGTAGCTTCAGGGAAGGGTTCGGTTTTAACTTAGCTTCTGACACTTTTAATTACTCATGGAGCCCCTTCAAGACTTCTTTCTTCTTTCTCCTGATCATGGCATTAAGAGCTATGATGTTCCCTTGGATAACCGCCTTAGCGACTTCCCATAGTGTGTTGGGGGAGCTCACTGATCCTCTATTTAATTCGAAGTAGTCACTAATATCCTTTTTTAGGTGTTCTTTGAAGAACTTGTTGCTACATAACATCGTGTCCATTTGCCAGTGAGTGCCTCCTTCCCCTGCTCTTCCTGATGCCCAATCAAATACTGCCACCAACCCATGATGATCCAAGAGTGCTTGATGCAAAACAGTTACTTTCTGTCATAACCTCGCTCCTCTTTTTAGGACTAAGATATGATCAATCTTGGAGAAGACACTATGAGGGATGGAATAAAATGTGTATTCCCTTGTCCCCGGATTCTGATATCTCCAAACATCTATCAGACTGCTATCTTTAAATAATGTATTTATCTCACTTTGCCATTTCTTTAATTTTTTTGAACTTGAGAGGTCTTTCCATGAGAGTGGTGTGTTTAAGTCTCCTTGTATAATTAATTTCTCCCCTGCATGCTTCAGAATTTTTGGGATAAATAACTGAAAGTACTGGAGGGTGCCCTCATTGGGGGCATATACATTTACCATCATAGTGTCATCTCCGTTTAAAGTCCCCTTCACCAGCAAGAATCTACTCTCCCTATCCTTAACCATCTTTTGAAGATTAAAGACTCGGCGGCATCACCCCAATTATTACTCCCACCTTTTTCTTTGTGGCACATGATGCAAACATCTCATTTAGGTTGTTAGATTTAAATCTATACAAGTCTTTCTCTAATAAATGTGTTTCTTGCAGGAAAAACACATCACACCTTGTTTCCTGGTGGCGGGGAGTGAACTGCGGGCGTGAGCAGCAGCAGCAGGTGATGAAGCTGACAGCCTTGCGCACACCTGGGTGAGGCTGGGAGGGGATATTTAAACCCAAGCCTGCTGGAGGCAACTGTGGCGGGGAGTGAACTGCGGGTGTGAGCAGTGGCAGCGGCAGCAGGTGATGAAGCTGACAGCCTTGCGCACACCTGGGAGAGAGAGCGGCCCCAGAGTGAGGCTGGGAGGGGATATTTAAACCCAAGCCCACTGGAGGTGGTGCCAGTGGGAGCCCGGGTAGCCGCTATGTTGGTTGGACTTTGTAACCCCCCCTTTTTGATTTCTGAGTATGGCAGCAAACCTCAAGAATGGCTCGGGGCTTCCTCCAATGAAGCAGAGGAAACTAGAGGCTTTTTTCCCCCTTCTTGACTCACAGAGGGTCCCAACGGGCGTTTCACCACAGATGGAGTTCGACATCCCTTTGTCAAATAAATTTGCCCCATTGTCAGTGGACTCCTTGGCGGGGGGAGAGTGCCTGCCAGTTGTGGCTTGTGGGGGAGTACGGAAACAACAGCTGACAGAGAGCGAAGGGTCATGCCCTTTGACTACGGGTGCGGGGAGCCCAACGGTACCTTTGGAGCTGGGCGATGGTGAAAGATTTACCCAAGGGGAAAATTCATCCTGGGCTCATACCCTTGCGGACCAGACCCTTTTGATAGGGAAAACTCTCCAGCATATTTTTGCCCAACTCTGTAGTCTTACACGCATAGTGGAGGAAAAATAATAATGGTATCTCTGAGGGTTTGGGGGAGGAGGGGGGAAGGGTGAGGAAAGAGGGAGAGGGGGATACTATGCAAGTAGTACATCAATCGGGAAATAATCTAACTGTTTCTACTGAAGGGAGTGAACCCCCCCCAGGAGAAGGTGGAGGCTCAAAAATGTAGTTGGTGCCCTTCAGCTGTGGTTGTTTCTGCTCGTCCCGTGCCATCAGAATCTTTGCCCGCGTGGGTTGCACCCTATTTAGTGTCACAACATCTGCGGGCACTCCTTTCAATTTCATGTCATCTACGAGAGGTCAAGGGGATTAGGATGTTGCGGTGGGACCAGTCTCTGTGTCAAGTGGTAATTTATTTTTGGCGTAGTTATTGGGTGCACTGTCTACTAAAAGCAGGGGGGATTTGGGGAAAAAATGCGATCACAATAGCAAAAGTCTTTATTAATATGGACCTTCAAGAACTTGTGGAGATTGCAACCTCAATGAGAGAGGGGGTTATTCCCCCACTGAGGGACCCTGTGAGAACTCCAATTACTAGCTGTGATTTGCCCCTATGTTCCCAGGTGCCCCCACCGGGGCCAGTAGATGAGCCCCATGGGGGTAATCTTGTGAGAAGTGGAAATGCGCAGATGGACCCCAATCAGAGTATGGAGATAGAGTTGGCCCCAGTAGAACAAATAGCGCTTCAAGGTGGGGGGGGATGGATGGGGTTGGTTTAAAGGAGGTTGAGAATAAGAAGCCCCACGTTGAGTCAGCCAAAGTGAAAGAACTGGGAAGGACGGCCCAAGATGGGGGGGAAAGCAGCTTGTTAAAATCTGCTAATAATCCTGTAAAACCTTACCCATTGGAAGTGGGGTTAGGGTTAGATGCTCAGAGCTAGATTGTAGTAGGGAGGTGATTTCTGTTGATGGGATCCAAGAACCGTATCAGGTGCATATAATTAACCCTGGCACTAGTAGTTCGGAATGGACTACGGCAAATTGGACTAAGTGTAGAGTTTTGGAAGAAAATGAAATAGGTAGTTTTAAGTCTGGGGTATCTGGGCAGCCCGAGTGGGGTAATGTAGATTGTTCGGACTCTCAGAAGGAGGGAGGGGGAGTATCAGAAGTGGTTGGAGTTGGTGCTCAGGTTACTTCCATCTCCTCAGAAATGATGGCCCAAGGTACAGAAGATAGAGGGGATCAGAGCAGCTTGGATACCCCTGGCCAGGAGGTGGCAGTCTTGGCTGCTCCTCCTGTTTCCCCAGAGCCTAGGATGGATGTTGACCTCCTGAGTAGTCTTTTGGGAATAGGGGCCAAAACAAAGACCAATTAACATATGTGGACCCATAGGCCGGGACATTTGAAGGCTCTCACTTGGAACGTGTCTGGGTGGAAGTCCAGGGCGTTAGAGCCGGGCTTCCATGCCTTCTTATGGAATTTTGAGATCATATTAATCCAGGAAACCTGGTTAGTAGGGGAGCTTACCCTTAGGGGCTTTCAGGTGATAGAGCAGCTGGCAAGTAAGAGCTTTGCAAAGGGTAGACCTAGAGGGGGGCTGGCCTGTTTGATAAATATTGAATTGAAGGCTAAGATTACACCCCTGGTAAGCACTTTATTGAATGTGTGTGGGTGTCTTCTAAAAACTTCGGAGGGCTCCTTATTGGTGGTTACTGTTTACATCCCACCCATTAATGCCCCTAGCAATCAGGAGGAGATATGGAGGGAGGTATCAACCTATTTGGCCGATATCAGAAAGCAGTACCTGGAGGCAGGCCTCCTCTTAGCCGGTGATTTCAATGCAAGGATGGGCATATCTGATAGTGCCCTATTTAATTTTGGGTCCTACCGGTTGGAGGAAACCCCGTCTCCGTTTCAGGAGAGACGTTCGAAAGATCAGGGCCTAAATAGGCATGGGATCCTTTTGTCTAAATTATATGGGGATTGTGAACTCTATTTATTAAATGGCAGAGGGTGGGGAGATTACCCTGGTGAATATACGTATGTCTCGAAACAGGGGAGTAGTACTATCAATTATGTTGCAGTATCTTTTGATATTGCTCCCCTGGTGGTGAATTTTTTTGTTGAGGATTGGCCATCTGGTGACCATATGCCAATTATGCTTTCTCTGAAGTATGGCCCATCTCCTCCCCCCCCCCCCCATTAGACTCCCAGATGAACTATGGCTTTGGCCCAGTTAGGAGGAAATGGGATGATGCTTTGGGTCAATCTCTTGGATCTGCCCCTGCCTCGGAGAAGGGGATTAGGGTTAGAAGTTCGATTTTTCAGGCCCTGAGCCCGGAAGCCGTTTGCGCCCAGTTCCAGGAAATAGTCGAGTGGCTGTGTCCTATGTTGATGTCCTCTTCCAGAAGGACTAGTGGCTCTAGCATAGCACAGGTGAAGTCACCATCTTGGTTTGACGATAGCGGTTGTGCAGCCCGCCTGGAGCTTCGTCGGGTGTATCAAGCCTACAGAAAACTTGCCTCGGAGCAAGGGAGGCAAGACCTGGTGGACAAAAGGGGTGCATATAGGCAACTCCTTAGGGCTAGTAGGGAGGTATATTATAGGCAGAGGTGGGTGGAAATTGAGGAAGCATCAAAAGATTTAAGTTCCCAGAGGTTCTGGAAACTGATAAGAGGCTGTGGGAGGGGGAGGATTGTGGAAGTCATGAGAGTTGCCTCGAAGGTTTGGGAGGAACATTTCACCTTATTATTTTCCCCACCTTGTGTGGTTGAGCGTGGATTGTCTTTATTGCCGGTCGATGTAGAGTGGTCGCTGGTTACCCCCGAAGAAATTAAGGAGTTGATTTCCTCTTTGAATAGTGGAAAAGCCCCTGGGGGAAATTTTCTACCTGCTGAACTGTTTAAGGCGAATATTGATTGGTGGGCTTCAGTCTGAGCAGTGTTATTCATGGCTATTAACACCCAGGGGAAGGACTTGACAGAGGCAATAGTGGTCCCAATTCTAAAAAAGGGGACGCCGGATGACCCAAAAAATTATAGGCCAATCAGCTTACTTAGCATATTGGGCAAATTATATGCCAAGTTTTTACTAAGTAAGCTTAAGCAATGGCTGAAGGAGCAGGATATCCTTGTCGCCGAGCAAATTGGGTTTTGTGAGGGATGTTCAACTATTGACCATTGTTTTCTTCTTTCTCATTTGGTCCAGAGGTATGGTTCGCCAGGGAATGCATTATACGTGGCATTCATAGATCTTCGAGCAGCTTTTGATCTGGTACCCAGGGAATGGCTATGGGGAAAATTATATGCTCTTAATATGGATAGGCGGTTGCTTCATCTGATAAGGGAGCTCTATACTGACACTTCGATGAGGGTCAGGCTGAACTAACAGGGGGCTTTATCAAATAAAATCTTGACATGGACAGGGGTTAAACAGGGGTGTGTATTGGCCTCTGTACTCTTCAATCTTTATTTAAATGACTTGATCAGAGAATTACCGGTTGTAAGATGCCATCCTCCTAGGGTACGGAATATTCATATCTCCTGCCTGTTATATGCAGATGACACGGTCCTTGTTTCCCGTATGCAGGTTGGCTTAAGGCGTGCTTTGGAGTTGTTTGGAAACTACTGCCACAGATATTTGGTTGAGATAAATTATACAAAGACTAAAGTATTGGTATTCTCAACCAGGTTAAAAAACATAGGTGGTTTATAGGTACCAATCAGCTCGAGCAAGTAAAGGTTTATAAATATTTGGGACTTTTCTTTCATTCTTCAGGCACGTGGTCGGTACACTCCTCAAATGCCTGTTCCCAAGCTAAACAACTTTCTAAGTCCTTGTTGGCATTTTTTCGCTCTCATGGGGGGAAATTGGTAAAGCCTGCTATAAGAGTATTTTTACTTAAATGCATACCTCAGTTATTGTATGGAGCCTGTCTCTGGGTATTAGACAAAATTAAGATCTTGGAACACATACAGGCAGGTTTTTTGTGCTCCTTAATAGCGCCTCCCCCTGGTGTTAACACTGTGGCCCTTTATTCAGAATGTGGAGTTATCTCTCTGGAAGAAAGGATCTGGAAAGGAGCACTCATTTTTTGGCTAAAGCTTTATTTTGGTCTGGTACCTCCGCTCACACGTCTGGTGATTACAGACACAAGGCTAAATAGTTGGGTACAGTGCAAAGAAATTGTATATGTTGGGATTTTCTCCCGAGTCCCTAGCTCCTTTGGGGTTTAAAACTGCCAGGAAGCTGGTTGTGCAGATGCTGGTGGATGTGGGCCTGCAGGAGAGATGGGCGGTATTAACCGCTAGTTCGGTCCATGGTAGTTTGAGGCATTTGCTAACTGAGTCAAGACAGCCAAGGGCTTATCTTGATTATGGGTTGTTGACATTAAAGAGAAGGCTTTTTTTCTTGGGGTGGGTTAATTATTTTCCTTCTGCAGTAACTTTGGGGCGATAGCAGGGGACCCCTTTGGCTGAGCGTTTTTGTCATTGCCCTCTTAATCAGGTAGAGTCCTTGAGCCATATTGTACTCAATTGCCCATACTATGAGGCCCCTCATCGGAAATTAATAGCACCACTGGTTAATGGTATTCTGGGCTGTCCTCTGAAGACTATTATGATAAAATTATTTGAGGACACCTTTATGGAGACCACAGCAAAGGTGTCACAATTTCTATTATGTGTGTACAGTATTAAATTCAGTTAGGGGAGTGTACTCCCCTTAAAATCCTTACTGATTCTAGGTTAGAAATAAAAGGTACTCTAATTGGTTTTGGAAATTTCGGGTTTATATTTATTCTTATTTTTAATTTTGTTAACCTCTTTTGGAAATCTCTGTGTTTTGATGTTTTAGATGTAAATTCTGTTTATTATTATACTTTTATATTAATGTCGGCTTTTTAATTCATTGGTTTAGTTTTATTAACGATGATTATTTCCTGCGGGAATGTTATATTTTTGCTTTGTTATTAAAGCCTTCTCACTTGGGGTTGCCCAAGTGAGAGTACGTATAGCAGGGGTAAAGCGTGCCGCCGTAAGCCCCGAGATGGGCAAGGCAATCTGTTAACTTCCCAAATTGTAATATAGCCCGTATCGCCCTCGTATGACGCAGGATTTTACCATGGTGATGACATGTTTGCCCTTATTTATCTAAAATGGGTTGGCACCAGAGGGGGGCTGCATACTCATAGAGGTCAAATGTGCTGCTTTATGCTAGGGCATGATACCTGATATTCCTCACATGGTGGGGGTATTGTTGGGGGTATTTTGGGGAGTATCATGGAGCTTGGGGTTATTTGGGAATATATTTTCCCATGGTATGCCTGTTTCTCACCTATTTTTAAGGATTTAGGTTGTAAAATCAATGATGTGAGAGGGGTTGATACGTGAGGGATGGTGCGATAAACCAATTATTATCTGGAGATGAGCTGTTTTAACTATTTGTACAATATGTGATTATATAGTTGATCTTTTTTGTATTGTCAAGTATTGTGATGTTTGGTTCTTTATTTATTGTTATGGCCTATGACTAAACAAATAAATTTTTGACTTTGACACCTTGTTTCCCACAAAAAATTCTTCACCCTCCTGCACTTCACTGGGGAGTTGAGTCCCCTTACATTTAAGGTGAGTGTCTTGATAGTACTAGCGATCCTGACTTATCAATTTGTTGTTTGCTGAACCATATTTAATGCTTTTCCCTTCCTTTTCCAGTTTCCTTTGACTAAAAAAACCCCGTAATCTAAGGCTTATGGTTCTTTTCCTCCTTAACCAGTCCACCCCATTTTTAATCTCCCTTATCCAATAGCTTGTTTGACTCTTTTGGTTCTGTGTCTGTCCTCTCCTACTCTGAGCCCACCATTGACCATTAACCCTTAACCTAACTTTAACTCTAACCCCAAACACTCCCCTCCCCGATTTTCCATTTTCCTTGTTGTGAGGAAGGCCTGGTCTGTGGACTTCCCCGAACCGCTTCCCTCCCTCCCCACTATCCCCTTTGTGGTATTTAAGTCTTCAGTCTGTATTCTAGGTCCCAACACTGGGATTCCTAGTTTTCTATTAACCTTTTCCTCCCCCGCTTGAGTGAAGATTAGCAGCAAAATTCTAAATCCAACAGTTAAAATAAAATTAAATACTTTTATCCGCAGCAACATCATCCACCCCCACCCCCTTTGTCAGTTGTTTTCCATCTGACTCAGGGAATCACTCTTTATGAAGATTTCAAGATCTGCCGGGTCTTGAAAGAATTTATGTCTTTCCTTCCAGACTATGGACATGCATGCTGAAAATTTCAATTGCGGTTGTAGTTTTCTTTCATGCAGTATTGCAAATAATTTTCCCCATTTTCTCCTTTTTGTGACCGTTGCTGCTGAATAAGCTGGGAAGATCCTGATCAAATTGTTGCGGTCGAGGGCGAATATCAATGGAATCGATAGAACGCACGTAATATGCAGGTTCTCAATATGCTACAGTCAAGGGCGAATGAAAAGGGCCACGTGTCAGGGCTTCTGCGAATGAAATCAATAGAACGCACCTAATATCCAGGTTCCCAGTATGCTCCGTGTGCAACGCTTGAGGGTGAATGAAAAGAACCTTGGGCGGCGGGCCTTGGGTGAACAGAATCGCTAGAACGCACATAATATTCACGGTCCCACTATGCTATGGTCAAGGGTGAATGAAAAGTGCCTTGTGAGAACAGCACTGATAGAACGCACATAACGAACGCTTGCACGTGTGAAGAGTAGAATGGGAGAAACTGAAATCATAACGCCCCAAAATTCCAGTTTACGCACTTTCACGTAACCAATTCTTTTCTAGGGGTTCAGAGACCCCCTGCACCATCGCACCCTTCTTTATCTTCTTGAGGACCAATATCCTAACTTGCAATATGCAGGACTTGGGCGTCTAGTGGTAAGACTCCTTGCATAGAAAACCAAAGGTTATGGGTTCTACTCCCCTGTGCTGCTGCTGTTGTCAAAAAGGAAAAGGTTGTAACTTTAGGAAAATGTTGTTGGTGCTTGCCATGGAAAGTTCGCATTTGTTACTGTGCATCCTGGAGTCCGAGCACCCTTCTTTAGCTACTTAAGGACAAAAATCACAGCCTACAAGGAGCAGCATTTTGTAGCCTACAGGTGAGGCTTCTTCCTCAAGAAGCCAGAGGTCAAGGGTTCCAATCCCCTGGGTTGCTGCTGTGGTTGAGAAGAAGGCCATACCTTTAGAAAATTTTTGTTGGTGCCAGCTGTGGAAGGTTTGCATCCATTTCTGTACATGGGGCGCCGATCCTGGAAACTGAGCACCCTTCTTTACCTACTTTTTTAAAAAAAATTTCTTATTTTATTGGTTAATCATGTATATTATATAACATAACCGCTGACTGTTACAAACATCTTAGAAAGTTTTTCTCTCACCAGGGTTGGGTCAGTGGTATTAAGCAAATACAGCATTAAACAAAACTAATTAGCAATTAGGTGTAAGCATGAAACAGAGAGTACATAACTTATGTTAGGCATTTAAGTCTCATCTATTTCCCTTCTCGATAGTAAGGCCTAAAATTGATAGTCAAAAAGGGTTTGCAGCTCCAGGATGTTCATCTTTGATCCTTCCAATGCTTCTATGATTGGTTACCACACGGCTTTAAAGACAGATAGTTTATCTTGTAGACCTGCATGTAACTTTTCCATAAGGGGTGGAATATCGGTTCTCCCACAATCCGCTATTGCTGGTATTTGGGTGTATCGGCTTAATCCGATAAATCCAATATTTACCTGTACCGGCATACCGGATTTTTAACATTGGCCACGGTACCGGATTTTTTACATTGCAGCCATTGAAGTCAATAGCCTCAATGTAAAAAATCCAGTACCGCGGCCAATGTTAAAAATCCGGTATGCCGATACCAGTATATCTGGTACCTGGGAGATCCGATACTAGTACATTCAGTACCTGGTATTTTCCCCGGTGTCCCACCCCTATTTTCTATAGTAAACATAAGCCAGATTCTATTTGTCCATTCCTCAAAAGGTAATTCCTCTTTAGATTTCCAGTGCTTGGCTAAGATATTAAAAGCTGCTAGAAAATGTATTTTGCATGACTCTTGACGTCTTTGGAAGCTCTTTGACTCTGGATACAATCCCCAAAAGGCACTCTCTGGTTTATACGGGATCACCAGCCCAGCAACCTTGGGTGATTTCAGATGAGACGGGGCGGTATTTGCCCCGTCCCAGAATCACCCAAATGATTCCCCGCCCGGATCACTCCGGCACGTCCAACAGACGTGCTGGCTGATCCCGGCGGGAAATCAGGGAGGGGGCAGGGCCACACAGTGCAACGTGCGGCCGCATGGCCTCACCCCCCCACGCTCTCCCACCGCCCGCCCTCTAGGGAGATGGGCGGGTGCCACAGCCAATGCAGCCGCAGTGCCCACCCGATTTGACCACGACCCGGAATCCCACCGGGGATTCCAGGCCGAGTTCGCCAGCCAAACATGACTTTTTGTTGGTTCCCGCCAGGGATCTCTTTGACCACGCTTTTGGGGATTGTCCGGCGGGGAGTCCCAGAAGCATGTGGGAATCAACCATGGTGAACATCTGGCGGCCACCTAACAGACGTTCAGGGTGCTGTGGCCCTATGTGGACATAGACCATGGTTCACTGTGATCTCATCATGTCTGAAAATACCCCTTGTTTTCTATCTGCAAGATCTTTCACCATAGGGCTTGAACTTTACAGCAGCCCCACCAGCAATGTTTGTAATCCCCCACAGCCCTTCCAGCAGAGAGCTGTTCCCACAGGTTCACAGTGTTTCAAACGTGAGGACGTCAGGTAGTACCTTGTAGTTACCTTAATCTGGGTTTCTCTAACCTCTAAGGAGGAGGCACAACTATGTGCATGTGGTGCCATACCATTTGTTTTTTCTTATCATCAAAACATATTTTCAGATCCACACCCCACTTTGCTATATAGGAGACAGGTTTTGCATAAAACAGATTTTTTAGCTCTTTGTAAATCCTGCCAATTCTCGGGTGACCAGCAGGGAGGCTGGGGACAGGGGTTCCCTGCGAGGGGGCACACGCAACCCTACACCCCCCACCTACTGTCCCCACAGACACAGAAAAGGGCCCAGGCGGATGAGCCCCCGGAGGACACCGGCCCTGCTCGGGCGGAGGCGGAGGCAGCAGAGGAGCAGGACGACCCGCTGTGGAGACGATGGAGAAAGGCATACCACTGAGGGGGCCAGTGGGGCCTCCAAGAGACCAGGGACTTCATCAGGATCTGGGGGACCCTGGAGTACCAGCTGGAGCTTGCCCTCAACCAGCGCAATGAGCATGTCTACCAGGACATAGTGCAGGATATGGAGGTGGCGGGGCACCAGCGCACAGTGGCACAGTGCTGCTCAAAGGTCAAGGAGCTGAAGAGGGGATAGAAGGCCATCCGGGACAACAATAGGCGGTCCGGACACGGGGCCCGGACCGCCCCCTTCTACTATGCCCTGGACCGCATCCTCCATATGAAGGGGTCCATAGTCACCCCATGGCTCGTGGGCAGCGCAGTGGTCCAGGGCAGGGTACGGGCCGAGGTACCCCCTCCCCTCGCCACCCACCTGGTAGACATGGGGTGATTTCAGATGTGACGAGATCATGCTGAACCACAGTGAACCACGGTGAACCCCACGGCGGGGCCAAGGCACCCTGAACGTCTGTTCAGCGGTCACCAGATGTTCACCACGCTGAACACCCGTGCGGATCCAATTCCAACCACGCTTCCCGGGCTAGCCGAACCAATTCCCGTGGATGCGTGGTGAACGATATCCCCACCCGTGATCAACCAAAAGTCATGTCTGGACACCAGCCACCACCCGAGATCAAAGGAAATCATCCCCAGGCATGGGCAATGAGCGCAACGTCGCTGCCAGGCAACCAGCATCAGCACACTCACCGGAGGGAGATTTAAAGGGGAAAAAGCGGCGGGTGAACGTAGAGGGATAGAGCGAGGAGGGAGGAGGAGGAAGAGAGCGGTGGCGGAGGAGAGAGCGAGGGGCGAGGAGGAGGGGGAGG
>QEPC01007782.1:34467-55795 GCA_003113815.1 Sphenodon punctatus
CCTTTTCTTTCAGTTCTATTTAGTTTCACTCTATTCTTTTTCTCATTTCTGTTCACTATGTTTTTGTTGGTCTTGTAGTTATTGTCTATTCTATTCCCCTTATTTCCCTCTCCCCTCCCTCCATATTCTCTTTCTAACACCATCTCTCTGTCACCCTTTATTCCCCCCTCTAAACAAACAAAAAATAAACCGTTCACCCCTTCAATTTCAAACTTTAAACAATCCCTCTAACAGTTTCTTCTCCAAAGGGCCCCCTTAAACTGGAGTAATGTGTGATGTAGACTCCCCACTCCCTCCCAACCCTATTTTAACATTTTCCTTATTCTTATACATCTCATCTCATATAGTATTTTTTTTATTTATTTATATAGTCACCAAATATTATTTAGTCCAGTGTCTTACGTCTCAATTATTTTCTTTAAAGTTTTTTTCTATAAATCTCTGCAAGTCTTGCTGTGTGAAGTATCTTCTTCTATCTTTGTAGATGAATGAGAACTTTGCAGGGAAGAAAACTTGTGCTTTTATTCCCATTTTTTGGAAGATATCTAGATATTTTCTCCAAGCTTTCCTTTTCTGTACTGTCTCAAAAGCAAGATCTGGGAAGATGGTTATCCTATGTCCTTGGAAGTTCAAATCTTTAGTGTTTCTAGCTGCTCTCAATATGCTTTCTTTAGCTTGAGATCTGATAAATTTTACAATCAGTGCTCTTGGGGGATCCTGGTCTTTAGGTTTGCGGCGAAGGGACCTGTGTGGTCTTTCTAGCTCCAGCTGGTGTAGTTCCTGTTTTTCAGGAAATATTTATTGCATAACTCACTGCACTAGTTCACCTACTCCCACTGCTTCTGATCCTTCAGGTACCCCCATGATTCTTAAATTATTTCTCCTGGAGCAGTTTTCAAGATCCTCCAGTTTATCATGTAATGTCTTTACTTCAGCTTCTGTGCGAGCCACCCTTCGTTCGTTGTTATTCTCCCTGTCTTCCTGCTCGCTTACTCTGGTTTCCACCTCCTCAGTTCTCTTTGTATTACTTCCATCTGCAATTTTAGCTTCCCCAGGCCAGCCTTGATTGCTGTTATCCCCTCTTTGTTTATCCCTAAGTCTTCTTTGATTGATTTAAATAGTTCTATTACTTGCTGTGTTGTGACCGGGTCCCCGGTATTGTCTTGCGTATCTGATGCCATTTTGTTAATGAGGGCCTCTCCCTTTCACGCCCTTTGTTGCGGGAGCCCGGATTTTTCAATTATGCTTTCTGGTTCGTTTTTTTTGTTCTGGTTCATTCCCTTTTCTATTGTGACTATTTTTTTCTTACTTTTGTTGAGGCATTTACCGTTTTTTTTCCTTCTTTTTACTTCAGGTTGGGAGGGAGCTCAGCCACGCATGTCTGCTCACTCGCGCATGCCCAGACGACCCCCCTCTAATAATTTTCTAACTCTTTTCCTTTTCTGCGGGGTATTGAGCCCCCTTACATTTAAGGTAATCGTTTTTAACTCACTCATAACAGAGTTTGCATTCCTTCAATAAATTATCCCAATCTAGAGCCATTCCCTTGCATATCATCAATTTCAATTCAAAGGCCATTTTGTGTCTTCTTTTCATATTAGTCTCCTTCCCCTCCAATGAACCCAGCCATGTCATTCTCAATTCTCCTGACAACTTAAACTTCTCAGACTTTGTCATGCTTACACACTTGCCAAAAATCTTAACAGTCCCTATTCCCCTCCCCACCCTCAAATTATTTCCACCCTCCTTACCCTCCTCCCTCCTTTGTCTAATCATTTTCCACTCAGTCTCCCCTTCCTTTAACCCCTCTTGGAGATCTGTTGGGGCTCAGAGACACCTACCAAGTGTGACCCCAAGTGCCTACCTGTCCCCTCCTCCAGCTCTTAATATATTCCTCTTACCTTTATATATAGTACAAGGCCTCATACACAATCCCTTTATATATTCAGTTCTCAATGTGCATGAAAGTGAATGTAACATAAACCTCTATCTCAAATAGTTAAGCAGCATCCAATAATCATACATTACAAGTCTTTATAAACCTTCTTCCAATAAACCCATTGTAATAGAGACTGATGCAGTGATTTATCATCAAACCCTCTTTAGCCCTCCTCAAAATTTTCCTCTGCTGCCCTTAAAATCAATCAGATAATCATTTACAACAAGTCCTTGTAAACCTTTTAAACCTTTTCCCAATAGACCCTTTATAGTAAAGTCTGGTGCAATGGCTGAACCACCAATCCTCTTTAGCCAGTCCCACAGCCTGGTACTGCTGATTGTGAAACTAGAAAAGCTTCCAGATCTTCAGGGCAGTTAAAAAACTTCTTTTTGTCCTTAAACTCAATCAGCATTTGTGCAGGGAAGATTAGCCTAGGTTTCAGGTTTCTCTCATTCTGCCAAAGAATTTGCTCCACTTCATTCTCCTTTAATCAAAAGGAGAATGAAGTGGCGACAATAAGTCTCCGCTGCATAATCAGTAGGGATGGGCTAACAGAACCAAGTTCAGAAATTTGGTTTGATTCAGTTCAGTTCAGAAATTCGGTTTGGTTTGGAAGTTCGGGTCGGTCGACTGAACTATTCAAGTTCGGTCCAAACTCCAAATTTCCGAACAAAGTTCAGAAGTTCAAACCCCATTGAACTAAATGGAATATTATGTTTTAGGGATGGGTGAACAGAGTTCGGAAATTCAGTTCGGAAATTCGGTTCGGTTTGAAAATCGAGTTCGGTTCGGAAGTTCGGTTCGGTCGAGCGAACTGGTCGAGTTCGGTCCGAACTCCAAACTTCCAAACAGCGTTCGCCCATCCCTAATAATCAGGATACATCCTGACTGTCTGCTGATGATAGGTCAGTTTCCTTTTGATTCTTGCCTTCTTAAGCAGCTCTTCTTTTGCTTGGAAGTTTGAGAATTTTGCAATAATTGTTCGGGGGGGATCAGAGTCTTTCTGCCTCAGGCGGTCGACTCTGTGAGCCCTGTCAATGCCTGCGTTGTGAAGCTGAGCCTCCTCTGGGAAGTTTTCTTTTATAATTGCCAGGATAGTCTCACTCACATCACCCCCCTCCGTTGACTCTTTCACTCCAGTGAAACACAGATTAGCTCTGTGTGATCTGTTCTCTAAGTCTTCACACTTCGTTTGCAAGAAGGCTGCCTCCCCCTTCAACTTATTTAACTCCTTGCTCACACTTAGAGACTAGTCTTCTAAAGCGTTACCTCAGTTCTTTTGACCATGCCTTCCATTTTTTTATTTCCCTCATCTACTGATAGTTTTATTTTCTGCATTTCTTTTTAAAGTTCCTTTTTCATTTGTATGATCAGAGACCACACTGACCTTTCCTCTGTCCTCAGATTCTGAAGTGCCTTGCTCCGCTTCTGTTTCTGGCACTTCCAAAGTCATTTTCCCACTGGCTCCTTCATTTTCTGAACCTCTGGGCCCTGCAGTATTTTTCTTGTGGCAAAAGTGGTCTAGAGCATTTGCTTCCAATATTCTTTGTTTGGACTTAGTTCTCCCAGTCATACTGATACTTTTTTTTTCAGGCTTTCTCAAAGCCACTCTTTAATTAAGGGCTTGTAATTAGGCTGAACGAGCAGAGATAGGGCTTCCCCCAACTAGCTGCACTGACACATGCGCAGAGCCCCTTCTTCTTTAATCTTTACTTACTTAAGGACAAAATCACAGTCTCCAGGAAAAAGGGCTTGGTAGCCTACAGCTGAGGCGCCTTGCTCAGGACACCAGAGGTCAAGGGTTCCAATCCCCTGGACTGCTGTTGTGGTCAACAAGAAAGCTGTACCTTTAGAAACTTTTGTTGGTGCCAGGGAGGCATGGGAGGCACCACCAGGAGTATATTTCCCTCCAGCTCAACCTGCAGGTGTGCTGGAGAAAGTAAAAGCAATCGGCACGCTGTGGATGCTCTGAGTCAAGAAGGGCAAGGAGGAAAAAGAAATGAAGAGATGCATGCTGATGTTTCATGTTGTGGTGAAAATTGTTTAATCTTTTTTTTCCCCATAGTTTGCATATTGTTAATATTTTATATTTCTTTTTTTGTACAGCAGTAAATTTTTTAAATGTTTTTTCTAATAAACCTTTTTTTATTAATCCTTACATTTGTTTATTTTTGTTACTCTTTAGCCAAGGAGACCAAAGGAAAAGGATTATCAGTACCATTACAGAACTAATTGAAAGAATAAAAAGGATATGTACATATGAACAGAAACATATACAGAAGTAGTTGACTTATTACAGGCCACTACAGTGCATATACTTACTGGGCTGCATTTCAACCCATAGTCACTGTAACTGTTTAATGGAAGTTGAATGGCCAGTGAATGGTAACTATGGGACTTTGGAGAGATTCAAAAAGTGGTGTGTGTGCGCCCTGTGGATCTGTATTGGGGAGGACTGCTGCTTAAAAAGCCAAATTATATGGGTACAACTTTTAATTCTATTGATCAGACACTTTTAACTTCTGGACATGTTACCAACCAACGATATCTTTTCAAAGTATCTTTTATCTAGGATGTCCTCTATAGCTTTCTTTATTATGAATGCATGTTCCAGGGTCGCCTCTTTCAATATGCCAGTTGCAGAAAATAAGCTGTCCATTCATTTCTCTATCACTTGGAGCAGAGCCAGTGCGACCAAAAGCTATGGTTTGGCTTTTGGGGAGATTTTCCGTCTGAGCGGCTGAGGCTACCTCCCTTTTCTTTCACAGCCATTCTTTGTTTTCTACGAGATAGTGGCTGTCTGTCTGGTAATGTAATGTGTGGTGGCCATGGAAGAGATACATTTTTCTGCAAGTGCGCAGAGTTATTTACTGCTTTATTCTCATCATGGACATTCTTAATTTATGCTAGCCTGAGTCCTATTCATCAATTCTGATGAACTGAATTGGTCCAGGCTTCATCCTTCTAATGTCTCCTCTGACCATCATGGCAAATATTAATAAACAATTCATAATAATACATTTATGACTCAGAGGACATATCATATTGTTCCATCAAAACATAAGTAGTGTTGAAATAATGAACAAGAAACTCATTTGCCTTCTCAGTTTGTACTAAAAGTAGGGGATGCACACCACAAGACATGAAACTCATGGGTGGCAACTTAAGGAGTTAAAATAATTTTTAAAAACCATAATTTTCACTCGGCGAGCGACAAGCGTATATTTTGTTTGTGGTCCATTAACAGCTACTACTAGCCAAGCAGGAAATAGAGTTATATAAGGGAACATGATGGGACAGTTGGGACTGGGAGAGCTGTGGAAAAACAGCAGGGAATGGATCTCCAAGTGTTGGTGGGTGGTGGTACTGGCTAAGTTCTCCAAGCAACCATGATTGGCCACTGTCAGAGACCGGATAATGGTCCTCCTTGGCTAGATGAAGCATTGTTCTGTTCTCCGACCAGAGTGAGTCAGAGTGACTGACAGTTTTACAGCCTCAAGTCTAATCCCAGGTCTATTAATTATTATTATTATAATCATTTATATAGTGCCAGCCTGTGCCTGGTGCTGTACAGAACATAGAAATAGATGCGGCCCCTGCCTGTAGCTTACAATCTAAAAGACAAGGAAAGGAAGACACTGGAGACGGGACAGTGGGAGAGACAGAGGAGAAGACAAATAAACATTCAGGCGGATACAAGTCTCAGGTGCGTGTGCTTGGCTTGGTTACAATCAGGTTGGTTGCAGTAGTTTGCAGAGGAGGGCAGACAGTAAGTATATGGGGAACGACTAGCAGGCAGGATCTGAAGGAGCGGAGGGAGGGGGCAAGGCGGATGTGGGTAGGGAGGGAGTTCCAGGCATGGGAGGCAGCGAGGGAGAAGGGTCGAAGGCGGTTAGGTGAGCAGGAGAAACGAGGGAGAGGGAGGGAGGGAACAGAGGAAGAGCGGAGAGCACATGCAGGAGTGCATAGGGAGATTAGGTCCAAGAGGTAAGGGGGAGCTTGTTTGTGGAGTATTTTGAACATGAATACCAGGAGTTTAAACAGGATACGTTCAGGAAGGGGTAGCCAGTGAAAAGAGAAGAGGAGAGGCTGCACATGGAAGAAACAATGGGCAAAGTGAATGACCTTGGCAGCAGAATCTTGGATTGTGATAATGGGGGACAGGTGAGAGCGAGGGAGGCCAGCAAGGAGGAGGTTGTAGTAATCAAGGCGAGAGATAACCATGGCATGAAGAAGGGTTTTGACAGAGGAGGTAGAGAGAAAGGGGCTGATCCCAGCCTAGCCTTTGACCTCATGGCTGCATTGTATTTGCTTCCTTTCCAATTCCTGGATCTGGTCTATGGATCCAGACCCTACCCCAAGTACTGAACAAGAACTCAGATGAGGGCATGCACCGGATCCAAGGGCTGAATATAGTAAGTGGAAAGTGGCCACATAAAAACTTTCGTGCTATGACTGTGTGGCCCCCAGGCCTTCCTTAAATTCTCCACCCCTGTAATGTATGGGGAAGGGGCAGCAGGGTGTGGACTGGACTGCACAAAGATAAGAGTGTGATAAAGCATTGCAGCAGGGAAAGCAAAGCATACATAGTGAGAAAGGATGCAGGATTTGATGGATTTAATTTCTCAGTGCAGGGAAAGGTACTAGCCTCATTTGGTTTGTGGGGTAGTGGTTCCCCACTCTTGATATAAGCCAATCATTAACTGGTGATGTGATTAGAAATTAGTTATATACAGCCCCAACTGTGTACCTGGTACTAAACTCAACCATTTGAAATTAGAGACAGCTCCCTCCCAGAGGCTTTCCTTTCCAGTTTAGGATGCACTGAGAGAAAAACACAGAGAGGGAGTGATACATATGTTCCCATTTTTGAGATATGGAATTGAACAATTTCAGATATTACAGATTATGGAACTGACAGAAAAGGGAGGCAGCAGCAGAGGATAAGGGCAGCATACCGACTCTCTCCAGCTGGTCAAGGCATGGTTATGCATGGCTAATCCATGTTATGTCTCTAAACAACCCCCAAAATCTTTCTATATTACCTTTCCCTTTCCCATTCCCACACATCTGCTGCCGCCTGCCACTGCCACACCAGTGCGCACCTAGGTTCATGTCCGAAAAACCCCATATAGTGTATCTGCTTTAATCTATGTAGATTGCAGAAACAGCAGATACAGGCAGGGACAGGAAGGGTGGGTGACTGTTGCAATTTGCAAATCAATGCCATGGGCGCAGCCCTGCCCTGGCCAAGCCTTTGAAATAGCATTGGATTCCAATGAGTTATATGAGGAATTATATGAGGAATTATATATAAGGAATTATATGAGTTATATAAGGAATAATTGGAATCCAATTCTATTCAGTTACAGGACACGCGACACGCCCCCCCCCCCCCCCCACACACACACACACAAGGAGATTCAACCACTACCAGGCCCCCCAAGCCCTCACCCACCAACATCCCTTACTAGTGTCCTCTAAAGTGTGGCTGGGCTGGACTGGTTCAGCAGCTGGCTATGGATCATGGTTACATTCTGCTCTTAAGAATGCCCCCCACCCACCCTACTCTCTCTGCCCCACTGCCAGTGCCTGCCTTAAATGTAAAGACAGTGTGTGGTCATGGAGTCAGTACAGCTGGCTGCAGCTTAACTTAAATACAAGTTTATTTTGTTTTTTTACTTTTTAAAAAACTTTTTATAGATTTGAATACTGTCTAAATTGTCCCCTCCCCCCCCCATCCCGAGCGACAACATTGTCCTCTTCACTCCGTCCTCCACCTGACTCCTTTGGAATCACTCCCATGACAAGGGGAGAAGAGAATAAATTGAGAAGAGGATCATCATGGAAGGAAACCTTTAAGACAGAAATAGAGAGACTGCCCACTACACCAGACCCCCACCTCCGGCACACTGATGCATTGGCAATGGCATTATCCCATCATCACCCAGAATCGGACAGGATCGGAACTGGGGACTGGGAACAGTGCTGCCCTCCTGAACAAATTTATTATAATAAAACAAGCCCCACAATATCTCCCGTCCCTCCTGACTCTGTGTTGTGGTGGGTAGGTGTTAGACAATTACATGCAATTCCAGTCCCCTCCCCCTTCTTGTCCATCATTCCTTCTCCTCGTCCAGGCTCCTTGTCCTGTCAGGAATAGGATTGGAAGACTCAGGGTGATTTCAGATGTTACGGCCGGCAGCATTGGCCCCAGGCCCTGGGGTGGTTCGGACAACGGGTGGGGGTGAAGGGGTACACCAACAGATGTTTGCACCATTGTCCCCGGCTGTGGGGACCACCGAACCATAGCCCAGGGTCAATGCCGCCGGCCATAACGTCTGTTGTGCTGCACACCCCCAGAGGGGACGGGGACGTGCGACGTAGTGTGCAGCCGCACGGCCCTGCCCCCTGCACTCCCCGGCTGCCCTCCCTCCCTGAGACAGGCAGCTGCAGTGGCCTATCTGGCCGATGCCACCGGGACTCCAGAACGCGGTGAAGGTAAGGTAACAGACATTACTTTTCTTTCACCACGTTCCGGATTCCCCCTAACCACGCTTCGTTCGCCGCTGTGGTGCAGGAGAACAAAGGGTATTTTCAGACGTTACGAGATCACAGTGAACCACGGTGAATATCCACCTGTGGTCAATGTTTCTCGAACGTCTGTTTGGCGGCTGCCAGATTTCGCCACGGTCAATACCCGCATGGGGTCAATTTGAACCACGCTTCCGGGCTAGCGGGGGGAATGTCCCGGGAAGCATGGTCAAAGAGATCCCCAGTGGGGACAAAAAAATATTAACGTCTGGTCGGGCGCTATGGCCCGGGATCCCCGGCGGGATCCCGGGCCATGGCGAATCTGGCCCGACGCGGCGGCTGCATTGGCCCCGCCACCCACCCGTCTCCCCGGAGGGCAGGCAACGAGACCGTGGAGGGGGCGGGGCCGTGCGGCCGCATGTTGCACCGCGAGGCCCCACCCCCTCCCAGATTCCCTGCCGGGATCCCCCGGTACGTCTTATACGGCATGACGGGGTGACCCCGGCGGGGGATGAATGGGGTGATTTCGGTACGGGGCCAATGTCTGAAATCACCCAAAGTGTGGTTAGGTTCACCAGGGGGGGGGTTGACTGAGGTGAACATCTGGATGCGCGCAAACAGACGTTCCCCTCTGTTCACACCCCCCCCCCGAGGTTGACTAAGGTTGACTGTGGTGAGTTCAGACAAACATAACATCTGAAATCACCCTCAGTCTGGATATGTGAGCGCAAGGGAACGGAGGCATACAGATATAGGAGGCCCACACTGTTACTCAAAACCATAAGGTCACTGTGGTGTAGTGGGTAAGGTGCCTGATGCAGTGTAGTGGCTGCCGGTTCAGAATGTTGGTCTGAGTGTAGCGACCAGGATTCAAATCTCCTCTACGCCTTTCCCCCCCCCTGCTCTTCCTTATTATTAATAAAATTCCTTTTACTTTGCAGACAAGTTAATCATGGATGTGATGTTTTATAAATTCTCGTAGGTTCAGTGTTGTTGATTTTATTATTATTGTGTTTTTATGATGTTGTAAGCCCCCCCAGATGTCGTAGGCATGAGGGGCTGACTAATAAATTTAATGAAATAAAATAAATAAATAATATATATATAACTTTTATAATATATATTATATATTAATATATATTATAATAAATTATAAATAATTTATATATATTTAACTTTTATAATATGTAATATATATAATTGTATAATGTATATATTGATATATATACACATCTGAATATATATATATATAAATAATAAAAATATATAATATTATATATTATATATAAATATATAAAGTAATTATTTATTTTTAATGTTATATATATATATAGTTTACAATATAATATATAGATTATAATATTATATATATAATTATAATATAGTATAATATAATATAATTATAATTATATATATTATATAGAGATTATAATATAATATAATATAATATAATATAATTCTATTATATATAAATATATTGTATCTTGTATATAAATAGATATAAAAATATATCAAGCAATATTTTTAATATAAATGTATATAAATTTATATTAAGAATTAAATAATTATTGCTTTATATAGTATATTATAATATATAATATATGTTAATATAATTATAATATATATTATTTACATTTTACTATTTATTTAAAGAAAAATTATAAATTATATATTATTTTAAAATATATAATTATATATAATTGTATAATGAATAATGTATAAGGTATAAGGTATATATTCAAAGATGTAACCACATTTGATAGTCAGAGAATCATCACAATCATTCTCCTTCTACAGAACAAATCTTCAAAGCGGAACATGACAGGCACTGTGAGGAGTATATCTCCATTCAGCTGCATCTTGCAAAGGTGCTTGACGAAGTGATAGTCCTTTGAAATGAGTTGCGTGCTGCGGAGGAGGATGCCTGTTGATTAATTTTGTTCTTGTTCTTATAGCGGTGTTTTTTTACTTCTTGTAGTTGTTACTTCTTAATGTGCTGTTCTTTACTTGTTGATGTTTATATTTTAACATTTATATTGTATATATTGTATTCTGTTGATGTATATTATAATGATATTTTTAAATTTTATATTTTTGATATAAATAAGTTTTAAAAATAATGTTATTTATAATAAACCTTTTTTCCATGAACTCAATCTTTTTTTTGTACGCCGTCTTCAGTCCAGGATACCAATGGAGCATCTATTATCTATTCTGTAGCATTATAATCTGAAATTTCCCTCAGTATAATATATATTATATTTATCATCCATTTTCTTCTAGTAAATGGGATGAAGTGTGAGTGTGACATATCTTATGGGGGTCATGCAGGGCAATGGGCATGCACACACGACTGAGGGCTCCGATTCCTCCCCCATCTGGGCAGCGGAGTGAAGTGTGTGTGTGCAGGGAGTGGTGGTGAGGAGGACACCAAAAAGTGGTGTTGTGTGTGTGTCTGTCTGTGTGAAATAAAAATAAAAAGCAGCCATGACGCCATGAGCCTCCCCCACCCTCATTATCATACAGTATTCTAGTAAATGGGACGGACCTCAATGTCCTCCTCCTGTTGATGTTAATATGGAAAATGATGGAACTTCAAGTTCAATGTAAATTTGTGATTACGCATAACCAATATCCAGTTGGTTAATGAAAGATTATCTTAGGGTGATTTCAGACGTTACGGGGCCCTTTGGCCCGGTACCGAAATCACCCTATTAATTCCCCGTCGGAATCACCCCATCACGCCGTATCAGACGTGCCGGGGGGATCCCGGCAGGGAATCTGGGAGGGGGCGGGGCTGCGTGGCGCAACGTGTGGCCACACGGCCCCGCCCCCTCCACGCTCCCGGCCCTCTGGGGAGACGGGTGGGTGGCAGGGCCAATGTGGCCACCGCGTAGGGCCGGATTCGCCATGGCCCGGGATCCCGCCGGTGATCCCGGGCCGTGGCGCCCGACCAGAAGAGACGCCAGGGTTCACCCCAGCATGGGATTGCATTCGACACGTGGTGGCCTCCGGTCCCGCCACTTCGGCTGCTCGCGTGTTGAATGCAATCCCATGCCGTGGTAACATCTGGGGGGGAACATCGTTTCCCCCAACAGACGTTACGTGATCACAGCTACCACGCGGAATTGAGCGTGGTTGACTGTGATCTCGTAACGTCTGAAATCACCCTTAGACTCCTGCTGGTGGTCCTGCTGCAAGGACACACTGCAAACACAACTTTTGCCAGCTGTTGGGATTCATGGGGAATTAATAACAGACACAGACAGCAGCAGAGCAGCAGACAGTGACACATGGGAGCAGCAGGGGAAAGGTCTGGGCAGGGCAGGCATTGATTTGCAAATTGCAACAGTCACCCTCCTCCTCCCTGCCTATATCGGTCGCCTGATCTCACCTAGATTCAGCATCAGCAACAGCAGCAATGCTAAGAAGAACACTGGGAGGAGGGGGGGAAAGCAACCTTTCTAGTTAATTATCTCATTAGCCAAGTAGAGAGCTGGGGGGGCGGGGGGCAGCAGGCCCGTATTATGGCTCATGGTGGGGGGACACTCGCAACAGGTTGTTAGCATGCCCTGCCATGTGCGATGATGTGTCCCTCCCATAGAAAATAATGGGGGTGGGGGAGCAGAGTCCAGACTAGTGCCCTAGTGCTGAGAATGAGATTCAGCGGCAGCTAGATAATCATTCAATCAGGAACTGGTCTGGATTCTAGTCTGGAAACAGAAAGGAGTCAAATAAAATGTAGAGAATTTCTCCTAAGACTGGTCTCAGTGTCTGCATGTGAATGGAATGTTAAAGTCACACAGTTTTTTTTTACCAGCCATATGCTCTGCTTAGTATGTATTTATGTAAGCAGAGCAGGGCGGGGACCTTTTTCTTGTAAACACACACAGAGAGATTTTGGAAGTGGCACTGGCCACACATCAGCTGTAGCTGCTTTTACTTGCAGGGAATCTTTTGATGGATGCTATCCAAGCTTGTTGTGAATTGAAAGGGGTTCAGCTGCTTTTCTGCACTTTGGGTGAAGCAGGTAAGCTGCTTGTCTGAATCCTAGTGAAGCAGGTCCCTTCTAATTCTAGGATCAAGCAGGATACTACTATGTTTTTGAGAGGGAGTGGAATTACTCCTCTTGGTTTCTAATAATGACTCCTTTGTTCAATCCAATGGCGTTTATTCAATAGTAACAAATTAACATGCCAATTATCAAAGGAACATTTGCACAAAACACACAACCTGCACCCTACTCTGAAACTAAACACACACATTCCCATACAAGAAGTATATGCTTACATGTCAAAGATCCTTAGGTCTCGTCTCAGAAGGGAAGACAGGGTGGGGGGCCCATAGCTGTCTGCCTAGGGGCCTGCCTGCTGGATCTAGGCTTTTCAGGACCTTTGAGAGCGATGGAAAAGGACCACTCACCGAGCTAGCCGGTGCACTGATAAGGGCTAGCGGACAAGGACTGTGAAAGGCAACTTCTCTGTCTAGGAACTGGCCTTTTATGCTGTTTCCCTTATGAGTTATCCAGAGCACGGGGCTAACAGTTCCACATCAAGTAAGTTACTCCCCTTCGCTATTCAGGTTTGGAGGGTCCTTCCCTATTCGTCACTGTTGTTTGGGGTTTGGCATGATCAGATTAGGTCCTGCCTGTCCTCCTTCTGGAAGAAAGGCATGATCTTAGGCCATAGATCTCCCCACACCATTTCTCTGAGGCGTCTCTCTGTCTGACTAGGCCATTTCCCCTTATTGCATTGCTTGGTTCTTATCTGCAACCTTGTTCTGGGAACGAACAATTCTTTCTGGTTCTGTTCTTACTGGGGCCTTTCCTTTTGTTGATGACAAGAATGTATCCCTGTCAGCATATTTCTCTTGCCAGCTTGTTTCTTATAATATGCATTTTTAATAGTTCCTAAACTTAAAATTACTATAAAGCATATAGCAAGCAAATAAAGCAAGCATATAGGAAACTCATAGCATCCTTTCAATAGTTACAGATGTGTACAATATTCTCTTGGTTAGTGTTTCAATCAGTCTATCAATTCACAAGAAGTTGAAAATGAATTTCCTTTGAAAGAATCCAATCAGGTTTTTTTTTCATCTAGTTCTTAATCTTTGGCCCTTTTGCAAACCATATTGGGTTTTTTTATTTCACTGAAGGTTCACTTAATTTACTGAAACACATAACACTTATCTTTCTAGATAGATATTTATTTATTAAGTGTGACCATAGGCCATTGCTAAATTTGCCACAAACACACATAAACAAGACAATCATAAAATTAAGTATAACATACAATATAAAATGCAAATGTAGAAAACTAATTACACAGCTCCACATGCGTAAAAATGCAAGGAAAGTCACCTAGCCACTAATTGCCCCAACTATATTACACTAAATCATGGGAGTATCCAACTAAATGGAGGCTCAATGGGCACGGAACCCACTTCACCCCCCACCCCCATGCCATCCTACCGTAACCCAAAATCTATTTGCAGAGAATGGGGAGTTTAAACTCTAAGAACTTCTGTCTCCTAGCAAATGCTGCTGTCCAAAATTTTGTCACAGGACCAGTAACGTCCTGGGAAGCATCAGCTAGTAAAATTCCCACACACCTTTCATCAGACCAACCTGAAAGCCTGTCAAGTAGGGGACCCAAACAGCTAGACCGCAAGTGAACGTAAAGGTGGCATCTAAGGAGAATGTGCCCAGATGATTCTGGCTCGAGATGGTCAAACGGGCAGAGTCTATGTGGAAGAGGAACCTTGGCAAGTCTTCCCATCCACAGCTGGGTAGGCAGCGCATTGAATCTAGCCACCGCTAACAGCCACTTCTCTCTAGCTGAATAGCTCTCGGCGAAATACCGGGCTAGCATATCAACCTGAGGTGCTATCCCCAGGTAGTTAGACATGTGCAAAGAGGCTGCGACCCCGCCCCTCTCCTCCTGGAGATCTACATCATCTCACCTACGCTTTATTTCCGTCGCTGTCACAGCTGGATCCTTTGTTGTCAAGTGAGTCCTAGAGAGACATAAACTGGCAAGATGGGCCTCGATCTTCAGGGCCCACTGGCTTCTAAAAGCGTCAGCTTGAAGATAAGGAAACAAGCCATTTTGACTCAGGTCAGTAGACCTGAGCCAAAATTTGTGGGCCGTGGCCCATGCCCGAGAGGATCACCTCCACTGACCCAACTCCAGGCAAAGTGCGCCCCCCGGGGTATTTCCTGGGGTCCTCAAGAGGGCCCTGAGAAAAATGGACTGGACACTATCTGCACTGGCAATAAGAAAGGGGGCCCAAAGTTCCATGCAAAAAAGAAACAGAGCAGTAGACTTGGCACTGAAGGCCAACAAAGCCATTTTATAAGCAGTCCTCCCCAAGGACATAAAAAACTGATGAATGGCAAAGGCTGAGCATTTGGCCACTAATTCTGCCTCTTCAATGTGCTTTTGCCATCCTCCTAAGTAATGGAAGGTAATGCCCAAATACCTAAAATCTTTTACTTGTGCAATCTGGGTCCCTTCCACCTTCCAAGAGTGTCAATTGGACCTAAGAGAACTGGCAAAAACCACCACTTTAGATTTTGAAAAATTCAGGACCAAGTCATTCTCTCTGCAGTAACCTGAAAATGCTTCCAGTTGCCAGCTCAATCCCACCCGGATCTGGGATAGGAGAGCAAGATCATCGGCAAATAGCAAGCATCCTACAGCTCGCGAGGCTAAACGGGGGGGGGGGGGGATGAAGCAGGGCCATACGTGACATGACATCATTTAGAAATAAATTTAAAAGAGTAGGGGCAAGGACGCAACCCTGCCTTACCCCTCGTTTTACCGGGACCTCCTCTGAAAAACACCCCGATGGGCCCAACCTAACAGCCAACTTGGAGTCTGCATAAAGGAGTCTGATTAGTATCAAAAGCCTACGATCTAGGGCAAGGGTCGCCAATTTGGCCCACAGAATAGATCTATTAACAGAGTCAAAGGCCATTCTGAGGTCCAGGAAGGCCACATAGAATCTCCGGTTGCACTTGGTGTACTTCTTGATTAAATGCTGGAGCATAAAACAGTGATCAATGGTTGACCTGGCCCGCTGAAACCCCACCTGTTCAGAATGGATGGTACTCGACTCAACGAGCCAGGCAGTGAGCTTCCCCAACGGGTGCTTGACATAGAGTTTGCTAATTATGCACAGCAAACTGATAGGCCGATAGTTGGATGGGTCACCAATTGCACCCTTTTTACAAATGGGTACCAGAATGGCTCAGGACCAGATGGGAGGAACCCGACCTGAATGGTCAATTTCAGTAAACAGTGAGGATAACATGGGCACCCACCATTCCATATAATTTTGGAGAAAATCGATAGGAATGAGATCCCAACCTGGGGCCCTGTTGCTCTTACACGAGTCAATCAGATCACTGACTTCCTCATGGGACACTTGCGGCCATTTGGGAGTACCTTCCAAACTGCAAAAGGACCCCTCGGGGTCAGCCTGGAAGGCTGGTGATGAAAACATATCTAAAAAATACTTAGTCCATACTTGGGCTGAAATGGGGAACAATTTCCTCGGAAGACTGGCCTCGGGACCCGTGTTTATTAATTTCCAAAACTGGCGGGAGTTACCCTTCAAGGCCGCCACTATTACCTGCCTCCAGAGGGCTTCAAAATGAGCCCTCTTCTTGCTACTTATCAAGGCCCTATACTCCCTCTTTAACTGAAAATACACGGGAGGTAAGTGCGAATCCCGAGCCCTACGATACTCAAAATAGATACTTCTAAATCAGAGCCTGGCGTTCCGACACTCCTGATCAAACCATGCCAGGCTAGGCGCTCGTGTTTGATGGTAATCCTGGTGTGCCCTAAAGTTGAAAAGAAGCTGGGTCCATAAAGAAAAATGTTTGAAAGCTTCCATGACAACCTGACCCTCCTGACTAGCGCAGATCTTAAGTCTTAATTCCTGAAGTTCCAAGTCATCCATCCACCCTGCCAGCTCTGGCAATGGAATGCTCCCCCACCTGGTGGCATGAAGTTGCTCGTAGATGGCTGCCTGACCAAATTGGGATACTCCCTCTTGTGGCAAAGCCCCTAAATACTTCCCAGATGAGTGAAGGGATATGATCAAAGGGAGATGATCACTAAACTGCTCACTTCCCACTTCGAAGCCCCTGAGGAGGGGCAGCACATTTGAAGAAACCATGGCGTAATCTAATACACTGGACCCCCTAGGGCCCAGAAAGGTAAATTCCCCCTGCTCATCACCAGGGTAGAATCCATTGAGGAGGAAAAGATTGAGGCCCACCCTCATCTTTGCCAAGAGAAGACCCCCCTTGCTAATTATCTGATCTTTGGAATGCGGGTAATAAGCGAGGGAGGAACTGGGGGGGAGGGGGAGAACATGCACAATAGCTCAACAAGGCCTCATCATCACCCCCTAGTCTAGCATTGAAATCTCCCACTAAGAGGAGATGACTATTGGGATAAAAAACTAAAATGTCATCTATAATAACCTCGAGCTTGCTCAGAATGGTGGGATCATGCTTGGGAGTATTGGGAGGTGGAACATAAATATTAGTTATGACAAACCTCCTACCTCCCACTAGCAAAATCAGCCCTAAAAGAAAAGGGGGATAATTAAAAACAGAAATCAACATGCCGTGGAGTGAGTCTTTTATCAAATAAGCCAAGCCCCCACATGGGTGCCATCTCGAAGCCACCACCAAGGATGGAAGAGAGACCACTTTATAGCGGGATAGGGCTGGGGGTAAAACTGGGGAGAACATGGCCCAGGTTTCCTGGCAGCAAAGGAGGTTGAAACTGCCTATAAACCCAATAAATTCTGGCTCCCTGGACCTAGCACCCCAACCCGTGATGTTCCAAGATCTAATCTTATAATTGGGGATGCCGGAGCCGTGTCAGAAACTGACCCCCTCTGCTGACCCTGCTGCTTGACTGAGCTCCACTGGAGAAGGAGACCATAAACTGGGTGGGTGACTTGCAGAAATCGAATTACGAAGTCTGGCGTGGACTTGGGAAACCATGGAAACCAATGGTGCCCCCGCCTCGGGCCCAGTGATTGGGGCTGGGACCACTGGGCACAAGAAAGGTCCAGACTCGGGGTCTAAAGCTCCCAGGAAAACAGTGGCTAGGGGAGGAGGACGCACACGCTCAGCAATCCGAGGCTGGTCATGCCCTTCAATGAGATTAAGGAGTCTAACATTAATTGGCCCCTGATTGCCTGGTTGTGGACCCTTTGGGGGGTTAGAAAAACTGCCATACGGCCTCTGGATTGAACAACCTTGGACTACCAGGGACTGGACTACCAAATCGTTCAGGACCTTCCCAACGTGCATGTCCCAAGAAGACAACAAACAAGCCTGGTTGATGACACAAGAAGTGAAATGGGGCATGGTAAAATAGACTATGAGCCTCTGCATATGAGTATGGGAGGGCAACATCTGAAAGGATCTGATTGCCCCTGGAGGAATCCACCCCATCCATTGTGCCAGGTGATGGGCAATGAGGGGAATAGAACTCCACCTGGGGAAAACTCCATTGCGCAAAGTTAAGATTGTAAAAGCTACGGCGCCCATAATGGGTGCCAGCTTCCTAGTGCCAAACGTGCCTTCCCCGCCCCCTCTCCTGGACCCCTCGGGGAGGTTTCCCCATTGGTCTTCCCCCTTCGACCCGGGACAGCCCCTATGGAGGGCGCTTCTGAGAATGGGCGGGCCTGGGACTGGGGGATGTGCTAAGGGGAGCCCCCACCCTCTGCACTTGTGACTCTGAGAGAAGGTGTAATATGGCCGTTAATTGGCCCTGCTTCCCCTGCATGAGGGCATTGATTTCCCCAAATTTACCCTACATTTGACTCACTAGGTCCCCCAACAATATACATTGCTTCCCCAATAGATTGACAAAGGGAGGAAGTGCAGGCGATTTATAAGTGGCTTCAGGAGATGAGGACTGCTCAGATTCGTGCATAAAATAAGGGTCCAAACAACGAAACAAGGGATCGGAAGGTTCAAAATGTAAGTCAGTAGCGGCAAAAGTGGGTGACACATTGGGGCCCCTAGTGGTAGGCAAGTCCGCCTGCTGGGGGGGCCAAACCAATACTTGGGTCCTGGACTGTGGAGTGAAAGGAATAAAATTTGTCCAACCGCTTCTGGGAGACTTGCGGCTGGTTGGACAATACCGCAACAGCCTGCCGCTTGTTCCTCTTGGGAATTTTCTTCCCCCACCATGGTAATGACAGGAGGGGGGGCCCCCACTGACAAATTCAAGGGGCACCCCAAGTCACTCCCCAGAAGCACCAAGTACAGGTGGAGGGTAGGGACAGGCAAGGAGGACAGTACCTTCGGCAGCCCCCTGGCCGGATCTCCAACAAATTGCCTGACCACAGCCCAATGATGGGCCCTCACTCCAGAGCACTCCTAAGGGCACTTCAAAGGGCTCGCATCCTTGTGCACGTGGCCCTTGTGCACAAGGCCCTTGTGCGTGCACCAACGGTGCGGCCATAGGCTTGCTAGTCTCTTAAATTCCCTGGGGATTGCTGGCTCCACCCCCATGCCGGCGCTGCTCCCCAGTCTCCCCAAGCTGACAGGTGGGTGGGTCTAACGAGCGACTTGCCTGGACTCCATCAGGGCTGCTCCCAACACGGGTCTTAGTTATATACCTGATGAGGAGGAGAGAGGGAGGGAACTCCAATGAGTGGCAGGCAGACAGCTAAGAGCTCCTCCAATCCCCCAGCTTCACCAGCCCCAACCCTCCACAGACTGGCAAAGGGCACCGGGCCCTAGTTATATACCTGATGAGGAGGAGAGAGGGAGGGAACTCCAATGAGTGGCAGGCAGACAGCTAGCAACTCCTCCAATCCCCCAGCTTCACCAACCCCAACTCTCCACACCTTATCTTTCTATATTACCTTTCCCAATCCCTTTCCATTTCGCAATTCCCACCGCACGTCACCTCATGATTTCTCTGCTGCCACACATCTGCTGCCATGCCAGCGTGCGTGTGTGTGTGGGGGGTGGGGGTGGCAAGGCTTGGCAGTGTGACAGTACTACTCTAACTGTATCTTCTCTCAATCAGTCCACTCCACCTTGTCGTGGGAGAAAGAATCGGGAAGGTGAATGGGGTTTGAAGCAGCAAAGGACTGAGTCTGAGTCTCGCTCGGGATGGAGGGGGAGGGGAGGATTAGTTCTACTTCCAATTATCCCCACTGTGAACTTGGCTCTGAACTTGGCATCTGCAGGGTTCCCTGCATATGCCAGATGCATATTCAAAGAGGAGCAATTTTTAAACATTTCCTTGAAGGAAGGAAGGAAGGAAGGAAGGAAGGAATTCTTGATAAGTTTGTGACTCTTGGGAACAGGACCTGAAATGTATTGCAATCAATTAGCTGGGTAGGTATTGGCAGCAGCAGCAGCTCATGCCTCGAATCACATGGATTATGGGATTGTGAATTGAAATCAAGGAGTGAAGTAGGTATTTCTTTATGTAAGCCGACCAGGGCAGGGACCTTTTTAAGCAGCAGTCCCATCCCCATTCAGATCCACTGGGCACACACACCACAGTAATTGTCCCCTTGGACTGAGTCGCTCGAATCTGGAATGCTTTCAGTTTAGGATGCACATGGAGATATACAAATACATAATGGAAGTAAGGTTGACTTGAGAGACAGTGACTTACCAAAGGTAAGACAAGCCAGTTATTTCAGTAAATTCATCATGGCTCCATGTGGCTGGGGGAGAGGACTGGCTGCATAAGTGCAGTCCTAAGGGAGGAGAATCGGGGCGCCAAAAATTACATGAGAAGAATGGATGGATTTAATTCTATTTGTACTATGGCAGAGTCCAGAGGGGGAGGGGAGGATTAGAAATTACCCCCACTATGAAACCTCACAAGCCGCCCTCTCTCTAGGGGTCATGTGGGTCATGTCCTAGCCCACCCATCCCCCCATCCCCAAATCACACCTCTCTCACTCATAGTAATATTCTTAAATTGCACCTCAAAGCAGGAAAGAACTCAGTGTATGATCTGTTTAAGATTTACCTATAATCGTGTGGCCACAGAGAGCAACAAAACTATGAATGGGGATTGGGCGAGGAGCAGGAAAGGACTAAGGGTGTCTTCAGACGTTACGAGATCACGCTCAACCACACTGAACCACGCTCAATCCCCCCTTGGGGCCAAAGGGCCCTGAACGTCTGTTCGGCGCACGCCAGATGTTCATCACTCTCAATACCCACATGGGGTCAGTTTCAACCATGCTTCCCGGGCTAGTCGGGGGAAGGTCCCGGGAAGCGTGGTCAAACGAACCCCCACAGGGAACCAAGGAAAAGTAACGTCTGGACGCCAACCCCCGAGCGGAACGGAACGAAACGAGCCCCAGCCGGGGACGAGGCATGCAGCGTCGCTGCCGGGCAACCAGCAACAACACAAGCACTGAAGGGAGATTTAAAGCGAAATCAGCAGCAAGCAAGCGTGGCGGGATGGAGCGAGGAGGGAGGCGGAAGAGAGCGGAGGCAGAGACAGCGACAGTGGTGGGCCAGGAGGCAGAGGAGGTGCAGGCAGGCCCAGCGATGCAGGTGGAGGGGGCACAGGCACAGGAAGGGGTCACATGGGAGCACCCGACCAGGGAGCCGGCCCGGGAACAACACCCACAGCTGCAGCCGGGTCGCGCTGCCCCGGGGACAGTGGCCAGAACGGGCCCAGAGGAGGCACCTAGGAAAAGGGTACGGGCAACCAAGGGGAGGGGAACAGGGGGCACGGGAGAACCCCCCTTGGGGGGGATCCCAGGTGACAGGCAGGGGGGCAGGGGGCCCCAGAGAGGGGCCCCGCCTGCACCCACCAACCATTCTCCCCC
>QEPC01007782.1:60076-102898 GCA_003113815.1 Sphenodon punctatus
GCTCTGTTGTGCTACAATGTTGTGGTCCAGGGCCGTGTTCCCTGTCCTGGGGGCCCGCCGGAGCCCCTCCCAGCCCTGGAAGGTGTTTGTGCCCTCAGGGCTCTGTGTTATTCTCCCTGTCGTGCCGGACCATGGCTGCCTGCCCATCCACGGGGCTACTGCTGCCCGGCCCCCAAGGGGCCCCCCATATCTTGGCCTTCCATGGGACCATGTCTCTTTGCGACCTGTGGCATACCCCTGCCGTGCAGCTGCTCCTGGCCACCCCGGGCAGCCGTGCAGGTGCCTTTGAGAGCCTGAGCTCTGGACTCCGTTACTTTGGCTATGAGGCGAGCGCTCGTGATTGCCGGCTGCATACGGAGGCCCTGGGGCTGGTTCATTTCCCTGAGGGCGCATCCCGGAGATGCTGTGCGCACATGTGCCCTGGAGCGGTTCGGAGACCATGTCTGCGCTGGTGGTGTGTGGTCTGAACACCTACACAGAGTGCCTTGCTGAGGGTGGCCCTGCCTTGGCTGTGACCTACCTTTCCTGTGTTCACGGGGCCCGTGGGTACCAGCGCAACCATGGGGCAGTGTACCAATGCCTTCTGGAGCTGGGGCATCTTCCGTGGCCCCCTTCTGCTGCCTGCTGTGTGCCGGAGTGTTCCGCGGCGGAGATGTCGGCCCTGTTGGGGGTGTGGGCCCGTGTGGATGTCCAGCTGGCTCTCACCATGCCTGATCCCTTCGAGGCCTACTACCTGATTGCCCACTAAATGTCCTTGCAGGGGTACTGCCGGGGCATGCTGCACTGGCCCCACCTGGTTCACCGGGCCAGGCACCCGGGGCCTGGGGCCTCTGGGGCCCCCAGCGGTGGCCTGTGACAGCTGCATCACCTCCCTGTCCCCCCGGTGACGTGCCCCCATTTGGGCTCCCACCCCGGTCCGGGGGGGGCCTGGTCCCCGCTGCCTGCTCCCGCCCTGGTGTGTCCACCTCAGTGAGCTCCCACCTGCTTCGTGGGGCACTGCGGCCCATGCCTGTGGCCCTGGGCCCCCTCCGGCCCCCCCACCATGGTTGCCCATTCCGGTGGCTGGGTGGGGCGCTTCGTGTGCCCTCCCACCCCGCCCATGTGCAGCTTGCGGTCCACTCCTTCCGGCCCTGGCACCGACTGCACCCCCCCGGGTGTTTTCGTGCCCTGTGGGTAGGCCCCCCCAGACTGGACTGTGTCCCTTTCCCGGTTGGGAGGGTGTTGGAGTGTCGCTGGACCTGCAGAGGAGCTCCACCGGACCTGGCTGCCCTCCATCTGCCCCCCTGTGACTGTGGGGCCCCCTACCTCCTCCTCCTCCTGGACCCTCTCCGCCGGGCTCGCTGTGCATTGGGGGCCCCCATCGTGCCTTGTTCCAGGGGTCTGTCCCCCCCTCCAAGACTGCCTCTGTTGCTGTGGGGGTGCCTCTTTGGACTGGGGTGATGTGGGGGTGGGGGTTGCTGCTGCCTGTGCCTTGCCCCTTGGTGGTGCCCCCCCTCGTCCCTCCAGTTGTTCCTCGTGCTGTGTTCCGGGAGCCCCTGCCCCCCCCTCCCGACCTTTCCCTTGTGTGTGTGTGTGTGCCCAGGCATGTGGTCGTGCATTGTGTCCCGCTGCGGGTCCGCTGTGTGTGCCGGCTGTCAGCCTGTTCTCCCTCTTCCCCTCTCCCTTCCCGTTTCCCTTGTGTGGGCGTTCCCTTGTGTGCCTTGTGGCTTAATTTGCCCTCAGGCGGCCATGTCTGTGTCCCGCCCCTGCCCGGTGCCTTGTGGGAGTTTTGCGCCCGGCGGGGGTTCGGCTGCACGTCTGTTGTGCTTCCGTGGCCCGTGATGGTTCGGCCCGGTTCCGGCCCGTGGTCCCATTCCCGGCATGTCTGTTTGGGTCGTTTTTCCACCCCCGCGTGTGGTTGCGCTGCTCACCCCCCTGGGGGTTCACTGTGGTGAACCGGCCGCCCGTAACGTCTGAAATCACCCTAAGTCGTCAGAGTCAACGCTCGGGATGGAGGGGGAGGGGAGAAGTATTTCCATTTATTCCACATTCCACACTGTGCACTTGGGAAGAAAATGAGATCATTGACCTTACAGTAGGTTGGGAAAACCAGAAAGTGGCAGGAAAATTCCTTCCTGACTCCATGTAAAGGACTCCATGACCACACTGCCCTTGGCCCCTAACATTTCAAAGGCAGGCACTGGCAGAGAGGGTGGGGGCTGGAGCCAAAAATGGAACAGAAGATCCCCAGCTACTTAAGTAAATTCATAGCCGCAGCCATAAATCCTCTCAACCCCTGTTGGAGGGGATTGGTCTTCCAGGTGGTCCAGTCCAGCAAGCAACCAGAGATTCCTTCCCAGGTGGGGGGAGTTCCTGGTCGAGCAATGATGAACTTAAGTCGTGCTATTTTCATCAAGAAAAAAAGGGCTGGGCAGTCAGCTCGCTAAAAAGGAGGTTGCCTGCCTTTCAATTAACAGGTATAATGGGTTCACTCACCTGACTAACATGGCAAGTGGCAATCCCAGAAGCTGTAGCTGCTGTTACTTGCATGATCAGGGGGGGGGGGCGGGGGCGGGAATTCCCTTCACAACAAGCCAAGGGTTGCTCCGAGTATGTATTTATGTAAGCAGAGCAGGCAGGAACTTTTTTATGTTCAACACACACAGAGGCCTGTATTCAGACATCACGTTAACCCCAGTTTACCCACACTTGAACATTTCTTATGCAAGTTGCAGGGCTGTATTGGTGCCCTATGTAGCCCTGCAACATGCATAAGGAATGTTCAAGTGTGGTTAAGTGTGGTTAGTGTCACGTCTGAAAACACCTCAAGAGATTTTGGCAAGTGATCACACACCAGCTGTAGCTGGTGTTACTTGCTTGATAGAGGGGAGCGGGGGAGTGTTCCCTTCACAACAAGCCAAGGCAAGCAGATGCTGCAACTATTTCCTCAAGACCATATGTCATTCAGGACAAGAGTGGGGATTTGGGGAATCTCTCCTCTTTCCCCGCCACAGCCCCAACCAACAGGCCTTTAAATATAATTCCCTTCACAACAAGCACAAGGCAAGCAGATGCTGCGTGCCAGTATGTGCCTGGCCCCTGGGTGTGAAATACAATCTTCTATAATGAATCACACTGGGGGACGGATATGTTAAATTTGTAGTCGTCTCTGTTGAAAGAAACCAAATAAGAGCACCAATCACAACAAATACATCAATCCAATTTGTGTTTATTGCATTGATTGGTTTATATTTTAGACTATTTTGCATTTTGAAAGCCTAATTAAATATATCTATTAGTCAGAGGAAGGCAAAACCCACAGCTCACCTCCACAAAAAAAAACCCTTACATTAGGTTGGGAAAAAAGCAGAAGGTTGTGGGAAAATTACTTCCTGACTCCATGTAAAAATGGCAGTCGGATATATGAATTCCTGAAGAATAACATTTGTTATTGCACCAAAGCATCCCAAAATTTATGAGGCTGCTTGAAAAATACTCTGTCGAGATCCCAATCAAGTAGGTGAAGAGACGATCAATTTGTCTGTGTAACACACACTTTCTGGAAAAAAAAGGAACAAGCAGAGTCATATACACAGTAACTGGTTTCCTCCAAGCTTAACTAGATATCAGTCTTTAAAGCACCCTGCGCCCGCCCCCAGGCCCTGCCAGGTTGGGGCTGCCACTGGCCAGCCACTATAAACTTGCCACTATAAACTGCAACTATAATAAACTTTCCGCCCACTATAAATGTGGGCGGCACAAAATGAGTGGAGTAACTGTGTGTGGGTAGGTCACAGCTCACTGCTCCTCATCACCAGCCCCCTCACTTTCATCATGAATGTGATTGTTTAGTGTCACCCATGAGAACTGCATCTGCTGCATGCCATAAAGCCACACAAATAGTGCACAGCACTCATACACACCAACACGCATGAGTGATCATTGATGCAGACACACCTTACACAACATACCCCCCACACACACACTCACTCACTCACATGTCACATTTGCAGTTGCATACACTTTTGAACCAATAACACTTAGCTTTCCATGAGGACTTCACTTCACAGGAGGCAGCTCTGTCTTCCCCTGATTGCCAGCACCTCCTCTTCCTAAAACTGAGGATCCTTATCATCTGAGACTGTCTGTTGGAGTTCCATGTTCTCCCAGCACAGCACAGAACCACCCACCCAACCCTCTAAGCTTGGCCTTTCCGTTGAGGCCTTGACCAAAGCCTTGGACTTGGGTTGTGTGTCAGTGCGTGCGGATGCGAGAAGAAGAACTTCTTCCAAGTCAGTGATCCAAGTCAGTGCTCTGAATATCTGGGTCGTGGAAAATGAAAGAAAATCACAGATGACAAATTTTAATGATGATTAGAAGAGGACAACACTGCCATGTTGCCACCTCCCTAAGCAATATACCAGTACCTTCTATGTATATGGACACATGCAGTGCCATCACTGGCACAGTGAGTGCTTACTTTCTCAATGCTCCTGTACGCCCTTGCATATGTCATCTTCCAGACCACAGCCCTGACGTTGTACTGCCAATGCCTCTTTAGTTAGTTGCAAAATTTCCTCATCAGTGGCTTTCAGAAAGTCCTTTTTAATTTGTGGATGGTAGGCCCTGTTCATATGTATCAATGCAAGTCGCTCAAGATTTGCACTTGATAGGCTGGTTCTTTTATTACTCACAATAGCACCAGCACAGCTGAATAGACATTCAGATGGCACACTACTAGGGGGACATCCAAGGTGGGATACTGCAAGATTATACAGTGCAGGCCAAGTGTCTTTAATTTCATTCCAAAAAATGAGTGGATCAGTACTCATGCCAACCACCCTTGCAGACATCAGGTACTGGTCGTACATGTCCTCTGCTGCTGCTAGTGTCGTAGGTCAGTGCAGAGGATCAGTTCTTCTTTGCCTACGCAGTGAACAATCCGATGCAAGGAGGCCATATTTCACAAAAAGTAGACCAAACTGAAGAAGCATGCTCTTGCGGGTTGTCTTCTGCACTGCTGTCAGTATTATTTTCTTCCATGTCAACATCTGTGTTTCCTTGATTATTGCACACCAGCCTCGATGCAATTTCATGCCGTGCAGCTACTGCTGATGCATCCTCACTCAAGACCTTGCTTACCCTCTTGAATCGTGGGTCCAGAACTGTGGCCCTCCGGTACAGTGATTGAACACTAATCATCTGAAACTGATGGCTGTCGGCAATCAAGCATAGCAAGGTACGGGCCAAGGCAGCAGCAATCTGTCCATCCTCCTTCTGAGCAAATGTGTCTGCAATATCCTCAACGTGGCTCTGAGCACTGCCAAGCTCTGGCTGAGTGAAGCATCCGCCTTACTGACAAACTCGGTCATGGTTAGAAAAGACTCCAGCAGATCTAGCAGTGTTTTGATAACATCCCACTGCGCAACTGTTAACTGCATTTCTGAAGTGTCTTTTACTGATTTGGATGCAACAACAAAGAATGTGTCCACTGCAAGCTGTTGTGTATGCAATCTCTTGAGCATATTATATGTTGAGTTCCAACGGGTGCGGACATTGATAGGAAAATACTGTAGTGGAAGTTTTTTATCTTTCTGTATCTTCCTGACACACGGTGAGATGCTGCTGATCTCCGAAAGTGTGCTTTAACTTCTTGGCTCTTTCTACTGTCTGTACTACCAAACCCTCACTCTTGAGTAATTTCTTTGCAACAAGATGCAGGGAATGTGCCATGCATGAAACACTTTCAAGGCTGACATCAGAAATTCCTTTCTTTACTTTACTTTATTCTTAGCGTGGCCATCCGGTCCTTGCTATTCAAAGCATACAAACATGAAATATCCAGACAAACAAAACAAAAAGAAGCAAAGAGACAAAGAGACACAAGCACACAAGTAATCATACAATCAGAATAAACATAAGACATACGAAAAAAGAAAACAAAAGTCAAATACTAACCCCCATCATCCTCAGAAACAGGGCCATCGCCCAAAGCCAGGGACGAAAATTTTAAAAAACTTGCCCTACACTCAAAGGTCTGGACTAAAAAAGTTGACACAGCCTTAGAGCATGCCATGTCAGCATCTAAAAGGAAAATACATATCAGTTCAAACTGGGTCCTACTAGGGAATAGGTCAATATGGGGAGCTAGGAGTTTGACGCGAAGGGAATAATAAAGATGGCAAGAGAACATTATGTGGAAGATGGTTTCTGATTCCAAAAAGTCAAAAGGACAAAGTCTCAAGCCAAAGGGAGTTCCGGCATAGCAGCCCTCCAGAAGCCGAGTGGGAAGCACATTTAGCCTAGCCCCAAAAAACAAAACAAGATGCCTCGTTGATATTTCAGAAGATAAATAGGCGGCCATTTTCCCAGTAGGCAGCATGACAAACCTATAGTGAGCCAAAAAAGCAAAGGAACCCGAAATTCCTTTCTTGATATTTGCACCATTGTCTGCAACTGTGAAGTCAATGGACAGACCAAGTGGCTCAAACCACTGCTTTCTCAGGTCTAATAATTTATCACAGATGTTCTCTGCTGTGTGAGCTTGTGGAAAGTGTTCCAAAGCAAGTATTGCTTGCTGTCTTTGCAGTCGATTCTTAGTGTCACGATGTATCCAATGTCCAGTAATAGATAGATACACCATGTGCTGCGCACTGGTCCACATGTCTGTTGTTAGGTGCACAACTGCACCTTCACAATCACGCATAACTGCTGCCACCACTTTGCATGATTCGTTGTACAATGTAGGAATGGTCTTTGTGGCAAAGTATACCCTTGAAGGTAACTTCCATCATGGGGCCATGCCCTCCATCAGTTCACGGAACCCCTCGTTCTCCACAAAAGAAAAAGGGAGCATGTCCACTACAAGCATCTTTGTCACAAGTGTGAGGTAGTACTGTGTAGTTGGGTGAGATGCTGCCCATTTCATTTGATTTTGTACAGCTTGCTCCAATGTAGTTTGCACAGAAGCACCACCAGCGGTGTGTGTTGTTGACTGATCTGTGCTTTTCATTCTGCATTGGGGACTAGTGGCAGCATTCAGAACCAACTGGTGATGGTGTTTCATGTGACTATGCATCCGACTGATTCCGGGGCAGCTCTTCCCACCTTCGTTTCCTCTCTTGATTTTTCTGCAGCAGTATTTGCACTGTACGACTAATTTCTTCTCAACACAAGCAGTGAAATGTTTCCATACATCAGTCCTTTGTGCTGTTCTTCCATCTGCGGAGTCGGTGGTGGTGGTGGCGCTGCCTTGTAGTGGCAATACCACTGTCTGACTCTCTTGTGATATTGGTGGAGCTGGAGAAGGAGGAGGAGGACGATGTGAAATACTGAACATGCTTGTGGTGCTACTTTGATGATGCACTGTGTTGGTGGCAGATTGCCTTCCTCCTTGTGCTAAAGATTTGTTGAACACAGGGGCTACCACTGATGTTCTTCTCACACATGGCAAAGAAAAATCAATTTCTTCCTGTCTCACATTGATTGGGTGATGCACAACCTTTGATCTTTTGTACGGTGGTGTGGACTCGGAGCACGAGGGTGCACAAGTAGGGTTGTAGTCAGGATCACTGTAATTGTTGTCATCATTATCACTGATATCAGTTACACCAGCATCACTCACATCAAAGTCATCACGGCCCATATCTGCAGCGGTAATAGTGGTGGTGATGTCTCCCAGGCTCTCTTGTAATGGACATTGCTCAGTTGTTGTTTCCAATTCAACAACAACTATGTCCTCCTCCTTCCACTGGCAATGTTGCACTAGCACATCATTGGATTCTTCTGACTCCACTGCTGAGTTGTCTGCATCTGTGGGTGTGTTTCCATTCATGTACTCTTTCAGTGCTTCCTGCGTGCACCGGTAAACACGGGGCCGAAAAACCTTTTTTGAACTCTGTGGCGCAGAATGTTCATCGGTCTCAGCCTGTTCCATCTCTACATGTGGTTGTTCCTCCACATGTGACTGCTGCTGTGGTTCCGGCTGCTGCTCCAGATGTTGCTGGTGGTGTGAGCGTGCAGTGGCAGCTGCAGGAGGAGCAGGAGCAGCGGTATGGTCTGACTCCTCCTGACTCTTATGCTGCTGCAATGGAAAGGATGTGGAACCTTGACCTAAGTTACGCTGCTGCTTCTGCTGGTGTTGTTTGCTTTTGCCATTGCGCAGCAGCGTTGTCAAATATTTTTTGCACTGCTGACGAGATTCATTACGTCGGCATTTGGAAGTCTCACGAGCCATCGCTTCATATTCTTCTGAATCTGTAAGTACACAAAGAAAGATTATGGTTGGAAAGACAACGCAGAAAAATGTTTTTGAATAATATGAGACTGCTATTGAGCAATGCATTTAGCAACACACTATTATACAAAACTTAAATTCAAATACATAAACTTGATAATAAAGTATATCATATATATTAGTATATTTATTATAGTAAGCAGTCTACTTTTCATATAAGTTTTAACATTAGATACTATAATTGTATATATAATATATAATATAATTTTACATCTATATAATACAATTATATTATATTATATTATATTATATTATATTATATTATATTATATTATATTATATTTACAACATTCACTTGCTATTACAGTACAGTATCCACAATCAGAGACCGAATGTTTTCGTAGAATATCGATGGGTCCAAGGTGGATAGATGCACCCCATTGTTAAGAAAAAGACTCTTCTTATCTGGGGAAATGTTATGGTGCCAAACAGAATGCATGTCCATGTCTTTCATAAATCCTCCAACTGACTTGTTGATATTCTTTATACATTTGTTCATAGCACACATGTTTGTGTTGTATCTGTTGCATTGCCTCATGATTAGGTCAGAAAACAAGATTGTACATCCACTGAATAGATTACTTATTTCAAGTAAATCCCTTTTCATGAAGTCAATGATCTCAACACCTTTGAGTACTCCTATGTCATTTCCACCAGAATGGATCACTATGCAAGACGGAAGTGCAGAATTTCAAGAAATTAATTGTCTTTCTATCTTTAAAGTGGCCAAGACATTACACCACTTCAATCCACCCCTTCTGATCCACCTCACACGAACATCTTTCACATGGAGATCACATTGTTGGTTTTCATTTCTGCAAAATTGCTCAAGTTGTGTTATATAAGAATCACCAATGAACCAGATGTTCTTCATGGCCTAGTAAGCGAATATCAAAATAGAAGGCCAGTTGGGGGATCTGCGCATGCATCTGGGCTAGCGGCTGGAAGTCGCCTGGGCTCCGCACCCCCCAGCTCTAAAGCAAGCTGTAACTCAAGTTAAAAAAAGAAAAAAATACCCAAATAGTTCAGAGATGGCTGGGAGGAACAAACCTCGCCAGAAGCTGTCGCAGACAAACGCCCTGGAAAGATTTTGCCATAAAAGTCAGGCCGCTGAACTGTTGCAAGTGAGAGAGGCAAGCAATGAAGGAAAGAAAATGACGGCGGCGCCTGCAGCTGAGCAGGAACCTGAAACTGACCTGGTCTCTTCGGGCTCTGAAGGTGAGGAGAGAGAGGGCTCCGGAGTAAAAGGAAAAAAAGCAGGAATAGATAAATCCAGAGGGAGATCAGTGCAGGAGAACTCCCCAGAGCGGCATAACAACAGGCTTAAAACAGCTGGGATAAGGCAGGAGGGGGAGAGAGGCAGCGGGGGAAAAAGACTGACAGCAGAGGCAGAGCGGGAAAGTGAAATAGACCAGGCCCCTCCAAGTGCAAACGGGGAGGAAGGAGAGGAGACAGTCTCTTTGCAAAGGCTGCTCAGGCAGATGAAAGAAGAGTTAAAAGATGAGATGAGGCAAATAAAACAGGCAGTGGAAGCAGGCAACAGGAAGATGGAAGGGATAGCAAAACGAGTGGAGGCAGCTGAAGGGAGAATTTCTGAATTGGAGGATCACTCCCTCTCCACCCAGGAGCAGCTTGATAAATGTAAAGGTGAAACTGCTTTCTTGTTAGCAAAGTGTGAGGATCTGGAAAATCGCTCACGAAGAGGAAATTTGAGACTGAATGGAGTAAAGGAGACAGGGGGGATGGAAAAAATAAATGAGATAATATGGGCTATACTAAAAGAAAATTTCCCTGAAGAGGTTCACTTGCATGCTGTTCCAATCGAAAGGGCTCATAGAACAGGGCGCCCACCACAGAAAGATACAGATCCCCCCCGCCCTATACTGGTCAAATTCCTGAACTACAACACCAAAGAAGAAATTCTAAGGGCAGCCAGAGCCAAGAAAAAATTGTATTTCCAGCAACAGAATATAAGAATATTCCCTGATTTTGCGGCGGAGACGGTAAGAAAAAGAATGAGATGGGGAAAATACTTTGGAGAGTTGATTGAAAGGAACCTTAGACCCAGGCTGATATTTCCTGCTAAAATGCTGATTTTTGAAAATGGAAAGAAGAAAATTTTTGAAGCAACAGAGGACTTAGAAATATTTCTTGCAGCTCAGTCAGGGAGACCTAGAGCAAGAGAGCAAACCTGAAATTTGCCCTAGAGAATGCACAGAACTGCTCAGCATTCAAGCTGGTGGAAAGATTGCAAAGCAAGTGGGTTCATTAGTGGATGTAGAAAACAGTTAAGAATGTTTAAAGTTGATGTTTAGGGGGATGGAATGATAACTTGATAAAAGAACTGTTTGACTTGTTTTCTGGTTTACCTTGCTGATTGGTACAGATCTTATGGCAAAAAGAAAAAAAGTGGGTGGAAAATATACAAAGAAGGGGGAGTCACACACTGTTGCTGAAATCAGCTATGAATCCCCACATTTCTTTGCAGCTCAGTCAGGGAGACCTAGAGCAAGAGAGCAAAGCTGAAATTTGCCATAGACAATGCACAGAACTGCTCAGCATTCAAGCTGGTGGAAAGATTGCAAAGCAAGTGGGTTTATTAGTGGATGTAGAAAACAGTTAAGAATGTTTAAAGTTGATGTTTAGGGGGATGGAATGATAACTTGATAAAAGAACTGTTTGACTTGTTTTCTGGTTTACCTTGCTGATTGGTACAGATCTTATGGCAAAAAGAAAAAAAGTGGGTGGAAAATATACAAAGAAGGGGGAGTCACACACTGTTGCTGAAATCAGCTATGAATCCCCACATTTCTTTGCAGCTCAGTCAGGGAGACCTAGAGCAAGAGAGCAAAGCTGAAATTTGCCATAGACAATGCACAGAACTGCTCAGCATTCAAGCTGGTGGAAAGATTGCAAAGCAAGTGGGTTTATTAGTGGATGTAGAAAACAGTTAAGAATGTTTAAAGTTGATGATTAAGGGGATGAAATGATAACTTGATAAAAGAATGTTTGACTTGTTTTCTGGTTTACCTTGCTGATTTGTACAGATCTTATGGCAAAAAGGAAAAAAAAGTGGGTGGAAAATAGGCAAAGAAGGTGGAGTTACATACTGTTGCTGAAAACACCTATGAATGCCCACAATCTTTGGTTAAAGGGGTAAAATGATAATTGTTTGAAAGATATTGGGTGGTTTGCTAATTGTTGAAGAGATTTAAATATCTGAATATTAATTAAGAGCTGGGGGGTGATGGGAGGAAGGGCACACGGTGGATTATCCTTTTTAGTCCGGGTGGTTGTACTTCCAGAGGATCCCTGTGGGGAGGAAGGGGAGAAGGAGAGGTGAGCGAAGTAGCTCATGGGGGAGAAGAGAAGTTTAACGGGAGGGGGTAGGGGATGGGATAAAGGGGGGAGGAAGGAAAGAGGTGAAGTCTTATTTGGGAAGGAGGAAAGAAAGCAAAACGGAAAACAGTCTCTTAGGCAAAAAACTTATAAGGATAAGAGAGAGCTAGCTATAAAAAAGCAGACAATTAAGTATTTCTGGAGCACCAAAAACTCAGTCAATCGAGATGTCAGAGGATTAACCATCCTCAAAAAATTTGCCAGATTAAAAGATGACTGACACCAAAACAGTCACTCTGAATGTCAGAGGCCTAAATTCCCCTCAGAAAAGAAAGAGGGTCAGGGATTTTGTGGAGGAACAGGGGGCGGATATATTTTTTCTGCAGGAGACACACTTAATAGCAAAGGATGTCCCTAGATTTATGACAGCCAGAATAGGAGGTTTATGGGCCTCCTGCTCTAAAAGGAAAAAAGCAGGGGTTAATCATAGGATTTACCAAGAAGAAAAGTTTTATACTAGAAAAGAGCATAAAGGACAAAGAGGGAAGATTTCTGTGTTTGGTGGGTAATCTGAATGGATGGCAAGTGACATTAGCAAACGTATACGCTCCCAATGCTGGTAGGGTGAAATTCTTCAAAGATTGCTTCGAGAAAATTGCTCAGGTGTCCAAGGGTTCAGTAATAATACAAGGTGACTTCAATACCACCCTCACTGACTTGGATCATTCCAGGTTAGGAGGGACGAAGGGGGAACAGAGGGAATTAAATAGGATGCTAGAGCAATTTGGATGGATTGATATTTGGAGGCACCTAAATGGAAAGGAGAGGGATTATACTTTCTTTTCCGCCATACACAACACTTACACACGTATTGACCATGTCTTGATAAATAAAATGGAGGCACACAGAGGAAACAGATGTATAATTGTACCGGTGGTGATGACTGATCATAGTGCTGTAGTTACCACGTTTAAAGAGCAAGGAAAACAACGACAAAGGATTAGTAACTGGCAATTAAATAGAAGCTTGCTTAGAGTTAGGGAGAATAAGGATCAGCTGAGAAAAAGCCTGTTAGAATTTTTTGACCATAATGTGGGTACAGTTAACTCTCCGGCAACATTATGGGAAGCTGCAAAAGCCGTAATTAGAGGTAATATAATCGCCTTAAATGCCAAAATAATAAAGGATAAAAGACAGCAGAAAAAGGAGGCATACGCGGAGCTACAAAAATTGGAGGCCTTAAACAAGATTAGGTCTAATAAAGCCCTAAGACGGAAAATAATCAAAAGTAGAGAAACTATAAATGCAATAGAACTTGAGAAAACCAAGATTCAACTCAGGAAAATAAGATTCCATTTTTATGAACATAACAATCGGGCGGGGAGAACTCTGGCTAACCTGGTAAAGAAAAAACAAAGAAAAGCACATATATCTAGAGTCATAGATAAGCGGGGGAATTACTGCACAGAGCCACAAGATATTAAAGGGGCCTTTCTTGATTTTTACAAAAATGTATATACTTCTACCAACCCGAAAGATCCAGAGATATTTTCATTTCTGGAGGGGATACAAATTCCCAAAGTGAACATAGGGCAATTGGCTTTCTTGAATGCAGACATCTCACCAAAAGAAGTGCAGGAGGCAATAATAGCGTCAAAAAATAATAAGGCGGCAGGACCAGATGGGTTTCCAAACGAGTTCTACAAGGCATTTCAGGATATCCTTGCGCCTCATTTAACGGCAGTGTTTAATAATATACTAGTGGAGAATGAAATGCCGCAGGATTTTTATAATGCCATTATAACAGTAATCCCTAAGCCAGGAAGAGATTTGGACTGTTGCGGGAGCTATAGACCGATATCTCTGTTGAACTGTGATTATAAGATTTTTGCAAAAATTTTGGCAGACAGGTTAAAATCAATAAGTGAGGAAATAATACATAGAAACCAGACTGGCTTCATACCTGGCAGACAGGGCAGAGATAATATAAGGAAAGCAATCAATATAATATTCGCACTGAACAAGCAAAAAATCCCAGCCATGGTCATCTCCGCTGATGCGGAGAAGGCCTTTGATTTTATTGAACCAAAGTGTCTATTCAGAGTGTTAGAGAAGATGGACGTGATAGGGAATTTTCTGAAGTGGCTCCTGGCAATATATAAGAATCCAAAATCTAGGATTTCAATAAATGGCGAGCTCACAGAGCCATTCATTTTACAAAGAGGGACGCGGCAAGGATGTCCCCTTTCTCCCTTGCTCTTCAACCTGGTCCTAGAGGTCCTAGCATCGGCGATTAGGCAAAATGGAAAAATAAAGGGTGTTAAAATAGGAGCCATTGAAAGCAAATTATCTCTGTATGCAGATGATCTTTTGCTGTACATAACGGAGCCAGAGGATTCTCTACCAGAATTAATAAAGGTAATGGAAACCTTTGGAAGCATTTCAGGTTATTCAGTAAACAGAGACAAGTCCTTTGCTTTAGCCTTTGGCTATGGGAAGGAACAGGATAAGCGGCTAAAAGAAATGTCACCCTTCCCAATAACAAACTCAGGGTTAAAATATCTGGGGGTGGTACTCACAAAAAACACTAAGGACCTTTACACAGTAAATTTTCTCCCGCTGATAAAAAAACTAAGGGAAGAAATACAACCGTGGCGCAAACTGACGGTATCATGGCTAGGCAGAATAAACATGTATAAAATGATGGTGCTACCTAAGCTGCTGCATAAGCTCATGGCAATACCGATTGCACTACCAGAGGCCTTCTTCAGACTAAATGAGGATCTGTTAAAAGATTTGGTGTGGAATGGCAGAAAGCCACGAATTAGGAAAGATTCATTAATGCAAGTAAAGGAAAAAGGGGGACTAAATGTACCTAACCTAAAATTATATCACAGAGCAGCAATTACATTGAGGATTTATGACTGGTTTCAGGAGTTCAACGCACCCGAATGGGTGAGGTTAGAGAAAGAACTGACACAGGCAAAAGAATTAAAAGAACTCCTAGTCGATCAAGGGAAAATGTCGGCGGAAATCAGAAGAGAGCATCCATTCGCAGGAATATTGTGTAGGAACTGGCACATACTGAGGAGGAAAATGGGGTTAGAAGGAGATTACTCCCCCTTCACCCCAATAGACTCTATAATGGCCAGGAAAAGAGGTATAGCACCGGGGCTCAGGGAATCATTAAGAAAAAAGGGGATAGTAAGAATGGGGCAACTATTTACAAGAGGGAACTTTCTATCCATAGACAAAATAGAAGAAATAACGCAAGACAGAGTAGATATTTTCCAGTACTTACAAATAAAAGGTCTAGCAAATGCCCCCCAAAATAAAGAGAAATTTAACAGGGAACCACTTAAGTTGGAAACGCAGATATTCAACAAAAATAAATCCTCAGGAAGATTGGGAAAGTTATACAAATCAATAAAGGAACTATACTATAAGGCACCAGTAAAGTATATAGAAGATTGGAGGAAGGATTCAAACCTATCCCTAGGGCCGGAACAGGAAAGGGAGATATGGCACCATATGAACAGGTGTGCAGCTTCCTTAGAAATCAGAGAAGTTCAGCTTAAACTATCAATAAGGTATTATCTGACCCCGGTGAGGCTGAAATTCTCTTGTACATCTGAGAAAGGGATATGTTGGAGGGGATGCGGCGAAATAGGCACTTACAAACATTGTTGGTGGGACTGTCCGAAAGTGTGTATATTTTGGTGCAAAGTATGGAAATTAATCAACAAAATAGCAGGGGAAGTGGTCCCTCACAAAATGGAATTAGCTCTGTTGGGTCTTTATCCAAAAACAAAAAACATGCTCAGGTGTCAGAATTCCTGCAAAATAATATGTCTTGCAGCAATAGCAGTGATTGCCAAGCACTGGAAGGGGGTGGAGGACTTGTCAATGGAAGAGTTGTATCGAAAAATATGGTTCATGTACACTATGGAAAGATTGCATGCTGATCTCCATGATGAAATGAGTACCTTCGAACAGACTTGGACACCAGTGATAAGGGCTCTGGACTAAAAAGTATGAAACAAGAAGCTGAATATTAGCGGCTCCTAAGGACAGGAACGTAAAGAGACTTGATTTTGAATACTGTCACAGAAACTCAACGGGAACTTTCTCTTCTCCTCTCCCAAGACTTCTATTAAAGTATTGTTGTTAATTTTATCTGTAGAGCTATGGACCAACTAGACAATCACTATGTATTGCAGAGATGGATTGTAGACGGTCAATGTTTGTTCTATTGCAAATGATTTATAAACAATAAAATATATATATAAAAATAAAAAAAATAAAAAATAGAAGGTCAATTTAAAAAATGCAGTCACACAAAACATGTACAAAATTACTTATTATTCCCATAACATATTCCTTTTCTTTCCTAGCAAGTCTGTAAGCATTTAAGTCACAAATCTATACTTTTAAATAAATAAATCATTTTGTATTGTTTAAAAAAATAATAATAAATGGGTTGTAATGGGAGGGAAAATTTCTTACCTTATTATCTGGCTGCTGCAGTGCTGGCCGTGTCCTCTGTGTGTGTCCCACAGTGTCCACTGTCCGCCTCCTGGATGAAAATGACACCTCCTCCTAGTAGTTGCTAAGAAATCCAAGGAGGAGGAGGCAGGCAGGAAGCAAAAGTGAGTGCACTGAAGCTGAGCTGTAATTAATGATCATTGATGGTAAATTAATGTTAATTTAGACATGGTAATGTGAGGTAATGTATATATAATGGTCATGTATACACACACACAAACACACACACACACAAACAAACACATATGGGTAGGGATGCTTGTGGGTTTAACTTAAGGCTTAGGGTAAAAGGCTTCTTGCTGTTGCTGCTGAGAATATATTGTTGCAGAGGGGGGAGCCTGAGGGGGTGTTCAGCAGCAAGCCCCCCACACTAGGAACTAGAAAGTTTTTGAACTAAGTGTAAATGAGCATGCAGCAAATTGGAGGGGGGGGAGGGAGAGGTAGCATTATTCCCAACTGATAATAGCATTGCTTTCAAATTCCAACTGCTATTTCATTTCAAAACTCCCTCCTGAGTCACTCCCTGCCAATGCTGCTGTGGCATGGTCAGTCACCTTTGCTTCATTCAGACAGCATCGATTCTAAATCCAACATTACATCAGTAAGAACGAGAGCTAGTAGTAGTCTACAAAGGGGGGAGGGGAAGGGGGGAATGCAAACTTTCGCACTGTTAGTTAATAGAGAGGTGGGGCAGCGAGCGAGCGGCTGTGTGACTCATCAATCATGGCAGTTGGGAATTTAAGTCAGGGAAGCCACAGACAAATGGGGTGGGGTGGAGTACAGCTCAGGTACAAGTTCAGTCACAGATGGAATATACTCAGGGGTTTGATACTACGTTTGTCTTCCAGAGAGTCACAACAACACTTTTTTGTGTCCCCACTCCCTGCAAACACACACACACACACACACCACTGCCCACTGCATGGGACGGGCCAGCCCAGATGCGGAGGGGAGGGAAACACAGAAACCTCAGCCGCTGTGTGTGCGTGCCCATTGCCCACTGCCAGCATGACCCCCATGAGATGTCTCCCACTCCATCGCACTCCCATTTACTAAAAGAAAATGTTCAAAGCTCTGAAGCCGGTGGCGCTGCCACCACCTGCCACCACAACCGCCACCTTGCTTCAGTTGCAAGCAACAACCCACCCAAGTTGCATCCCAGGACCCAGACCCATTACATTACAATTTTGATCCCTATACTAAAACTGGTTGGGGGGAGAGAGAGTCCGCCACGCACCCGGTGCAGTCATGGTGCCTATGACAGTCATGTATTTCAAGTTGCAGCAACCACACACATACACACACAGGTAGGAGATAAGCAGGATCTGAACCCTGGTCACCACCATCCAAGGTTAGTTTCAAGTTGCAAAAACTTCCTTTAATTGCTTGCGCCTTTTAGGCATAAAAAGTATCCAACTAGTAATTTTTGGAGCTAAGCGTTGTAATAACCATGCTGCATATGCATGGCACGGCAATCAGTGATCACCGTCCCTCCCATCCCGAGCTCCGGCTGCTAATGCTGTATTGGTCAGTCACCTCAGGTACATTTCAGACAGCATCGATTCTCAATCCAACATCAGTAACGAGACTAGTATTAGACTACAAAGGGAGGAGGGGAAGGTGGGGGAATGCAAAGGTTCACATTGTTAGTTAATTAGCTGGTTAGCTAAGTAGAGAATAAGGTGGGGCAGCGATCGGCTGTGTGACTCATCAATCATGGCAATTGGGAATTTAAGTCAGGGAGGGAAGGCAGAGGGGGCACAGACAAACGGGGGGGGGGGGAGTACAGCTCAAGCACAGTCACAGATGGAATATACTCGGGGGTTCGATACTGAGTTGTCTCCCACAGACAGTCACAACAGCACTTTTTTGTCTCCTCACCACCACTCCCAGCACACAAACACACACACACACACCCTGCTGCCCACTGCACGGTGGGGTGGCCCAGCCCAGATGGGGTGGGGGGGAGGACTCTCCGAGCCCTCAGCAGCTGTGTGTGTGCTGTGTCCCCATTGTCCAGCATGACCGGTACCCCATGAGATGTCTCCCACTCCTATTTACTAGAAGAAAATGTATGATAATGGGGCAGGGGAGCAGCAGAAAGAATATGGTGTGATGCTGACGCTGTGCTTCTTTATACTGTGCCTGCTACCATGACCCCTCTGCTGCCACATTAAAATAATAAAACTACCTGCTATGTGGGTGGGGTAGCTCAGCTCGTTCTGAAATCTGAACTTCTGAGTCTGACTCTACACCAGCCACCGGCCGGCGCTTCATGTGGTCCCCTCCCATTGACTCCCGAGTCCCAGTGACCTTGACCCATAAAATTAAATAACTTAATGGGTGGGCTGGGGGTGGGATTCAGCAAAGCTCTGATCTGAAGCTGGATGCACAACAGCAACTAAAGTTGCATCCCAGGACCCAGACCCATTGCATTCCAATTTCCATCCCTACTATAGTCAAACTCTGTGTGTGTGTGTGTGTGTGTGTGTGTGTGTGTGTGTGTGTGTGTGTGTGTGAGAGAGAGAGAGAGAGAGAGAGAGACCGCCCCCCCCCCCCCGCCCAGTGCCTATGGGTGAAAACAGACATGACGATAACCACCCTTTAACCACCCTTGGTGATCATTTATGCATTCTTCAGGGCTGCATAGGGCACTAATACAGCCCTGCAACATGCATAAATAACCAACAAGGGTGGTTAAAGGGTGGTTAGCATCATGTCTGTTTTCACCCTTGGTCATTATGCATTGCAATTTGCAGAAATCTCTCTCACACACACATTGTCACACACACGCTCGTTGTCCGACTCACTCCAACTCAATCTGGGCTGGGGCTGGACTGGTTGCAGCAGGCCGGCCCCGTGAGGGTCATGGTCCGGACTCGTAGACAGCGGACGCTTGCAGACTGCTAGTGGATGGAGGGGAGTGCAGCTGCTGGCTGGCTAGCTAGCTGACCCTCCTGATTACCCTGGGACTGGGAGTGCAGGATTTGGGAATGGGAAGGAATGTGGGATGGGAGGGAGGGAAGCAATCTATCTGCAAATGACTCCAGGGGGTGGGGGGTAAATCACAGTAATAATCACAAAACTCAACAACCGGCAACGGCAACCAACTACATACATATCAATGATGAAACTTGTAAATCACAGTCACTTACACAAAAGATTTTGGTAGATTTATGATCAAAATTCAGCAACGGAATCTCTCTCTCTCCTCGTGTTGCGCTGCGTCACCGGTGTCGCTGCTCACAGCAGCTCCATCCTTTCCAAGGAGAATTGGATCAAGGGAGGAAAATGGTAGAAGCCCCCCTATTTAAAGGGGCAGCAGAATGAAATTTAAATAAAACCAAAGATAAGGGTGGTCTGGTCTCTGAACCTGGCCACTCAAATTGGGTCAGTGCGGGTCGCGCAGGTGGAGCCAACAGGAAACAGTTTCAGGAATCCGGGTGGCGGAACTATGCTGCAATGCTGAAATACTCACAAAGCTGCCACGCTTTTACCAACCTGCCGCTTCCGCTTGAAATCTCTAGTGGAGCAAAAATACCGTGGTAGCAAACGCGGAAAGCTGCAAGTGAAGGCATCAAAAAGCTCCGTATTCCGACCTGTGCTGCTTTGTGTGGAAGAGAGATTTCTATCAGTAAATGCTAGGGGTGGGAAACCGGTAGAATCCGGTATCCGATAATGCCGGTATCGGGTGTACCGGCATTATCGGATTCGGCCCGGTAATCCGGACCCGGTACCGGATTTCGGGGTACCGGTTTTTTTACATTGCAGCCATTTAAAAATGGCTGCAATGTAAAAAAAATTAAAGCCCCAGCTAAAAAGTTTTTTTAAAAAAAACCCTCCCCGAGTCCAGGCTGCGCGGGTGGAAGGGGGGACACCCCCCACCCACCCTGCCCAGCCTGGCTTTTTGTTTAAAAAAAGAGTAAGCGCGACCCCGAGGTCAGGCGAGCCCACCCCCCAGCACCAGCGGCCGCGGCGTCCCCGCAGCCGCCGGTAAGTATGACCCTGACCCGATTCCCGGGGGGGGGGTTTAACACCCCCACCCCCTCCAGGGATCACCCCTACTAAAGGCTCAGTGCGCTTGCCGCTCTTACCTTTGGGAGCTCCGGCGGCGGCGGGCGGTCCGGAGGCCTCAGCGCCGGCTGTGGCTGCCGGCGTCAGGACGCTCTAGTCCTTCCGGTTTTCGGGGAACCGGTAACCGGTAAATCCGGTAACCGGTAATGGGCCCGGGGTCCCACATGCTGCCGTGGTGGTATGCCGCTTCACCACTACCAGCAGGGCCCTTTCCATCCCCATCAGCCCCCCATCCACACACTGGAGTGGAGCGCACCAGCAGGCCCTTTCCACCCCATCAGCCCCCCATCCTATCATATATACACACCCCAGCAGGGATTTTTCCACCCGGGCAGCCCCCCTCCCATATGCAAAACGTTGCTCATTCCCACCCTCAGGAAGAGGTGCAGTGGGCATTGGGAGGGAGAAACCTTTTTGTGGGGGCGGGGGCCCTGGCCCCCAAGAAACCCCAGCCTTGCAGTGGAATTCCAAGCAGGGCAGAAGAGAGAGCTGCAGCAGACAACAGAGACAACGGAGCAGACAACAGCGTGCACAATGGAGACCCCTTTCCCCCACTGGAACCCATCTTCCCCTTCCTCTTCTCGTGCACCCACAAAAACCTTTCCCCTCCTATTTCTCCTCTGTCCTGACCTTCTCTTCCCTTTAATCTCTTCTGATTCGGCTTGTTGCAGGACTGGGAGCTAACTCAGTCCTCCCAGTTCTCCAGTCCTGAAGGAAGGCTTGTGTCCCGAAGCCTACACCTTCAGAAGACTACTGGTGGCCAAGGAGGGCACAAAAAATTGAGGATTCGGAGGTTCAGGATAAAGGTAGGCGATGGCAACATGATCTATTTTGGGGGTCTGGTTGTGGGGAAAACACTGATGCAATGTAAACGCTGAACTGCACTTGCTGGATTGCTAGTTTCAGCCCTGCCCCAGGGCGGGGAGATGGAGCCTTCACTGCCTGTCCCCATGGGGCTATGGTCAAATGGGGAGAGAGAGGGCTTATTTGTGGGGATTGATTTGGGATTTTTGTTGTGGTGTTCATTGTGTGGGCAATGGCATTGGAACTGTTGGCATTGCCAATTGAATGTGGTTGTCAACTAAGATGGTAGATTTGGGATTTATTGACCTCTCTCAGTCTCTATGCAGTTCTAGTAACAAACTATAAACTGTGTGCTTGACTGACATCACGTGCCACTGTGCGTGTGTCCTCCACTGGCAGTTGCTGTGATGATACTGTGAGATCTAACTTCTGATTGCTGTGGGAAAAAAAACCTTATTTTTAAAAAGAAAAAAAGTAGTAGTGGGCACTGCCATGGGGGCTACAGGGGCTGTGGGGGCTACTGGACACAACGTGTAGTCTGGTGGGTAGCAGTAGTTAAGGAAACAAGTGAATCTGTTCTTCACATGTTGTCTTTATTACAGGTAATTTCATTTAAAAAAAATAAAAAAAATTCACCCACTGATTTCAATGGGAAAACTTCCCCATTGATTTCAATGGGGAAAAAACTGGTACCGGTATACCAGTTTTAATCCGATAATCCAAGAACCGGTATCTGGTAAAACCGGTATCCGGTATTTTCAACCAAGTTCCACCCCTAGTAAACACCACTTGCGGTGGGTATAGGTGGGTGGGTGCTCCTGTGCAACACCCATCTCCACCCATGGAGCATTCAGCAGTGGTGTCTTTTGCTCCGTGAGTGGGTGGTCGTTGGAGATGGGTGTTGCGCGGGAGCACACACCCACCTACACCCACCACAAGTGGTGTTTACACAGATGCCTCCACCCATCTCCACCCAGAGAAATTGGGTGGAGGCATCTTGTGTGAAAAGGGCCCTTGTTGATTGGCTGCATTGTCGTCCTGCAACATGTATAATAAAATGTAACACCCATTTTATCGGTGTTAGAGTGTCTGTGTAAAAGTGGCCTATGTCTAAATAGTAAAGATGGGACTATCGGTGAATTATCAGTTACTAGTTTTATAGGTATCGGATTAATCTGATATCGGATTTAAAATGACCACAACGTTAAAGATCTGAAAAATTGGCAATGTTAAAAAACCAATATGCCGATACTGATATTATCGGTATTATGGGATGAATCCGATATCGCCAATTATTGGTATTATCAGATTAATCCGATACCGATAGTCCCATCCCTACTAAATAGTATATTCCCCTCATGTGTAGCAGCTACTTTGTTGCTATGCTCTCCCCTGCATGAGAGCCACTGGGTCCACTGCATGGGCAAAAGGGTTGCATATTGTTGTGATGTCTAGAGAGGACCTCACAACAGCTTTAGGAATCGCTCCTCACATATACACTGGAGATAGTAGAAGGAATTCCCTGGCGGCAGCAGCATGAAGTGAACTGGGGGGAAGCTGCCAAGTCTGCTCCCTGCTTTGCTCTCATACTGGAGAGTGCTGGGCATCAGCAACAGCAATCCTGGTCCACAGTGCTTCTCCAGCCTCCACTGCCTGGTGCCTGGTTAGCTCCCTCTTCTTCCCCCCAACACATAGCAACTTGTGGGGAGCTGCTGGCTACCTACAAGTGGTTATGCTTAAATATATATATGTATATTTTAAAAAGCAGTCTCATGGTTGGGATTACCCATGCTGGCATTCCCAATTCTTAGCTGATGTGATGTGTAAAATGACACATTATCTACACATCCACAAATGGTGTCACATGTACAAAGGTTTGGGACCCTCTCCTGTGCTTGGGTATCCCCTCCAAACAGACAGAAATGCAACTCTGAAGTGAGATTTATCCAATTCATAATTTTATTAGAATCTGAATAGAGGTGATATTTAAAAGAGCAGAGGAAAATGACTATACAAAGAATTTATAGAACATTCATTTACATACTGAATACTTTTTTATACAGTTTCAAGAAAGAAGGCAAAAATATTCACTAATAGATAAGGCAGATAAGGAAACATTAAAATCTTAATGATACCGTTGAATAAACAAACAGGAACCATTGAATTAAAAACATGGCTTTCAGCATTCTCATTTAACACTGTAGGATTACAGTAGTATATTGAACAAGCAGGTTAATAGGAGCGTGGCTAAATACACGTGCCAGCTTGCTGGCACTATCTGTGAGACTGCATATACACATCTCCCCAAAGCCTGGGAAGAAAAGTGCTGTGTTAACTATGTTGTTCTGTATTTACCATGAATCTCAGATTATGAGACTGTATTGTGGTATGCATGAAACTACTGTACTTACAGTTGTAGTTTGCTTAGTGTAGTTTAAAAATGCTCATATAAAACAAAGTGTGTGGGAATATACCAAGAAAGCAATGCATATTAGAAGAGTTGGCTTAGTGCCTATTCCCCACTACTCACTGGTAGCGAAGTTTCCTCACTGACCACTACACTAAAGGGTGTATCATCATGATCAGCTGTTCTGCATTAACAGCCCATACAAACACACTTTCACCACCCTATTGTTGATCAAGGTGGTTAAACAATGGTCAACTGGGGTAGTTGTGCCACTTATGTTATATTGGTCAAGTTGTACCATTTATGAAAAATGTGATTCAGCAATGTTGAAACAAATGATTGAGGAAGTTCTTGAGCAAACACCCTAAGGGTGCATCTTCATGAGATGAAAAAATGTCAAAACTGGTTTCCCTCAGGTTTTTAAAATTGTGTCTCAATTTGGGTGCAAAATTCTTTGGCAAATGACTCACAAGTGTCAGGGTGCAAACCGAGGCTTAACAATTGTGCTATTTCCATCTTGCACATTTCTTGTAATGTGGGAACAGACATATTCCACTTTCAGTCATCAGCCTCACAGACACATGAGAGAGCCATGCAACATCATGGAATTACTAGCAGTCTACTGCCTAAGTTAAAAGCAGGGGAAATAATACGTGAAAAACAATGAGACACAACTGTTTTCTCCTGCAGGATATTTTAAAGGCCCCAAATAGCAAAGACAATTTACTGCAAATCAAAATATCCTCAGCACAGAGAGGTGCCCCTGAGAGAATGCCCCAAATGTAACTATTCAATGGAACCCCTCTAACGCAACACTCATCTTGGGCAGAACTGGAAACAGTCTGATGCACACAATACACCAGATACATGGCAGACGAGAATTCACTTAAGAACTTCCAACTAGAATATAGCAGAAATTTCAGCTGAAAACAATCCAGCACTAAATGATGCTTGGAAGTTCACAGGTCATCTGCTAACCTTTTGTTTCCTGGGGATGCTGGTCTTCCAGTTAAGTTATTCTAATAGAAACCACTAGGGTAATTCATCCCAATTTATTTAACAGAGGTCAAGGTTTTAATTTAGTCAGAAATGTTTTGCAATCCATTCGTTTTCAACAGTACATAAACACTGTTGAATTAATACACTGCTCTGACAGAGGAATAAAAGCATTTGGTATAAATCCGAGGCACTTGCCTTTGTTGCTTCAATGGTAGCTATGCTTTGGACTTCTCAATCTTTCTGTGTGAATACAATGCCCAGTACTACCAGTAAAGTCACTTTCAGGTCCAAATACACTAATTTGTAATTCTGCCTCCTGTCCCCACCTCTGATGGTAACAATTCTGTTTGTCTCTCTTGTACAAGATGCCCATGTTTGTCAAATAAAAGGAGACAAAAAAGAACATTGACTATGATGGGGAACTGTCACACTTGTCATTTAGCCCAGCTCTCAGCATGCTAGATTTCCTCATTCCACCTAAGCATTCAAACAAATAGCAGTAGTAAAATTAGTCACCCCAATGTCCAGAATGACCATATGTTGATTACCACATCATCTCTGTATCACTTTAGAAAATCAAGGTCATCCATGTATTAATTTGGCCCTCTCAAATATTTGGCACCTCAAAAACATTGCAAGTTCAGTTGCCTTACTCCTCCCAATTTGTGCCTCCGGTCCTGATGCTATTTTCCTTTGGAATTAAAATTATTATTTTTTTTGGCCACAGAAAAAATTGGCCTTCTCCCTTGAAGAGAAATACCACAAGCAAACAGCCCCTGTGCTCTATAATACAAAGACATTATAAAGCTAATTCTAGCAGGGATCAAATTAGTTATTAAAAAGGATGCTTTTATAAACATGTACATTATGTTGGGTTATTTGGTCATATGAAGAACACATGACAAACTCCCAAGTGATGGAGTAAAGGCACATGGGATAATTGTAACAAAAATATTCTTTTCCCTTTTTTTCTTGACTTAAGAAATTTTTAAAAAGTCAACTTAAAAATCATCCGTACATAAAAAAAAAGAATGAAAAGAAATCTGCAAAAAGAAGCCCATATATGTTGCAAAAGAGCAGATATCAAAGCATTATTTCATAGAAACAGGAGCTGAGATATCGCTTAACACTGTAAGGCAAAGTTAAAATATATAACTTTTATTCTAGAGCAAGGCATGTGCTGTGTAGATGCAAGAATTCCTAAAAAGGCAACACTCAATCCCTCCTCTATTATAAGAATTCCCACCACATACATCAAGATCCAACTTCTACTGTAAATAACCTAGAACAGGCAATATATATGATATTAAATAATTTTTTCTTTGCTTTTCCCTCATTTTTATCCTGCAGTTATTAAAATACATAACCTTCCCTGCTTAACTCTTTCATACAAAAATAATATTACAAAATTAACAGCATACAGTATGCCTTCTCTGCAGAATTTTTTTTTAATCAACACCTTTCCCACTTACATTACACAAACTAGAACAAAACCTCGTCTTTCTTTACACTATGCATGGAGCAATCCTCATAAAATATCACATCTCTGTACCCTTCTTAAAAAAAAAAAAATCAACCTGCACTAACCATCTCCAACATACATCTTTCCAATTCTCAGTTTGACTCCCATTACTGCCATATAAAGATGAAGGGAAGAGCAGGAGGGCCCTTTGTAGACCTCCACCCTCTTAAGAACCTCCACTTGCCAGGGATATAGCTACCATTGATGCAAGTACAGCAAAGTGTCTATGAGCATGTGTGTTGTTCTAACAAGCTCTCCACACAACAAATTTAATGATCAAGTAAGTGAGTGAATATTTACTGTTAAGAGATGCGTAAATAGATTTAAAAAGCTTTCACTACAAGTCTCTCTTCTTTAATTCAGAAATGAGGCTGATAGGTCTTGGCAGCTCCAAACATTTTTGAAAGGCCCAACACATCATCATCGAAAGGCTGTCACTTTCCATAATGCTATGTGGTGTAGGAATGTCCTCTTCTTTCTTTCCTGGGAATGGTTATACTCCGACTACGTAGATGCTCTTCCAAAAATTTTCCCACACCTCCTTCCCTCAATTTAGTCAAGAGTTCTGATTGAAAGGCTTTTGAAGGCTTCAGATTTTCTTCTGGGAGCCTATCATGACCTTTGATACAAAGTTCACAATGGCACTGGCAGGCTGCTCTGGATCGTGCTCTGCAAACAGGTGGCACACGTTATCTGTGGCGCTGCCTTGTTTCCGGGCAACAAACCCAAACACCCTGCAGAAAGCAAGCATATACACATGAAAGAACAGGCAGAGATGGCCAAAGGTTTACTTTGGGGAGACAAAAATTATTGTTAGGGAATGAATGCCCATTGTTACCATGTTTTAATGAACACAATTTATTTCTGTGCACTTCTTTAGATCGTTAGCTATCTGCGCCAGATACTGATTAGTGGAGATTGTAGGGTGTTCTTCAATCTTACAGAAAGCCATTTGGGACACCATGAAATTATTTGGGAGATATTACATGGTGGCATACGGCTGAAACAAAAAATATCTGCAAGTGCTGTTTCCGATGGAAACAGCTTTCACTTTCATTCGCACAAGGAGTAAATCGACTAGCATTTTTGACATTATCCGTGATTTTCTGCTATTTTCCACCACTTTGGTAATTTCCGATAATACCCAGTATATTTCTATATTAGTGGTATTTTGGGGTAATTTCCATTAATACCAAAAATGATGGGAAATTGCGGGTGCTGATTCTGACACGACCGGAAGCATGGAAGTAGGAAATACCGATGAATGACTGAAAAAAATGCCCAAAAGGCGGTATTCTCTACAGAATGAGAGTACTTACTCTCACTTTGGCCCTATGGTGGCATCTTCTGTGCTGTCTGAACCAATCTACCATGTTCTCACACCCAAGTTGATCTGAAGAATAAGCACCACTTGTTTCCTAAGGCTTCCTTGCCGTAAAATAGCCAATGATCATTTAAATTGCCCCCACTTGGTAACCCTTTGGGCAACCTCGGGGGGGGGGAGCAGTGGGCTTTCTGTGATGTCTTATGTGGGCCAGTGGATGGGACACAAGACTGGGAGTCATATTACCTCTGATCCAATTCATGTTTCTGTCAATTACTCTCTCGGGGTAAAAACACATGTTACTGCAGTGTGCCCCACTTTGGGGTGGATAATCCCAGGTAACATGGCATGGGTCAGGCCGGAGCACTGACCTGATGTGACTGAGGCTGGGGGGATGTCACACCAGATGCATGGCCTCAGGCTTGGGCACAGCCAGGAGCTCAACAAATATGCAGGCGGCCAGCCCCATCAGTGCTGTGCTCCCAATGCTCCACCCCACACCATGAATGGAAGCCATGGCAGCCAATGAGGAACAGTCATGGCTGTCAGCTTTGGCAGCCCTCGGCCTCGGAAAGCTGTGGTTGCACAGATGTGCTCACCTGTTTTATCTCGCTTTGGGCTGGTTGGGTGTGCCTTAGTCCAGGCTCTGACCTTGGAGGCTGTTCAGCGGTCACAGTCTGGGCTAGCCCCACAACTGCTTGGAGCAGTCCTGGGCCAACATCTGATGGCACATCGTTTCATATGCCGCTGGGTACCAGGCCAAAGCGGGCCTAAAACACATCTGATTTTACCCTCAGTCATGGGACAATATTTTTGGCAATGACTCCCCAATATTCTCTAGACACCAGAGAAAGCAGTTATGAGAGGATATAAGTTTTATCCATCTTCTCTGTAGCAATTAGTTAAAATGTAAATTATATTCAACTACACCAGGTGGGAAACTGGAAACCTGTGGAGCTACTGTAGGGAAGAAGTATATTTATTTATATATGTATATGTGTGTGCATATATACATGCATATATTTAATTATACATATATCTGCATGCACACACAAACTGTATATATGCATGCAAGCATACACACATACAAATTATATCTCAATGCCTTTTCCTAAGTGAATGTAACTACAGAGCCATTATTCTACTGAAACGGACTCTAATACCTTAGATCTACAACAGAGCCATACTGCAGACATATTTAAAGAGTAACATAAGACTCCAGAAATATAAAGTAAAATTGAATCACTGCATGATCCTAGACTAACAAGTGGCTCTTAGGAACACTAGAGATGTTTTAATGCATAGACTAGAACCATAATCAAGAAAGCAGATACACTGCCATAGTAGGCCTGGATCAAAATAGATGTTCTGTTTTCATAGAATATTTCTCCTAAAATTAGGGCTGAAACTTGCCCAGGCTATTCTCGCACATCTTCTCGAGAACTAGGTTCTTGCCGAGATTTGCAAGAATGAGAATGGGTTGAGAATCGGCTGATTTTCGATCTGTTGTCACGTGAAACTTACGCAGCCAAAAAATGTCTCTGTGCATGCACCAATGGCTGCCACAGCCATTTTGTGTATGTGTGGTCCCTGGTGACCATTTTGCGCATGCGCAAAGCATTTTTAGGGTTTTGAGAATCTCGTGAGATTCTCAAGAACCCTTAACAAACACTCTGGGCATGTGAAAAATGGCCGCCGGTGGGCCACACATGCACCAGCTCACCACAAGAATAACTGTGGTGGCCATTTTACGCATGTGAAAAGTGCATCTCACATTTTCAAGAATCATGGTGAGATCTTGCCAGGGGCTGTGAGAATCTCATGCATTCTCATGAGAATGTGCACAATTCTTTTTTCAGCCATAGCAAAAATAGAACAGCAATTTAATATTTTTTAAAAAAAATAATCAAATTTCTGATTGAAACATTTCTGATTGGAATCCTGACTGAAAAAAACCTCCAAAACCAAACCAAACAAAAAGCCAACACATTGGCATATGCGCAATGGACCCTGTCGTGTCCAAAGGGGTGGTGGCAGTAGCATCACCCCTATTTTGGATCTGAGTAGTTGATTTGCGCATATGCAATGGAATTAAAAAAATAAAATAATTCATCCATTCTGATCATATTTGGATGAAATATTGTCCGTTCCATTTTCCAATTTGAATGGACAAAAATGCCTAAATTCCAATTGGAAATTTGAACAGGCAGAATTCTGTGTTCAACTGTATGCCACAGGGGTTCAGATGCAACAATGATGAACATTGGGTGATTTCAGATGAGAAGGGGCGGCATCCGCCCCGTCCTGGAATCACCCAAATGATTCCCCGCTGGGATCACTCCGGCACGACCAACAGATGTGCCAGCTGATCCTGGCGGGGAATCAGGGAGGGGGCGGGGCCACGTGGTGCAATGTGTGGCCACACGGCCCCGCCCCCCCACGCTCCACCGCCGCTCGCCCTCTGGGGAGATGGGCAGGCACTGTGGCCAATGTGGTCACAGCGCCCGCCCGATTTGAAAACGGCCCAGAATACCGCCCAGGATTCCGGGCCGTGGTTGCCGGCCAGATGTTACTTTTTGTTGGTTCTCGCCGGGAATCTGTTTGACCGCACTTGCGGTGATTGTCCAGCAGGGAGCCCTGGAAGCGTGGTTGAAATTGACCCCATGTGGGAATCGACTGTGGTGAACATCTGGCTGCCGCCAAACAGACGTTCAGGGCGCTTTGGCCCCATGTGGGTATTAACCATGGTTCACTGTGATCTCATAATGTCTTAAAATACCCAATGGGTGTTTTCGACGTGACGGGGCCAATTGGCCCCATCACAAATTCAAAGAATTCATCTGCCGCCGGGATGACCCGTCACACCCTAACAGATGTGCCGGGGGATCACGGCGGGGAATCGGGGAGGGGGTGGGGCCGCGCGGCACAACGTGCGATCGCATGGCCCCGCCCCGTCCACACTTCTCGCTGCCCGCCCTCTCGGGAGATGGGCGGCCGCCATGGCCAATGCTGCCGCAGCGCTCGCCCGCTATGGCCACGGGCCTGAATCCCTGCGGGGATTCCGGGCCGTGGCCGCCGTCCAGATGTGACGGCGGGGGTCACCACGGCGGGGAATCGCCTTCACCATGCGATGGCCTCCGGTCCCGCTGCTCCAGCCGCTCGCGTGGTGAATGTGATTCCCCGCCGTGGTAACATCTGGGGGGAACTTCTGTTCCCCCCAACAGATGTTACGTGGTCCAAGCCACCACAGGGAATTGACTGTGGTTGACACTGACCACGTAACGTCTGAAAATAGCCAATGTTAAGGGAGGAAGGAACTAACGTTGACTTACTTTGCAGAAGGTCCATCTTTCATCCATCTTGTTGCACAAAGGAAGGTGGTATGAAGAGTTGGGGAAAAAGAGGAGTTGGGAGAAAAAGAAAGAAAATAATTCTATTAGTTGGGTTGGCTTTTTTTTTTGTAAGTCAGTAATATTTATATATAATGTTAGAAAAAGGGTTCATCTTCCTTACTTTCTGTCCTGTGGGTCCAAAGCACAGAAAATAACTGTGTTGACTGGGTAATGTCTTCGGAAAAAGAGTCTGATAGGAGAAAAGAAAACAAGTGTTCAGCCACCTTTATTGAACAAAAAATGGACTACACACCATGAATCTGGGTTTTCAAGAGAGCTATGCTTCCAGCTGGGCACCAAAATAAGTATCTAGAGTTTCAGAAAAACTCCACATATGGGATGCCGAATTATTAAAAAAAGCTGGGCCTTCTATGCATCTCAATGAAAGCTCCTGAGATGAAAAAATTGTAGATGAAAAATTTCGCTGGCTGAAGCTGAGCATTATCCGTCTTTAATAATTTTGGATCCCTCAGGCCAATTTCAAACAAATTTGGCAGTATGCCCAAAGATAAGTATGGCCACAAAACCATATATCAATAGGTGCAAGCTTGAAGGGAGATATGGCCCTATTTGTAGCTGAAAAAATCTCACTCACATATTTTGAGTATTGTACTTCCTTAGGAAAGTAGGCCTCTTTAGTTTCGGGGCATGAATTTCTCTCTCTCCTTCTCTCTCTCTCTCTCTGGGAAATGCAGCCCCAATTGTGTGGGTTCAGGGTTTCAGAATCTGACCTCATGCTTGATGCCTTTCGTAAATGCCGTATTAAATGAGACAAAGGCAATGCTCTAAAACTTAGTCATATTCAAGTAGAGAATGGATGCAATTTTAACACATTGGTTTCCTTCTAACAAGCAATCATCAAAATACTGGAGCCAGTATTTCTGAACAATAGTTTACAAAGTATCTTGGGCCTTTAAATCTGTTTCATGGAAGACAGGGCACTAGAATTTAACGCTGTTTGAATCTTCATTCCCAGCTGCAAAATATTCTCACAGTGGAAGGTACTGCATGTATGAAGTGTTAATAGTTTAGACCTACCATTGCCCAGACCTACGCTGAGTAACATAGGGTATCTCTACATGTTATGTTTCCCGCTGGGGAAATGAATTCTGTGTTAATACCCATGACATCATTGCAAAGCATATAGTTTGAAAAAATGATTATGCTGTTCCGTGTTTATGCTGCCACCCTACCGACTCTGCCCACCAGGGAGAGTCCATTGGGTGGCAGCATAACTACCAGAGCCTCACATAACCCTGGTGCCTCACATACAGCTATGCGTCTGGTAAATAACATTGTACTGATGTGATGATTTACAAGTTGGCCTGCGGTGCTATCCTGGCTGACCAACATCAGGTGGCAGGGTGGTGACAATGAGCAGATATTAATGCTCATCCACATAAGCATCCATGGGTTTCCTTGCAGGGAGCAAAACCAAAGGGATAGGCGAACAGAACGGAGTTCGGAAATTTGGTTCGGTTTGGTTTGAAATTCGAGTTCGGAAATTTGGTCCAGTTCGGTTTGAAATTCGAGTTGGGTTCAGAAGTTCAGTTTGGTCGACCGAACAGACGAAGTTTGATCCAAACTTCGAACTTCCGAACCGCGTTCGCCCATCCCAACAAAACCATGTTTAATGTGTGGCAAAAAAGCATTTGCATGACCAAATGTAACAGGGACACCCGTGTCAGACAGACTGAATGGTCGGCGAACCTGACATGTAGAAGCACCCATTGAGTCACAGGCAGGGACCTCTGCATTTCCCCCTGCAGTGAATGAGGGTCCCTGATCATAGGGTGGAAATGAACCTCTACTCACAGACAGATGGTTGAGTCCAACTTCAGAGCTGAACCTAACACTATTTATACCAGAGTTAAACTGGATGTTATTCTCTAAGCTACATGAAGATGGCAGAAGCCACAAAGCGAAAGGTTTAGAAGTACAAATCCACAGTCTTTATCAGTGCACAGCAGTGTTTCAGCAGGGCTGAAAGAGCCTACTTCACTTACTTTCTCTGATTGTCCGTCAGCGTGATCCCTTGGGCAGACACCTTGAAATGGACAACAGTGGAGATGGGGGCAGGATCCTGTGCCAGTGTGATGCTCAGAGCTTTCTGCACTGCTTGGTAGCCTGTGAGGGACTCCATTTCCACAGAATTCAGGTACCAAACATTGCAAGCTGTAAAGATGACATGGGAAAGGATTGAAAAGGATTTGATTTTGTTTTGCAGACACCAGTTTGATACTGTTTGGTTAAATACTCTTCAGATTTTGCTCACCTCTGTCAAAAGCATTAGTCTGATGGTGAGCAAAAAAAGATTATTGACCAATCACATTTTTCTGCTTTCAATGGGTGTTTGTACACGCACCTTTCTCCTGCATGTTTCTGCTGCAACCCCAATTTTTTTTGTGTCTAAATCACTCACCTGGATCTTAAACACCCAGCTCTTTGAACTTCCAGATATTCTCATGGATTTAAGAAGTCCTTGATCTCTGTGGTTTTACAAACCTGGATCCTGTAACATCCAGGTGTTTCCCAGAACATGTGTGTGTAAAAGGTTCTCCTGGTAAATTGCTTTGCTCCTGGCAGCCATGGTCACACTGTTTCCATGGCAAATCCTCTTCTCCACAACTGAGCTCCCCAGCACCACTACTGAAGGCTGCCTCAGGCCTCTGTGTGTGTGTGTGTGTGTGTGTGTGTGTGTGTGAGTGTGTGAGAGAGAGAGAGAGAGAGAGAGAGAAGAATGCATCTAGGAGTGGACTTGTAAACCCAGAGGATTGAAAGACCAGCACTTTAAGGTGTGTGTAAAAACAACCACTGTTACCTGATCGTCCTCTCACTTCTGTTTGCTGTATTTCTCTATCATGTGATGATATAAGATCACTGATAAATGGGGCTGTCTTTCGATTACATATGCATGCAGATGGTTGATAAAATATCAATAACACATTGATTATGACTGCAGCAAGTTTTGAATGTGGAAGGATGAGTACAGTAGAGGTTCCAAAACTGTAAGCTCCAAGAGGGATTGCACCATGTGCAGATGGGGTCATAATCCTGATAGGTGCACTTTCTGCATGTCTTTGTTGCTGTCCAGCATCAAAGGATTACAATCAAGTCTCAAAAATGGGTCACAGGCAAAAACGTTCAGGACCCCCTGGACTAGAGGTACTGCTTCATAAAACCTTAGCTACTGTGGCTAGTTCGGATATAGCAGGATCCATGTTATTGTCGTGTCAATGCCCAGAGACTCATACTTTTAAACATTGCCTGAATTGCTCTTAACCACAGGAAATTATTCACAGTTGTTTGGCAAAACAGCAGGAATGCTTCTTTCCCACAAAGAAACAAGGACTATTCTGTAATTTTATTGCTCCTTATTTTCATAGTATTACATGTGGCCAATGGATTTATTGCAAAGGAGGAAATTTCAAGAGAAAAAAATATTGTTTCAGATATCTTAGGCACAGATTTTTGAATTTTGTTTGTATCAACTTTTGGATGTACAGCTCTAAACAGTTTATAAGGGGTATATGGATTGATTAATATAATTTATCAACATATTGTAGAATAAGCAGCACATGTGTAAGATGCTTACAGGCCAATCCACCTGTTAGATGTGTTCCAGTAGTTGTCTATTAAAATATCAGCCTTTTAATAAAACTTTGTAGACAAACAGAATTGGAATATAAAATGTGACTGTTCAAATCTGTAGCTTTCAGACTTCCTGAGAAATCTTGTTTACAAAGGAACTAGCTTTGATTTGAAGCCACACTTCTAACTACTAGGGATGTTTTCCTGAAAAAGGAGGGAAGGGAGCCAGAAAAGAGATGCCTTTCCTTTACTGGAGATACTCCCACTGTTGCCAACATGCATGGCCTTTTGCTCCTGAAGAAAACAGAACAGTCAACCATTCTGCTGTGGGCAGACCTCAAAGAATGCTCAAAAGCCATCCTCTCCCTAATCTTTCTATTTACAGCCCTTTAAAAACTAGAATAAAATCACACACCGTTCAATTTTGGGGCAGCCCCCCCACCCCAAAAGAAGGCAGGGTCATGAAATATAGTTTTCTTGTAAGAGTGAAGAGTTCCTAATTTAAGGGGGTACTTCATGCTATGGCATTTTTACACACACCTTAAAGTGCTGGTCTTTTAGTCTTCTGGGTTTCCAAGTCCACAAGTAAGTTCCGGATGCATTCTTCACACACACACACACTGCCCTGAGGCAGTTCCTGGATGCATTCTTCACACAAACACTGCTCTGAGGCAGCCTAAAGTAGTCGCAGCTGTAGACGTGAGGGACTGCCATGGAAACCAAGTGACCACAGCTGCCTGGAGCAAAGCAGTTTACCAGAACTTTTTAGACACAAGGTTGTGGGAGAAGTTCTATGCAGAAGTTCAAAGAGCCAGATGTTTAAGATCTGTGTGAGTAGTTTAGACACAGAAAGTTGCAGCAAACATGCAGGAGAAATGTGCGTGTAAAAACACCCTATGACACACTTAGCATGGTAATTAAGTGTTGTGTCCTAGGTATACTGTGGGGAGGATCCAAGGTTCATGCACGGCACAAGGCAGTGCCTTTGAGCAGAAAGAGGGAGTTGAGGAGGCTAATGGTGTGAGAATTGGCTCATGGTGAATGACAGTGATCTGTGTTTGTAATAAACTTGTGATCTGTGGATTGCAGCCTTATTTTTTGGATGAAAAACTGTGCATCTGGTTTATAGTCTGTGCTTCAACAATAGACTCCATATTGAAGATGTTTGAGTAATATATGAATGTTAGATCAAAACAAAGGTAATATAAAATGGCAACCACAGATATGCCTACCAACTCTGAGAGAAGGCACTAGAAGTGGCCTTAGGGAATAAACACTGCTCCTATGTTGAATTCCCTGTTAAAGTTCCAATCTCAACTAGAGCTGATTTGGTAAACTTGGGTGATAACTACATTTTTGGGTACCATTTCGGTCATTTGGTCATCTTCACAAGCTGAAATAGCTGAAAGCCGATACGTCTCATGAAAGAAGCATTAATTACCCACTGTTAAAGTAGTATTTATATACTTCCAGCAATGTACCTGGCACTGAGCAATCATTAAGGAGAGAGGGGTTCCTGCCGCAAGGGCTTTACAATCTAGGAAGGACAAGGGAGGACTGAAAAGGGAGAGAGGATACAAAGGGAGAAACAGGAATAAATTCATAAAGTTGAGAAGCTGCATGTGCATGTGCATGTGCTTAGCTTAGCTTCAGGGTCCCTGAATGAGAGAACAGTAGAGATAGTATCAATGAGCTGTCTGTAGGAGCTGAGCCACTGACTCGATGGATGGCGGATTGCAGTCGTTGACTATAAAACAGGATGCAAAGGAATCAGATCCTTCTTTTTGGCATCCTAAGACTCAGGGACAAATGAGAGATTTTAATCTTGGGCCATAAATAGGATGTTGCTATTTAGAAATGAAACTCCACTTGCAGGATACACTTCTTGGTAGCAGAGCACAGACTCCATTGCTAAGTCACACTTAGATATGGGCTGGGACTAGAACTCTGCCCTTCCAACACACAACTCCACCATTTACTCTCTAGATGAGCATTGAGCCCCTCCACTAGGAGGCAACAGAACTGCTCAAAAAGTGAGAAACTGTTTTCATAAGAAATGATGAGTACTGACAGTTTAAATGAAATTTTGAGGGGGGTTTGGCAAAAATACTGACATTTTGGAATTTTAAAATTATTGGAAAATTTCAATATTCCCAATATTACTGTAGCAGAACGAACTAGCCTTGCAAGGGTTAATCGTCTCAAATTCCCTGCACCTAGCCAGCTATATTTCCCCAGCTGTAGTAAATAAAAGGAGGCTGAGGGTGGCCAGCTGTGGAGTGAGGAAGTCAGAGAATAAAAAGCCCTCAGCTCATTGTAAAGAGAGTCATCCTGGATGCCTGGAAGTAAAACATGGTGCTTACACAGGATGGGGAAGAGAACCTGTGACAGGGGTCCTCGGACTAGAGAAGTAAGATTTTATGTTTATGAGACTTGCTTTGTGTTTAGGATTTGTAAAGAGTGAGTCGACACTCGGGGAGAGTCCTGCTGAAATCATGGGAGAGGAACTAAAAAAGTGTCCATTTCCTGTGAGAAACATGAGTTTATGTGCTGCTGTTTTGGGGAGAAAGGAAGCACAGACCTTCCAAGCTGTGAGCATGGAGTGGCTTCCCTACAGGCATTTTAAATGTTGAAATTATGATGTTTACCATTTTTCTTTTTCTCTTTTTCTAAATGAATTTTGTGCATTTTCAGAATGGCAATGAAATCTACTATTTCAGTGATCATTGGTTTCAGCAACAAATTTCCAGCCACCTGTAACTTCTCCTTCACTTACATTCTGAAAAACCCATTATATACTTTTCAATGGCACTTTCATTTATCTGATCATCTTCTCAGGTTTGTTTTCTTCCCAAGATATGTAGCATACATATAGCAGTGATTCTAATGTCAAGAAATATTTACTAACCTGCACCCTGCTTTAGCAGTTCCGCTGCAGAGTTGGCAGCAGTCTGTGGCGATGTTTCAGCTATTTCCTCTAATGGGTCTACAAACAAACAGATACATTTTTACTGTGGCTTGTCTTGAGCTGGCCAATCAGATCTCGACATTTATTACATTGAACACCAGACTCTTGGTTGGAGATGTGAAAATCTTGTATGAATCCATGCTCTGCAGTTCCCCTTGCACAATTTGTTTGGTGTGTATCAAGTACAATTATTCAACTCTATTATTTTATAGTAGCCACACATTCTGCTACGTGTTGCCAAGGCTACAAATGGTGATTTTTGTTTTAGTAACTGTTGCAGTAAAAGTATTGGGGGGGGGGGGGGGGAGAGGGGAAACATATAGAAAAGTTAACTAAAGATGCCATTTTTGCTACATCAACCTACAATGGGAGGTATTTAGTGGCAAATGTGTCCATTTTGAACACGCTGTTCAATGCTAGCATTGAAAATCAATGCTAGAAAAGCAGAAATATGAAGAGACTGAATCTGACTGCTAAGAAGTTTAAATGTTAGAGTATAAACTACAAGGAGTTTTCCATAATTCCACAATAGCATGCTAGCCATCATACAGTTATCATACTTGATACCAGATCTGCAATTCTAAGTTCCCAGCAAGAACTTGGAAGTATTCAGCAACAAGCCATTGTGGGATCCCTGGAGACTTGGAGAGGGGGCAAGCATGAGGATACTGTGTGACACATCTGTACCAGATACTATGCCATGGCTTCCCATAGAGGGCTACCACATAGTCATTCTTTCCCGGAAGCCACTTTCATGCCCAGGTACTGTTTGTCAGATCGTTAGTTCCAAGATGTTCCCCCTGCTTTTGCACCATGCTGCTCAGAAGTAGAACCCTGGATTGTGGTGCACAACCCTTTCCTGTTGTAATGAGCATACCTCTGTCTGGTATAAGTAGTTTGCAGGGCAATGCCAGAGGAGTGATGGAATGCTGATACACCAAAGCAGTCAAACTCCCTGTGGTTAAAAGAACAAGACATGCAGTGTTAGCTTTTATGGAAAAAAGAAAGCTTAAAAATTATGTTTGCTTTCAAATATTTTATAGGATTACAACCAACCACCTGCTCCCCCTAGATTTCTCTTGTTTTCAGATCCTCGGGCATTTTTTAAATGACCTTTTTTAGTCATTTCTAATCCATTTTTTCCATCACTATGCATGTTAAAACTCCAGCTAACTTGAGTCACCATGACTCAAGTTAAATTTCCCTATTAAATACTACTTACTGGGTTTTACTTTAAGCTTGAAATGACAACCAGAAGAACATGGACATCAGCGATTTTTATCTAAAGTTCCCTGGACCACTAATGGAGTCTTAGTGTGACATTTTCCCTTATGCCCCATTCAGACTCCTGCTGTACAGCAGTTTAGTCTGTGTGAAATGTCCCGATTCCATACTGGCCTGCTGGCATACAGCCCTTACCGAAATAGGGCTCGTTGGGGCATCCTTTCAACCGCACTCCTTTATGGGTGCATTCGATCAGAAAATGCCTGACAAGTTCATTTGACAAATCCCCAACTGTGGCAAGAAGGAAAAACAAACGCATTAAGCAAGTCAATGAATAAGAGATGGGCTCACAAATTAGAAAGGGTCTATTGGCTGCCTTCTGCCAACACAAGTTAATGGTGTATAAAACTGCCTGTTGACAGTAGCACTAGCTGCGTTATTGCTGTGAGACAATCTCTAGTAAAGAAGACTGTAGAGCTCAGAATAAGCACCCTCTATAAATAATCAGATACAGCATGTTCTGTAGACTGGAAGCGATCATAACTCAGACAAGCAGTCGTATCCAAAACCTCTAGATATGCCGCTATAATTTGTAGGCCGTGGTAGTTTAGAAAACAAAGTTGATTGTTCCCTTTCTGCTGAGAGGAATGGGAGAAATGGATAGGGCTGGAAATCAAATCAAAATAAAAGCATCAACAACCATGAGAAGATGGAAAGATTCCCACTGATCATGCTTCCTTTCCCACCCTTTGTCTGCCCTTTCTATTTAGACTGTAAGATCTTCAGGTCAGTGACTGTCTCATATCAAGAGTGCACAGCATACAGGATAAAGGACAGCTGATCACAATTGGAAACTCAGTTATGGCCTACTCTAATACAAGTCAATAAAATCAGAACAGGGACATAGCTTTTGATATAGTTACCAGCAGTGATCATGGCTAGTATTCAGAAAATATGTTTCAGGTCTCTTCACTCCTTGTGTTTATATAAAACTAATAGGCTATGATGATCCAGACACTGGCTACAATCTTCACACCACTTACCCAGAGTAATCCCATTCAAATCCGGGGGACTACTCCTGAGTAACTGTTTTGATGACTGCAGCCATAACATTTTAATCTTAGGCTATTACCCTGAGAAAGAGTTTTATGGCAACAGGGCAAAGCATCCTAACAACAGATGGGCCGAAATGTCAACAAGAGGATTAAAAATGCTCCCCCTTGTCTCTGATTTTTATCAGTCACAGACTAGGAGGCATAGGATGTCCGGTGACCACATTCTAAAGTTTGTCTAAAAGGGTTAGTAAGGCATATTGTTAGATGTTATTATTATTGAAACGTTAAATGGGAGGGTAGGGTTTTCTTGTGTATTATGATGTATTTAGCATTGGGTTTCCCCTGCGTGGGATAAAACCCTAATATTGTATTTATTATTGATGTGAGCCGCCTCGAGCCGACTTTGGTTGGGAGAGTGTGGGGTATAAATTAAAGATGAAATGAAAAAATGGGGAAAAAATGAGCTGCTACAGGATGAACTGCTCATATGAACAACACACACAAAGTCAGCCCTTGAGGGACATCTCACAGAGAAAACCAGTATACCTTCTGATGTTATAATGCTGGGATGAGGGGACTGGGAATGTGTGTGAGGGAGATTGGGTGTGTATGTGTGTCGGGGGGGAGAAGGGGGATTCTGCTCTCTTAGTTGATGGGTAAGGAATCAGAATGGCTAAGTAGTTTAAACACAGTGGTGCAAAAAATGACAGGAATATCTGCAATCGCTCTCTGCAGCAATGCTCTTGTCCACATGTTTACAGTGTGTGGTTGCTGTGCTGGTCCCAAATCCAACACAGAGGGAGACAAAGTATGTAAGAGGCTGCCATTTATCAGACTAACACCTGTTGGCGAGCGTACACAAGCTTCAAAAGCTTGTGCACACTCAGCGACAGAAGTTCGTCCTATTTTGATTCTAGTCCACATGGTTTATGTGAATGCAAGAAAGGCTAAGCCTACTCTTCCCTCTCATAGCATCCTCACAGACAGTTCCCAAGGGGGTATTTCACCAGTAGTAGCAGCATAGTTAGGCAGGCTGCCAATAGCCACTGGTATTTTAAAGACATCATCTGGGCTTTTCCTCAGCCAGGCTAAACACCAGAGTGGTTAGTACAAATTCCCTTAGCCTGTCCCCAATGCATTCCCACCATTGCAACCAGATGGGTGGAAACACCCACAGCATATTTTTAAGGCAAGGAGTCTTGCTTAGTCAAGACAACGTAGCCACGCAGCAGCTGTTGGAGTATGTGCCTTTTAGATCTCCTTAGGAGTAATGAAATCCAAATTCCTGATTCAGAATGCACTTATCCTTATGGGACAAAAGCACTCCATTTTTTAAGCTACTGCTTTCCAGTCATCCAGGATGCAAGACATTGCACTAAACAGCATAATGTGTCAAGAGAAGACTGGGTATTATCAGAACGGTGGTCAGATCATGTTGAATGTGTGGAAGGATCAAGAACTGTAAAGCAAGTAAACCTCTGATGCCCAAAGGGTAAAAGAAAAGTTGGAAAACCAAATAAGGGAATACCAGTTACAGCTGATGTCAGCAGATTAGTGACGAGACAGCATGAAGGCAGAGAGGCCTCGAATAATTGAACTAATGGCAAAAGATGGCTACTGCTTCATGCACCCGTCAAGAGGTGTGATGAGCATATCTAGGTATGTGTATTTTCAGTCATCCCCATTCCATGCAGTTCTTTGCCACAATAGACATCATTTGCCAACATACAAACAAAAGCTCTGAAAAAGAAAAACAGCAGCAAAGGCAGTCACATTTCCCTTGCAGTTGGATGCAACTGGAAACCAACTACTCTTCTTAGACCGTGCCTTGTGAGTTTCTGTACACTGCCTAATGTGTACAGCTTCTGTACACTGCCTAAGCTTCTCAGGAAGCTGCTAGCCCACCCCTGCAGCCATAGCCCTGGCTGGGAGCCCATCCCCCCACACCAGTTGACCTCCTGCTCCACCCCCACCAGGTGAGAGGCCACGTCCCCCCGGGACACTCAGGAAGCTGCTAGCCTGCCCCTGCGGGCGGTGCCCGAAGGGTGACGACAAAAGGGCGCTGGCTGTTTTGTGGCCGTTGTGAAGTCGGTGCGAAGACAGTGAGGAGCCACCCCCCTGACAACGCCCACATCACACAGCCTCTTCCAACCATCGCTACCGGACATCGTGCAATTGCTCCCGTGCCACCCTCAGGCCAGTTTACCCACTCTGCTGCCCGGACTGCTGCCACCTAGGATGCCTCCCCATATCTCCCTCACCCTCTATGTCCCCTTTCCTTCTCACCCTGATGATGGCTCCCCTCCTTCTCCCTCTCCCTCTCCCTCCTCCAATGGCCTTTCTTTAACCAACCTACCCCTTATTCTCACCCATGCCCATTCCCCCATCTCACCATCATCCCCCCCTTGCCCATTCCCTGTAAGCCCCCCACCACCACCTCCCCTCATCCAAACCTTGCACACCCAGACACTCCACAGCCCATTGTGGCTGGTGTGGGACCCAAACCCTGCAAACCCGGCCGCTCCACATCCCCCAATCTCATCCACATCCCATGCCTTCCCCAAAACCAATTACCTTTCTCCTGCTCCCTCTGGAACTGCTGCTGTTCCGTGACTAAAGCTCCCTTCATCCATGATCTCTTCCTCTCTTGCCCCTTTCAACTCCTTGCTCTCAGAGAAACCTGGATCTCACCCTCCAACTCTGTTACCCCAGCCACTCTATGCTATGGGGGCCTTTCGTTCTCTCACCGACCCCGCCCTGAGGGCCAGGGGGGTGGCGTGGGTTTCCTCCTTGCCAATCCCTGTCAATTCCAAACCCTTTCCCCTCCTCCCTCCCTCTCCTTCCCTTTCTTTGAGGCCCATACTGTGTGTTTATACTCCCCCCTACACCTTCGTGTTGCTGTCATCTACTGATGCCTGGGTTCCCTCTCCTCTTTTCTCTGAGACTTGGAATCCTGGCTCACCTTCTTCCTCTCTGATGACACCCCCACTCTCATTCTTGATGATTTCAACATTCACGTCGACACACCTTCCATGCCCTCTATCTCCCGCTTTCTCTCCCTGATCTCCTCCTTTGATCTCTGACTCTGGACCAATTCCCCAACCCATACCGACAGCCACTCCCTTGACCTCATCTTCTCACAAAATTGCTCTATTGCTGACCTCTTCTTTGATCCCTGCCATAATTCTGATCACTTCCTTGCCTCCTTTAGCCTCTCCCACCAACCCCCCTCCTCCTCCCCCTCTCCGCGCCCCTTCCGCAATATGCAGGCCATTACCCCCATGGAGTTTGCCTCCTCTCTAT
>QEPC01007782.1:104548-133101 GCA_003113815.1 Sphenodon punctatus
GCCTCTCCTCCTCTCCCTTCACTGGCTCCCCCTTCCTGAACGTACCCTGTTTAAACTCCTGGTATTCACGTTCAAAACACTCCACAACCAAGCTCCCCCTTACCTCTTGGACCCAATCTCCCTATGCACTCCTGCAGGTGCTCTCCACTCTTCCTCTGTCCCCTCCCTCACTCTCCCTTGTTTCTCCTGCTCACCTAACCACCTTCGACCCTTCTCCCTCGCTGCCCCCCATACCTGGAACTCCCTCCCTACTCACATCCGTCTTGCCCCCTCCCTCCGCTCCTTCAAATCCCTCCTCAAGACCCACTTTTTCCTGGCCGCCTTTTCCAATGCCTGCTAGTCATTCCCCATATACTTACTGTCTGCCCTCTTCTGCAGACTGCTGCAACCAACCTGACTGTAACCAAGCCAAGCACACGCACCTGAGACTTCGCATCCACCTGAATGTTTGTTTGTCTTCTACCCTGTCTCTCCCACTGTCCCCTCTCCCTGTCTTCCCCTCCTTGTCTTTTAGATTGTAAGCCACAGGCAGGGACCGCGTCTATTTCTATGTTCTGTACAGCACCGGGCACATGGCTAGCACTATATAAATGTTTATAATAATAATAATAATAATATAATGTGTTCCCCATGATCTTTTCATTCTTCCCTCCAGACTGACAGATATATGTTACACAGGCACTCAGGGGAGTAGGGCTGCCAATGCTGTTTCTGGCTTAAGCTGGGCCACTTTTTCTCCAAAATGCTCCATCTTGAGCCAATTTCACAAATTCCTAAAGTAAAAATAGCATTCCACGTTCAATCAAGGTAAAATAATTGTGCACAGTTGTAACTGAAAATACCAAAAATCTTACATACAAAAACCAGGCTTCCACTGAGTGGGAAAGCTCAGATAGGCTGCAATCCTCAAACTGCTTACTTTGAAGTAGTCCCTCTGAAATGAATGGGACTACTTCAAAGTAAGAGGTTTGAAGGTTACAGCCATAAGTCTGGTGCTGATGGCTACCAAGCAGAAACTTTTTTTCTAATTCTACAATGAGAGACTCTTAAATGTACTAGAATAGGGGTGGGGAAAGTTCCCAAGAGCTGCATACCACAATTTTCATTCAGCTGAGAGCTCACTCACTCACTCACTCACGCTGGTGGAGTCAATGGTCTGCAGTCCTGGCTGCTGAGACTCTGGTACAATGAAGACAGTAACACAACCACGAAGGCTGTCTTTAGATAGAATGCCGTTCAGTGTTCTGTAACAGAGTATCCTACCGTTACAGTGTTTAGACATACCGCCAACACAGTGTTCACCCCAAACACTGATTAAACTGTCAAGACCTGGCAGTTGTTCACTTCCAGTGTTTGGGGTGAACACTGTGTTGAGGGTATGTCTAAACACTAACAGTAGGACACTGTGTTACAGAACACTGAACAGCGTTATGTCTAAAGACACCCTAATAAGGCAGCCATGGTCAGGAGATACACTTGAACTGTCCAAGACTCACAAGTCACAGTTTGCCCCTCGCTGTATTAAAAGGAGTCCAGCTGAGAATCTCAGATATTACCATCTTTCAACTGCACTTGGGAAAAGAGGATTTCTCTGCATTTTAGTAGTAAAAGTATTTTCACTTCCACTTTGGGTAGTCTGTGAAAGTGAATCTGGGTCCCATACAATACCTTTCTTGCTTAACTGCAACACTGAGGGAGGGGTTGTAGCCACCTTCATGGCCAGGCCATAGGCTCCCCTGAAAGAGTGGCTGTCTCGAACAATGAACGATCCTGGTTCCTTGTCCTTCAGAACTGCAATGGCTGTGAGGGGATTGGACAGAGAGAATGTGTGCAAGTGTTGACAGTTCAAGCAATAAACAAAGATAACCTTGTGTAAGTCAAAGTCTGCTTTCAACCCCTCAGGCATGGAGATTTTGGCTCTTTTGGCCTACATGGCTGAGGTGCAACAGCGTATGTGGCCTACAGTAGAGGAGAGGATGGTGTAGCTAACTCCACATTCCACTCTGCCTTTGACTTCCCAATCCAACATTCCCAGGACTGAAGGCAGCTGTCCAGTACGAAAACATGCAGGCCTTGAACTCACCACCTTCAGGAATGCAACCTATTGAGTAGTTAGCTAAAATCCTATTATCCTGTCGTCTTGCACCCAACTGCTGCAATGCCAGCTACTGCACCTTATCTAAAGGACTGGTAAAGGATGACAGGTTCTTCATCTCCTCTCCCACTATGTGGAAACCAAATAAAACTCCATTTGAGGAGGAGGGGTGACTTACTACCACCTTTTTGGACACCCATGCCACCCCAAATAAAAGAGGCCAAGCTGGCTCTGGCATAAATAAGAGTAGACTCTGGATAACTAGTACTACTAAATTAAGGTCACCTTGGAAATGATGACTATCATTAATCACTTATATAGCAATACCAGTATTCAATGTCATCCTCAGAACAACTATGTTAGTTGGGTGTGGCAGGGCTGAGCCACAACATGGCGACTGTCAAGAAGGAACATACAAAATGGCCACTGCCAGGAAGCAGAAGTAGATGGGTGTGGTTTGCAGTATAAAGGAAAGCCACACAGGAAGAACAGGTCAGTCTGTGCTTGGTTGTCCAAAAGAGCCCATCTCCTGAAAGGCTGCTGATCTGGATGTCCAGAAGGAAAGAGACCTTGACCTAGAAGTGAATTGGTGATAGCCAGCCACTGGACTGCTGCATAGCTAGGCTGAACTTTATGTAATGGAGATATTGTTGACTAGCCAGAGGTTTGGTGCCTGGCCTGGTCTTTGTAAATAAACTGTATTTTAAGCTGAAAACCTGTGTGACTCTTTTACTGGGACCTGTCCTGTAAACACTTACCCCATGGTCAAGTGGGACCCTGTGACATTGGGTTATTATTATTTTCATTTACAGATGAGGAACTGAGGCTGAGAGATAGAAATTTGCCCAAGCCAACTCAGTGAGTTCATGGCTAAAATGGGATTGAACCCTGTACTCCCAAATGCAACACATTAGCCACTAGACTGCACTAAAGAGCACTGTGCTTCACTTGCCCATTGACTTTCTCTTTCAATAATACTTCCTTGAACCAAGGGCAGGTGACAAAAGGAGATTGCTGTGCCAGTTTTATATTTGTCTTCATTGGCAGAATCCTCCATTGTTGCATTAGTTTCCTAATGTGCCGGGCTAAAAGGACCTGGGATCCTACTCACAAATTAAAACCAAACTAAGTCCACAACTAGCATTTTCTCAAAGGTTATTTTAAAAGTGCAGAGTTAAATCCTTGATCTAACTAAAAGTGGCTCTTGGAATCTTGGCTCATGGCTAAGACATGAGTAATATTTGAATTGTTTGTAAGGAAAGCCCAAGAAGTTTATATAAAGAACTGCTGAATGGCACACTTTGCAGAATATGTTTGCTGGCCTACCTTGTTCTCGTGAGATATCTGGTTTGTACCAAAACTTAGATGTGTCTTGAACAAACTTTACGGTCACATGTTTATCAAGTGGGTTTTCTAGGAAACAAAAGGAAAAGAAAATTAAATCAATCACACACCACAGTTGCTAAAAGGCATTGCCTACTTAGTGCTGAATTAAGCAGTCACTCACAGCAAAAGCTATTTTCATTGGAAACAGACCATTCGCCTGTGCTCATACAGTGAGGAAACCTACCAGCTTTTCCACTATTTTTGCTAGTTCCTGTTCAGTAATTGCCACTGTTTGGTACTTCTGCTAATTTTTCCTAGGCAGGAGCAGCTGCGTACCATGTAACTTTCCTTATAAGCTGCTTATGTTTGCTTGTGTACAATAGCAAGTTCAACTAAGTAACTTTCATAATTTCCCTTACTGGTCTTTGTTTTGGCTCCTTGTAAACTATTTTGTTTGGTGTATTTCAAAGGCTAGCCCTTGTTTTCTGAGGCTGAAAACTGTTCCAAAATTCTGGAAACTGACAAAAATATCGGACAGTAACTGGCAGAAAATACCCCAAAATACTGCAAAATTAACAAAAAATACTGGAAAATGGCAGTCACAGGCACTAATCTCAACAACACAGAAGCGCAGATTCAATGGATAGTGTGTAAATACTGGCAAACAGTCACAAATACTCCTGAAAGTAGGTATTTCTTGACTGTATGGGAACAGTCCTTCTCGCCTCAGCTCTATTACTGCTGTTATTCCTTGCTCCTGTAAGGGAGGTTGTGATTAGGACTGAAACGAGATCTTGCAAATGTGAGTAATCTTGTCAAAATCCCGGTTCTTGATAGTGGCTCTGGCAAATCAAGAACTTCGCAGTACTTGGGAATATCTCAATTGAGATTTCAATTCTTGTTTTACCAAGCATTTGCTTACTGGGATCCTGTCACACTGTTTACCACTTTGCTGTACTGTTTACCCTTTTGCTGTAAAGTTCTAATTCTGACATAATACTGATGCGAATTGTCACTGCATTCCATTTCCCCCTTTTTGGTCAGCAATCTGGAGGGGGCAATTATGATTGGTAAGGCAAGCAATTCTGTTTGCCAAGGGCCTATTACAAGTGGGTGGCATCTGGCATGGATTGGGTTGGATTTGCAATCCTCCTTCATGAATCCATGCTCTCCCTCTATTTCTCTCTAGCTATGGCAGCCAACCTTTGGGGATTGCACATCCTTGGGTGGCATGGCATGGATTGGGTTGTCTGATTCACAATCCTCAGCCATCCTGGCCTCAGAGCAATGCTACGCCCTGACTGCACCCCAATTTGGGGTTTTCCGCTCCTTTACCTTGGATCTCTTGCTATATTTCTCTCTGAGCAGGGAAGCTTGAGCTTGGGGTTGGCAGATGTCTGGGTGGCAATGGCAAACATGTTTCAGGATTGCAGATGGCTGAGTGGCAAGCATGCTTGTTTTCTCAGGAAGGAATGTGGTAAACAACCAGTGGGTTGTTTTCACATGGACGGGGGTGGGTGTTTTGGTGTGGAAGGTGTAGGTTGGTGTGTGCCCATTTACACAGACACACACACACCTACACCCCTGGTGCATCCTCCGTTCTGTCGGAGAGCTCCATGGGTCGAGGTGGTGTGGTAGGTGTGCGGCGGGAGCACGCACGCACAAAAGCCCACTGCCTGTGGTGTTTACACAGGCGCACACCCGTTGAACAGCCATGCCCCCCCCAGCGGTTGTATACATGGACTGCCCCCCCCCCGTCGCACACCTGCCCAAACACCAAGCGGTGGGGGAGGGGCGTCTGTGTAAAAACGGCCGTGGAAAAAACCCCAGATGGAAATCAGTACCACTGTAATGTGGTAATAACCAGTAAGCTGTACATTAATGGTAAATGCTATGCGGGAAGTAGGTAAACTGGAGCAGTATTTGAGTATCAAAAATTTGCATTGGTGTTGAGAAAGAGGCCCTTTTCAAACTGACCGCGGTGGGTGGGTGTGCGTGCACCTGCAGTGTGTGGAGGTGGGTATGTGCCTGTTCCCCTGGGTGCACACCCACCTCCACCTATGGAGCAACCGGCATTGGAGCCCATGGACAGGGATGGGTGGGTGGGTGGTTTGGTGCGGTGGGTGGAGGCGAGTGTGTGTCCATTTACACGACACCCCACCACCTACACCTATGGAGCCTCCTCCGTTTTACTGGAGGGCTCCGTGGGTGGAGGCAGGCATGCGATCGGTGGAGGTGAGTGTGCACGGGGAGCACACATGCACAAACAACCACTGCCCGTCGTGTTTTCACGGGCGCACACCATGCACACATCCATCCCCACATGGACTGCCCCCTCCGCCGCACACCCGCCCAAACACCGAGCTGGGGGAGATGGGTGTAGTGCAGGAGCATGCACACTCCCCCACCCATCTGCTGTGACATTCCCACGGGCGCCTCCACCCATCTGGAGATGGGTGGGGGTGTCTCATGTGAAACGAACCACAGTTGAGAAACCAATTCAATTTCTTGGTATCGTGAAATTTCTCATGAGTATTCTCACTGAATACTATCCACATCCAAAATGGATATCTGCATTTATTCAGTTAATTTCACTTTGGGTATCTGCTTATTTGGTTTGGTTATTCAGTATTTGGGTTACTTCATTTCAGTGCTTAGCAAAATAACATACTGAATAAACAAAAAACAAAACAAAACTAAGGCTATCCAAAACAGATACAGGAAGGAAATGGGACAAATAGAGGCTTATATCTGCTCTGTCGCATCCAGATTAAAGTGGCCAAATTCGTTATTTGCATTGAATATTCGTCTCAGCTCTAATTAATTCTATGACTGCCACACTTATAAAACCTACCTGGCAATGGAGAAGTGCTTAAAACTTTAGAAAAATCTGGAAGAACATTTGGGAATGGGATGCTAATTGTGCTCCCACTATGGGGGCTGGAGAAGCCACTTGAAGAAGGAGAAATGGAGCCAAAAGAACGGTCTCCCTCAGAAGTCCTCTTCTTTTCTGGAAGAGGTGGCTGAGGATGCAGGTTCGCTCCTTGGTGTTGTTGGTTTGCATTGCTGGGGTTGCTGTGTCCAGAGGCTGCTATGAGAAAGCTGTGCGGCAAAATACCATTGTCTGTTGTACTGGCCATAGGTGAGCTTGTAGTTTTTGGAGAATCATTAGCATTAGCCATGAAAGAAGCTGATTTCTCCTCCACTGGCAGGCTACTGCCTATGCTGCCCCTTCCATAGTTCAGGTAAGACCGAACAGTGGTGTTTGCTGAAGGTTCTTGCTGCTGTTCTACTGATGAACTCTCCTGGCTGTTCAAAGAGCCAACTTGGAGTCCAGGGGATTGGAAGTGAGACAACGTTGAGCCATCTTGCATGGGACTGGAAAATTCTGGGGACACAAGGTAACTTCCTGTAGGTCGGCTGCTGCTCATCATTGAAAGATGAGGTGCAAGAGTAGACTTGGGACTGCTTTCTCGCCAAGTGTGGTCAGCTGCAGAAGGGCTATTTAGAAACAAAAGGACAAAAATCAATGGAATATCTCCACTTGGGAGAAAGGTCATTGCGCAAATCATTCCTATCATTTGCATCAAGCTTGATTGATGATTAATAATTTTAGTATCTGGCACATTTCTTTGGCCATGTTTTTGGCCAATGGGAAAAGGTGATAGATGTGGGTGTGGGTGTAGGTTGGTTCTTTAAGAGGATTCTGCATATGTATATTAATCTGCCTTTACCCATCCTGAGCCCTCACGGAAGGGCAGGTTATAAATTCAAATAGAGTAAATGTATATGTAAATATAGTAGCTTTTCCTCTCCAGAAAATTCTGTGAATTAAGCCCCACAATCCTGCGTGATAGGCATTATTAGTCCATTTTTATATAGATAAAGGAGTGGAGATACACTGAGATTAAATGACTTGCCAAGAGAATTACAGGCTGGTAGTAACTTCAAGGGTCATCTGGTTCAACCCCTTCCCCTGATGCAGGACCCACCCTACCAGACAGAAAAATCAAGCCTATAATAATCTGCCACAAGTATACATTGAGATTGACCAGAGCACTCTAGTGCTTAAAAAAAAAGAAAAGGGGGGGGGGGGGGAGAAAGCAATTTAAATATATCCTGGTGACTCAGACAGGAGAGCTATGCCTCATGAGGTAGGGGAAGGTGAAAACCCCCTCAGAATTCACAGCCATCTTGGGGGAAATTCCTTCCTAACCCCAAATAAGGTGGACACCCTGAACATGTGGAAAGGACCTATGAGTTAGGGACCTGATATAAATAAATACTATGACAATGTACACCGGGCATTTGACTCCTAGTTCAGTGTCATGAATAACCAGACCATATTATTCTCTTCGTTTTGAAGATGTGCAACAGGTGCATAATATATGTAAATCAAAGAAATAATCCAACGTACACAAGAAACAGCACACAAAAATAGAGAGACTTGCTGCAAGACTCCAAAAGGAAACAGCTCTGGAGCTTTGCTTCTCCTCTGCCTGGACCCTTGCCTGTTCATGACCCCCTTGCTCCTCTGAACGTCTTCACCCCTTCTCTCTTGATGCCCCCCCCCCCATGCCTAAAACTTCCTCCCTTGATATATTTGCTCTGCTCCCTCCCTTCCAACTTTCAAATCCCTCCTGAAAAGCTACCTCTTCCATCAGGCCTTTTCTAGCTCGTCCTGAGTGAAATTGTGTCCTCGTCCCCCTCACTCAGAATCAGTTCCCTGTAATGATGGGTGTTTTAAAATGAGATGGGGTGGGGGGGTCGTAATTGGTGTGGGGGACAGTGCATGGGGGAGCATTCAATCAAGCAGCCTCCTGCACCATGCACCGCCCACCCCATCCCTGCACGGGACCATCTGGCTTTTCCTGGAGTGCTCCATGCGTGGGGGGTCATGCACACCCACACTCAAACGAGACCTCCCTCACGTTGACGGTGAGTATCCATGCGTGGGGGTGTCTCATTTTAAAACACCCTAAATGAAGCACGTGCAGCTGCATTTTCTCAACGTCATGAATGTACTCTTGTCTCTTCTGATGTTTGCCTCTCCGTTGTCTCCCCCTCCCTTTTCTCTTAGATCATAAGAGACAATCCTTAGGGGTAGAGACCTGTCTGTAACTATTGATTGTACAGTGCCAGGTACACTGCTTGTGCTATATAAATAATAAATATCGAAACCAACAATATATAGGCTTGTTCCAGCTCTGAATTACTTCAGATATTAATATGTAGGATCACAAGGAAACATTTGGCAGGACAGAGCATCCCTCCCTGAAGACAGAGTTGAGAGAGGTGGGGAAAAATTGTTGGAAAAACTTTCACCTTCAATAATCAAATGCACCAAAACTATGGCTGAAAAGCAAGTTACCAAGTATGCATTATAGAGGAGATGATGGGGTGAAACTGGGAAAGGAAAACAAGCAACTAGCACTGTAGAACTGAAGAAAAAAATTAGGAAGCTAAAGAAAAACAACAGAGAGGCGATTTATCAGAAAGGGCACTGTGGAAGTGGCTGCCAGGAAATCTACACACACCAAGACAGAAGGAATGGGAGAGCTAAGACAAGGGCAATCAGTACAAGAAAGTACAACAGCCCATAGGAAGGGGAAAAGCTGGAGAATATTTTGAAGTTGCAATAGAGAAATCAAAAGATTTTTTAAAAAGTGGGAAAAGATCAAAATTTCAAAATAAAAATAAAATTAGGCACTTAGATTAATTTTATAATGATTTCACAGGACCAGCTGAATGTTAAGTCTTAAGCCCCTCACGTATGATTTATAGTTATTTACAATGGCTATCTACACAGACAATAGTGGCAATGTATATTACTGAAAAAGACGAACACACTTAGAAATAGGATTCACAGATCCTGAACCAAACTCATCCTTGGCCCTTTTTATCTGGGTGTTTATGCATGGGTGCGTCTTGTGTAAAAACTGGGGTGGGTGTGCGTGCGTGCTCCCACAAACACGCATGGACACCGACCTCCACCCATTACCCACGTACTGAGCAACAGGCGAAAACAGTGGTTGCTCCATGCATGGGTGATGGGTGGAGGTGGGTTGAGATCAGTTTGTGCCGGTGTGCGCCTGTTTACACCTTCCCTCCACCCACTGCACATGGACTGGCGCAAACACCGTCTCCCCTATGCTGTGGCCCATGTAAAAAGTGCCCTTGTTTCATGCACTGATTTTAAATGAAACCAGCAAGGAGAAAGGAGAAGACAGAGGCCACATTCTGATGAACAGCATTAACTCAAAATAATTACTGTGATGCAATTACAATGCAGTGAATACTTCACTTCAGTAGTGTTCAAATAAACACTTAAAACAAAATTGTTTCCCTGATTCCCGACCCCTTTCCACCCTGCTAGTTCACACAAACAGCTGCTTTGAAATAAAAGCTTATAGAGGAATTTGGTAGTGCAAATTCTCCAAATGGTACGTACTCGAGTACATAGGCCCCAGGTCATGCTTGGGAGGTCACAAGATGCCTCTGTCCCCCAGAGAGTCACTCACCACACCTCCAACCCACCCTGAGGCCCAGACAAGTGAAGAAGAGCAGTAAATACACTATACATTTCAGCACTACTTGTGTATGCCATCAAAGACCTTTCAGAGGGAAAGCATGGGTGCACTAGCCTTGCTAACAGTGAAAGTTTCTGGTCAGAATACACTGACAGTTAAGCACTGAGCCATACAGCGAAAACATGGGGTGCTCTCCTTCCAAACAGAGAGTTTCACAGGGCTGTTCAAGATCAAGCAGTCAGCACAAATGGCAATAAGACCAATGGACAAATGCAGGTTGCACCCCCACCCAGTGGAAAGCAATCACCACACAGTGGCAAGCACACAGGTGCTGGACTTGGACCTGGGAAGGCTGAGTTTGAATCTTGACTCAAGCCATGAACTCACTGGGTGACCTTGGACAAGTCTTAGCCTCAGTTCCCCACCTGTAAAATGGAAATATGTGTCTGTGCCTCTGTTCCCTTCACACTTGTGCATCTTAGATTGTAAGCTCACTGGGCAGGCATCTGTCTTTGAAAAGCTGTGAGTATAAAGCACTGCGTATGCCTAGTAGCGCTATAGAAATGATTAGCAGTAGTAGTAGCAACAATCAACATCTTACTGGGGATGTCAGATTATGGCTGCCAAAGGGTATATAGAATGGCTAGGGCTAAGAATTTGTCATGCTCATGACAAAAGTCGTGTTTTTAGTGACTTTTGCCTCCCTCCATGACTTCTGAGATCTTCCCATGACTTCCATGATTTTCCCAAGTTTTTTGAGATTTCCCCCAAACTGAAGAGTGGAGCCGGCAAGAAGAACATGCTCAATGGTGCTAAGAAGATCCACGGTGTCTCCCTGAAGCTCCAAACCCCTCCCTCGCTGTGGAGAAGTGGTGGCATGGCAAGAAGCGAGGAGAATAGCACACTGTGTCACCAGGTAAAGCAACAGCCTCTCCCTGGAGCTCCAAACCCCTCCTCAGTGTTGTTTCTTGTGGAGGACGGAGCTTTGGGTATCGTCAAGTGGCGGCATGGCATGGTGTGGCGGCGGGATCAGAGGCAGAGAACGTTACCGTTGTCAGAGCTTCTGTGCTGGGTGGGTGGGTGTGAGGTTACAATCTAATCTCTTGGTTTACAATCTAAGGGGGGGGTGTTACAAAACACAATATTGAATAAAAGTTAAAAATATATTACCCATGGGTTTTTCACGACTTTTTCTCATTCCTGCCATGACCAACACATGACTTCTAAAGAAAATTTCCATGACCAACTCATAGCCCTAAGAATGGCACAATGTTGTTGCCCAAACAGCTGGCTTATTACCAAAATAGAACTCTTAAAGGTGTGGTACAATTGTTTTCTGAGAAAACAACAACAATGTTAAAATCTGCTGGGCCTTGGCCACCGCCCCAGCGGTCAACGAAGAACAGCCAACTAGGTATTATTATTAGAATAATTTACCATTTATATAGCGCTCTGCACTCTGCAGTCCTTATCTAGCTCACCCTCACAAGATCAGTACAACAATATTATCGCTATTTTACAGATGGGGAACAAACGCTGAGAGATAGTGACTTGCCCAAGGCCACCCAGTGAGTTTATGGCTAATACAGGATTTGAACCTTGCTCTCCCAGATCCAAGTCCAACACCTTACTGACACTTATTATTTGCTAAGCACTAGGGATGGGAATTTTGATTTCAGATAAAACCGAAAGTACCCGAAAATGACCATTTCGGATGAATCTGAAATTTCGGTTCTTTTTCGGTTTCTGTACTATCGGATCTTTTGCATTGATTTTTGTACCGGATTTTTAACATTGCAGTTTGTCTCCCATTGAAAAACTGCAATGTTAAAAATCCAGTACAAAAATCAATGCAAAAAATCCGATAGTACAGAAACCGAAAAAGAACCAAAACTCATGAGAACCGAAACTGAAATTGACCGAAACAGACATTTTGCCCAGAGTCCCATCCCTACTAAGCACTAATCTATGTTTTCAATAGGAAATTTTAAAGGCTTAACCCCAAATGTCTTTTAGTATAGATCAGTTGGGGTAGTCAACACTGTACATATAAATTTTGGGGTTTCACAAAGCAATGATATTGAAGGAAATTAGATAAAGTGATCCACATTACTTTACTTCTATTCTAAACGATTTTTTCTTAAACACCAATCTAATTTATAAATAAACTTGGCAAAAATGTTGAATACAAGCTGACTTATGATTACAAGCATGTGGGGTAGGACAAGTTCACAAGGACACTGAAATTACTTCAAAGTTCTTCACCCTGTAGTAAAGTATCATGGGGCATTTTATAATGAAACCGTAACAAGTCTTTGCATTGATTGGCTATTATCGCAAATCTGCAACTACTGAACTAGGTGTTTAATGTTGAAAATGTTTACCCTGGGGTTATTCCTAAGCAAAATGTCCTAACTTGGTCAGGAGGACGACATTCAAGTCTCTAAATGGCATCACATGGGCAAAAAGTTTGGGAATCGCTGTCCTATATACACCTGGTTTTCCTCTTACTTTTACTGCTCCCTGTCTAAAATTTAGGGTGCACTTTTCTGGGGCATCCCTTTTCCACTTCTGCAAAGGCACTAAGAGATCAGAAAACGAGTCTCCTCCAGCTTCGTAGGATTCCCAAAGCTTGCAATTATACAATCATCCTACAGCAGGAGTAACACTGATTTATTGTCAGAGAGAGTTTTGTCTCACTCGTGTAGCTAGGTTGGAACAGACCCTGGTACAGAGAGATGGAATGTCTCCCCCCAATCTCACATCAAGTGACAGGGGGTGCCCAGCTGCATTCCCTCCCTCTGCTCCTCAAGTTCATGGGTTCTAGTGCATGAACACTGTACCTGTTGCACCTTTTGACCTTGGCTTCAACTTTCAAAAATGCTGAACTGCCTGAAAGTTCCTTCAATGAGCTAGGGGAGCAATCAACACCTTAGAGCATCAGGCCTTCCTGCCCAGATGACAAGCTGGAGACTGTTTTTTTTATATGAAAGCAAGTTCTGCAGTCTGCCAAACACTTACCTTTCTCCCCCCGGGATGGGGCTGTTATTTGGAAGGGTGCACGCAGATGCAAAAGGCCGCTGACAGGAAGTAACTGTTTGCATGTCAGTTCGCAACAAAGCAGGATTTGGGCCCATGCTGCTGTCAGACACCACAACAGAGTGGTTAAGGCCTTCCATGAAACTTCGAGACTCTGCAACAGAAAAAACAAACAGATGAACAAAAAATTATTTTCAATCTTCAATAACTCAATTTCAGACATGCAAACTATTTGAAAAACTGCCTAATTTCTCTATTTTTCCCTTGCAAAATGCAGTAAATTCTATCATTTCCATTTAGAAGTCTGACACAATGTTGAACTGATGGATGCGTAGTCCAGGCAAATGAACCAGTAAGAGGAGAAGTGCGGGGAGGGTTGCAGAGCAGCATTGCTCAAGTTAACTGATTATCTCTCCAGGGGAAATCCTTGATGCGAAAAGATAATGTTGATTAATTTACATTCTTTCACTCTTCCCTCACTCTCTTTTATATGCGAGTCAAGAGATGTCTAGGAAGTTCCAAATATCAGCATGTACATAGTCCTTTAGCCATTCATCCATCCAGTCTCTATTAAAGCTCACTATCTCTTTGTATATATTAAGCTTTCACCATTTCCCCTTATGATTACCTTAGAGACTCATTCATCTAGAAATAGAAAGGCAGCCTTGTAGTTAGAATCACCGTTCCCGCGCTTCCCAAGCCGGTGGTAGCACCTCTCATCCCCAGCTTGTCTCCCTCCATTTTGGGGGCACCTGCGGGGAAGTGGGGTTTGCTCCACCCCAAAACGGAGGGAGACAAGCCGGGGATGAGAGGCGCTGCCACCAGCTTGGGAAGCATGTGGACCGAGTCTCGCGAGGTGAGATCTCAGAGGGTGCCGTTTTGGGAACGCAACTGTGAAGCCCAGTCGCGTGAAGAGGAGCACCAGACAAGAAGCAAGGAGCGGCCACTCCCGCTTCTCCTAATCTCCAGCTCGTGAGGCTTCAGGCATGAGCGGCACACCAAAGAGGCTCAGCGCAGCAGGTACAGGACAGGGGGGACAAGGCGAGGCAGCCCTGCTCCCCCACACTTGTGGCAAGTTACGGAGCGAGAGGTGGAGAACGGGGGTTGATCTCGCCCCCACACACCAGCAGTCAGTCAGGAAGAAGGCCAGTCTACAGCATGGCCAGCTAGATACTGCCCCCGTCCCCATGATGGGAAGGAGAGTAGAAGGGAAGGCCAAGGGCTCAGGGTAGAAATTCCCTGCAGGGGGTAGGGAGGAGAGGTAGCTGCAGGCTGAGATGATCATGGCCTCCCTGCAGGAATGGATGTGGGGGCTTGTGAGGAGGTTCTGTAGGGACTGGTGCAGTGCCGGTCCTCACGGGAAAGCACCTGTTCAGCCCCTCGGGGCATGAGAGAAAGGGAGCTGTCGCCCGCAGCCAGGGCCACGCCCCCCCTGAGAGGGGGATCGCCTGAGCTCGTGGCCAGGAGGGGCAGCAAGTCCCCCCTGAGACAGGTTAGCCCCCCAGGCACTCCCCCTTGGTGTGCCAAATGACAAGTGAGACCACCCCACACGCTATAGAGATGATGCCCCAAGGGTTTTGCAAAGGGAAGGGTGGGATGTAGGCCTCCTCCCAGTGCCTGGGCGTTGGGGGGGTGCAGAACTCCCCCTAGGAGGGCAACCCCGCCAGGAACCCCTCCCCCACCTCGGCGGAGGGGGCAGGGGGCGGCATGCATTGTCTCCCGACAGTCTCAGTGCTGAGATCTCGCCCAGGTGTCGTACGAGGAATGACCCGTTGTGGGTCATATTGGAGAAGCTGCAGGATTTTGCAGGGAGAATGGAGTCGATGGAGGCCACGGTGTGTGCTATCGTGGAAAGGCACCCCCCCCGGAATCGCATGGTGAGGTGGCAGCACACGACGCTGAACCCGGACAGTCGACCTGCCCACCCAGTTCCCGTCATGATGTTCCTGCACCAAACCCCGGTAGGTGCTGTTGGGAAACCCACCCACCAGAGTGGGAACCTCGTTGCAGCAGCTGCTGCGCAGGGCATACCCAGGGTGGTGCGAGCGATACCACCCACTAACAGCAACTGGGTTGGGTTGACTCATGGGTCCCGTGGCCTGCCCAGTCAAGCCCTTCCCCCCCCCCCAACTGGGGACATACAGAGCCACCTCCATCAGGTCTCCCCCGGGGGTACTGCGGTTAACCAACAGATAGTCCAGGTATGGTCGCACCCAAAACACTACACCACCTCGTGTCAGGTGGTGCACACCGTGACTTGGGAAGTGACACCCTTGGCAGGAGGATATGCTGAAGTGAACGCTCCCATAGGGGCTCACTTGATGCAGGTCACAAGGGACAAGATTTGGAAAGGCGAATACGTAGATGTGTTCGCCCTCCGTTTCAGAGACCCTATCTCTGATCCCAACTCGAAGGAGGAAGGGAAGGAGAAGGAGAAGTTTAAGAGGTCCAAGGTGAACTGAAACTGGTCCAACTGGTCAGCCGCCTTCTCGGTCCTTATGGGGGTTATGCTGCAAATAGCATAACCCCCATGGAAAAAAACAGTTGGGTCTGTTACGGTGCTCACATTCCTTGGTATGGAGGTAGACACCGTTAGAGAGGAATCCCACCTCCCCCATGACAAGCTGGATTCCATAGTGGGGGCAATCAAGGTCTGTTTAACGCTCACCAAGGTTACTGTCCACCAGCTTCAGAGTTTGATAGGCAATCTGAATTTCGCCTGCCGGGTAGTGGTGCCGGGCCGGGCATTTCTGTCCCGGCTCTATGGCAAAGTCCTGGGCAACCTGCCCCCCGATTATCACATCACGGTGACAGCAGACATGAGGCAGGACCTTATAATTTGGTGCTGGTTCCTGTCCGCCTTCAACGGGGTCAGCCTATGGAGTCAGAAGATGCTCTTGGAGGCTGAGCTGCAGGTTCAGTCAGACACAGCTGGGTCTTTCGGCTTCACCCTCTACTTCCAGGGAAAATGGTGTGCAGCTCTGTGGCTGCATGCATAGTCCCAGGCCGGATTTAAACAAGATCTGACCTTCCTCGAGCTTTATCCAATAGTCTTGGTGGTGCACCTGTGGCCTGGGGACTTTGCCAACAAAACTGTATTGTTCTGGTGCAACAACATGGCAGTAGTGCAGATCCTCAATACCCTGTCCTCCAGATCCACCCACGTGATGGGGTTGATACAGGCATTCATGCTGCAGTGCCTCGGTAACAATATTCTATTTACATCCAAGTGCAAACCGGGAGTCAACAATGGCATAGCCGATGCACTCTCTCATCACCAGATAGACTGTTTCGTTTCCGCCTGTTAGCACCAGAAGCCAGAAATGAGCCCGAGGTCATGCCCCCGAATCTGTGGAACATTGGACAGTGGAGCTATACAACCGGGCTGTGCAAGGTTCCATTGCCCCAGCACATTGGCGAAAGGCTCCCTTTGCCACCGTCGTCATCTGACAATCCAGGTGGAGGCCAGGGTCAAACAGAACCCCCAAGCTCCGAACGTGCGGGGCCAGCGGAGGACGGATCCCCTCCACAAGGGGAGCCATCACCTTTGTTGCCCTACCCATCAACATCACCTCCATCTTATCAGGATTCAGCTTCTGCCTCATCCAGTCACTAACTGCTAGCAAGCATTGGGAAAGCACTGAGATTACAGACCTGGGTTCATTGAAAAAGAGAGGTAAAGCTAGGTATCATCAGCATACTGATGGCAATGCACACCAAACCATCTCACTACCTCACCCAGGGAATGCATATAGATGTTAAAAAAAAAAGTGGAGACAGAATCAAACCTTGAGGTACACCACAAACAAGATTCTGGGGGCCAGCTGTTTCTTCCCCCAGCACCACCCACTGGTTTCTCCATGAGAGGAACAAGTGGAGCCATCCTAAGACAGTCCCGTCCACCCCCACCCCCAGGGTTCGCAACCATCTCAAAAGCAACCCATGGTCTACCGTATCAAATGCTGCCGAGATCTAATAGGACCAGAAGTGCTGAATGTCCTAAATCCATCTCTTGGTGGAGGTCGTCTACCAAGGCCACCAATGCAGTCTCGGTGCCATATCCTGGACAAAAACCTGATTGAAAAGGATTAAAAAACCCCGATGCTATCCAGATGGCCCTGGAGCTGCTGGGCCACCACCTGTTCAATAACCTTCTCTAAAAAGGGAAGGTTAGAGACAGGTCTGTAGCTGGCGACGGAATCAATGTACAATTATGGTTTTTTGAGCAGGGGCCGCACCACCGCCTCCTTGAGGCAGTCTGGCATCCTGCCCTCCCGAAAGGAGGCACTGATCACTCCCACCAGCACCGGCCCCAAAGTCTCCCTGGAGGCTTTCACCAACCAGGAGAGACATGGATCTAGTTCACAAAAGGTAGCCCGAACAGACCCCAGAACCCCCTCAGCATCGGCTGGCATCACCTTCCTGAAACTGATCCCACAAAAATGAACCAGACGGGGCATCCATAACCCTCAGCTCTCCTTCTTTTACATCAACCCTGGCCCCGAAATCATGCTGGATTTGAACGATCTTATCTGCGAAGTAGTTTACAAACTCCTAACAGTGGGCTTGGGAAACCTCCCCCTCCAGGCGTGTATACACACAGACATCAGAATTATGTCTTAAATGCTGTAGCGTGGACGAGCATGTTCAAACACAGCTCCCCAGTCACTAGTATCTATAGACGGTTGAACACGCATGCAAAAGATAATTGGTTATCAGTTTGCTACTGTTTTAAGCAGACAAGCCCTTGTCTTATGAGGGCTTGACAGATGTGTGGATGGAGAAGATAATGCAGCAGATCAGTCTGCATGCAGCATTCCACTAAATTAATCCAAAAGCAGTTGAATTTTATACAGCACTGCCTAAAACTTTTCAGAGAACATTTTATTATGAATGCTTTGTCTACAGCTCTATAAGGTCACCTAGGACACAGGTGGATAATTGAATGGATACATTAAATAGAAAACTAGATAAAGCAAGAAAAAACGTGCTGTAGGGTATAGTTCTGCATTGTATCTGGGAGATAGATAAAATTCCCAAGCAGGTCTCTTCCATACATATTAATTCTGATTCTGCAAATAGGGTGGTTTTCATTATTTCAAGTACAGCCTTCCTTTATCTGCAGTTGATGGCAGAGCAAGGGAGATTCTGAAGTTTGGAGAGAGAAGAGGGAGGGTATTTAAAAAGGAATACCTGAGATAAGAGAATCTGAAAATCAGTGCTTTGGCTGAAGGCTATTTAGGTGTCTTGCATAGTGCAGATAAAGTAAGGAGTACTAATGTATCAATCATCTGCCGAAATGTAAACTGCAGAAGAAAGAATTTAAAAACACTTTCCATACTTCCTGGAGCTATTAATTAATTATTATTATTATAGACATTTATATAGCGCCAGCCATGTGCCTGGCGCTGTACAGAACATAGAAATAGACGCAGTCCCTGCCAGTGGCTTACTATCTAAAAGACAAGGAGGGGGAGACAGGGAGAGGGGACAGTGGGAGAGACATGGGAGAAGACAAACAAACATTCAGGTGGATGCGAAGTCTCAGGTGCGTGAACTTGGATTGGTTACAATAAGGTTGGTTGCAGCAGTCTGCAGAGGAGGGCAGACAGTAAGTATATGGGGAACGACTAGCTATACTAACTAACACCAGAATCAAAAAGCAAAGAGAGACTGGGGGTTTGATCACCTGAAATGTTAACACCTGGGAAATTTTTGCCCAAAGGGTCTGGACGGATTAATGAAAAAGAGAGCCCAAGTCATATGGAAACTACCACTGCCTCTGCCCTTCTGCAGGCTCAGTTTAGTCACAGCAGATAGAGCAGGCAGCAACTGGAGAGTCTGTGCCATTATTGCCACACAGAGGAAGTTGTGTGTGTAAGAGAGAGCGCGTGTGTAGGTGCTTTCAGAGGTGATGGGTGGCCGGCTTTTGTGCTTCACTCCACGGCCACTGCCATGTTAGAAAGCAGGATCAAAATTCAGCCCTGTCAACCGTGAGTGAAATGGTTGTGGGAATCGCCTAATGGCGTTTTTACCCTCTGCGCCTCCCCTCTGGTAACGGGGGCAAGAAGTCTGGCTTAAAAATGCAATTATAATGAATCTAGCCATGTATAGTGGGGGAAGAGAGGATAGTAACAATTCAGAAAAAGATCTGGAGCCTCTCCCAGTCTTGATCTGAGCAAAAGGCAAAAGGGTCATAACAAAACTCATATTAAAAATAGACACAATCACATAGTTATGTTAACCATAAACAGGGCTGTAAAATATAGAATGAATAATTCACTAGCTAGGCATAAAAAGACTGCTCACCAGACTGGGACATGCACTGGGAAGGGGACCCACGGCTGTGAGAATCCACTGACAAAAAGTCCCCTTGTCAGAGGCATGCAGATTTTTACAACCCTGGCAATAAATGCAGTACACAGTCACACTATCATACTGATAAAAGGGACTGCTAAAAAATGAACACATACTCATTCTGATTAGATAGTATTTTGTCAAGGTGTAAGCAACCAGACAGGGTGAAAGGCAGCCGAGGAGCAGATCCCCAATCTGTAAAGGTTAAAAGCAAGTTCTTTGTTTGACTCAATGCTGATCCCAATAGAGCAAGCCAGGCACTTCGCATGAAAGCAGCTTTGTTAGCAATTCAGTATAAGACAAGCCTGTTGAGTATCTCTGCTGTGTTCTCTATTATTTGACATAGTGTCCGCACTCAGTGCCAGCTTTTAACCCTTTCTCGGGCCACACAACATCTGCACAGGATTGTCGTTTGTGTGGGTTCCCATACTCAGAAGGATAAATCATGATAGCATCTGCTGCCTTCAGAAGAATGGTTACAAGTGAGTAGTTCAATCCATAAGGGAACAGACCTATGGAGATGGAAGTTCCTATTTTTATACAGTGGCTTTTCAGAGTAGCCCACACTTTCATCGGTGAAATGCGCTCAGCACAATCCAGGTGGATCAGCTGGAGGAGCACTATGGAGATCCTCATCCATGTCTGAAGGACAGATTTCCCTCTTTCCTTCCCTCTGAGATGCTTCCTAGTAGCATTTGAACAGCAGGGCAGCTACTGATCCAGCTTCTAAGAATGTGGTCCAAAAATGACAAGACAAGGCACTTAGTGCAGCTAATCTAGACTGCACAGTCCTTACTTATGTTGTATAATGCCTGTAATATTTATTTAGACATCTATATCTATTATTACTAGTTATTATTTATATAGCACAAGCAATGTAGTTGGCACTGTACAATCAGTAGTCCTTAGTTCAAGGGGCTTACAATCTATTTCATTAACAGTTCCAATTCAGTGCTGTTTAGCATGAAGAAAGATGGCAGAATTTGGCCCCCGAAAACTAAAATGTTGGGATCACAATCTTGGCTACTGATACACGTGAGCGGAGAACGCTGAGACTGAAAAGCTACAATGGGACTATTCTGGAGTATGTGGTTTGAGGATCCTGGTCTAAGGGCTCATTGCTCTGGCCTTTTGCTCTGTGATTATTTCCCATGGGTAGGGAAATAATCTCAAAGCATTCACATGGCTCCACAATTCTGCATAGCTCCAGAGCGGCTCTATCCTCACAGTTGCTCTCCATGTGAACAGATGCCATAACGAAGGACTTTCCAGGCCAATTACCATGAGACACGAATTACTTCTAGCAAGGTGGAGAAGACGGGTTTAATTTGGATTGCCCAAGATTATCTGGGGTTAGTATTTTGCATGAATGAGGGATAGGAGAATACCCATCCTGGAAGCAGATGGTTCCCTGATCTAATTTTGAGCAGCGAAAGGGCTAAAAAAAAAAAAAAAGAGAGAGAGAGAGAGAAAGAGAGAAGAGAGTATATGTCCTGAAATCACCCCAGGGCTTTAATCGGCTGTATGCAGGAGTAATATGCAACCACTGGATAGCTTCTGCTTGTTTCATCAGTCTTTCCTTTGGCCTCTGTGTAATGGTAGATAAAATGCAGCCTAATTAATGAGTTAGACAGAAATCATACCAGCCAATATTTACCTTGTCCCTAAATATCCCAAAGTCAATAGCCCTATTTAGAAGGTGAAGGGATATGTGTTCCATGTCTTTTATCTTTCACTATTCATATTCAAGCAGACAAAACCATGTATTCAAGCATATTTCCTGTCAGACTCTCCATCAACAAAGAATGAATGTACGGTGCTAAGGAGGGTGTAGCAGAGGAGTTTGCATATTAAGGGTTGGATAAGATCTCAGGCCCTGTAAAAGTCATTTCTTTTTTGAACATTTATGTGCCATTTAAAGACAAACAAACATTTAAAAACTCTATTTCCCCCAAGCACAAAGGGCACATTCCACAAGCTGATAGTTTTATTTTTTCCCAATACTCCCTCTGTTACTGAAGAAGGATTTTCAGACATTCTTCTTTCCTTTGAAATATATCTGCAAAACAGCACAATGCTCCTCACTGTGTAACGTGACGACTTCCCATTATTTTGTGGCTAGCTTTCCGGATGATTCTTCCTTCCCAATGGCATTGCCAATATTCTGAGCACAACAACTGGAGATATTCCAGGGTACGGCACATGTGGAGGGATACTCAACTGGTATGGTGACTGCTTGGAAAATGGTGTGACATTCCACCTCTCCCTATTATATTTAGCAATTTCAGTAATTTGCACAATGTTGTTGTTTATAGGCACTTCTAAACATTAGAATTCCCGTGTTTATGTGCAACCATGGAAATGGCTACGTGATAAACCCCGGTCTGTGACTCCAGAAACAATGTGGAAAGACAGACTTAGGAATGGGCCAGCACATAGCCAATCTTTGCAGGAGTCTCTGCTATGGGGCAAGTGTCTTCAGGAGACAGCCCATTACTCTGCTCGTCCCTCTGTCCAAAAGATACCACCAAGCTGCTACCAAACCATGTGCCTTTATTTACAGTGCCAGTCCAAACTCGTACTAAGTTCCCTTCGCTGCTGAGTAGCGGCAACGGGACAATTGTTGCGCCCCCCCGCCCGCCCTGTCTGAGAGGCAGAGGAGTTGCAGCGCGGGGAAAGGCAGTTAGTTAGAAGCCCTACCTGCGCCGATCAGGAGGTTGCCAGGCAACCCACGTGGAGGCAGCCGTTGTGTGCTGCAAGGACCTGGGAGATCCGCCCGCTTGTAGGAGGGACTGGCTCCCTGAGCGTGGTTAGAGCCACGCCATTCTAAAGAAATTTAGAGGAGAAGCAGCAGCAAGATTTCTTGCTGCTGATCTCCAGGTAGCAGGGCACCCATCCGGGCAGAATCAGAATAAGAAGTACATAGAAAGGAGGATGGAGTGAAGGAAAGGAGCTGCAGCAGCGGCAAAGAAGAAGACTGCCGCTGTGAGGGAAAGACAGGCACACGTGGAGGAAGAGGCCTGCGGGGCCGGAGTCGAGGCGGGGAGGGGGATCCCTCCCCCCCCCGAGCAGAGATGTTGGCCCTGCTCCTGCAATGCGAGTTCCTTTTAAGGGCTCACGATACAGGGCCCCCAGCAAGTATCCAAGGAGGTAGGAGTGAAGAAGACCAGGGTGCCAGGGGCCATGACAGGGGGGAAGCTCCCAAGGCAGAAAGGGTCAGGGAGCAGGGCCCAAGCACACATGTATCCCCCCCCACCGCCTGTGGAAGCAAGGAGGAGTGGGAGGGTGACATCACCAACAGCACGATTCAGGGAAGGGGAGGATGTTGTTTACAGTCCCCAGGCCACGAGGTGGAGAAGCCCAAGGTGGAGGGGAGCCCCACCCTCACCTCCAGCCAGGGCCTCTGCATCTCAAGGGAGGCCTCCCTCTCCTCAGGGGCCTGAGAGGAGGGGGTGAATATGGGCCTGTTGCTCCGGGCCCTCTACCCTGGGGAAGGGGGACCACCGTACACTGGGCCAAACCCGGTTGTGGAGGTGAGGGATCCCTATGACGTCCCCGGATGTGTGCAGCACCACCAGCCCCGGGGGGTTGGACTGTCACTGAGCAGCCAGGGCCTAGGCCCTGCCATGTGGGAGACTTATGTTCCCATGCAGGTGGATGAACCCCCGGCGGCTAGGAGGAGAGTCGGGACCCCAGACCCGCATGAGGGCCACACCGATCGAAAACTGTGGGCCAGAATACTGGCCCTGGAGCAGGAGTTGTGAAGCGGTTAGGGAAGCACCAAGAGGCAATTGGGAGACCGTGGCCCAGAGCATGGACCCCTCAGGTCAGGGGTGTGAGTTGAGTGGCCAAGTGACTCACATGGGCTCGCAGAGATGGGGGGTGGGATGCAAGGAGAGCAGATCCAGGAGAGGGATGTAAGTGCAGTTCCCAGCACTAGAACCATAGGGGGTGGGGGTGCCCATCAGCCGGGGCTGGCTGTAGGCCCGGGGTGCCCTTGTATGAGAGTGGCACTCACCCAGACGGTACAGGCAGGGGTGCCCCAGTTAATGAAACTGAATGAGGCATGGGTGGTGGTAACACTGGCCATAGCACCCGATCAGCCACAAGGAGAACAGCAATCAGTACGGGGTGACATTAGGAGCACCCCGCCCACAACGGGCACTATGAGGTACGGGGTCAATGAAACGAACCCAGGGGCGCCAAGCCGGTCAGGGGAGGTGACCTTAGTTCGCCCTCCCCCGCCTCCAGGGAGAGCCATACCAAGTGTGGCCGCCCCCTTCGGGTCACATCTCCCTTTAGCCACAAAAGAAAAAATTGTAAAAGGGGAATATGTCGATATATTTGCCCTCTTGTTCAGTGATCCGATCCTGGATCACTCTGAACATGAAGACGAGAAAGATAAAGAAAAATTCCATCACCTCAAGGCCAATCGGAATTGGGAGAACTGGACTGCGGCATGGGCAGTATACATGGGTGTGATATTACAGGCAGACCATAATAGGGGGCTCAAACTGCACAAGTATGCAGACATCATTAGGAGTGCATACAGAACCGGACCGGCTGGGGGATGACTGAGGTATGACGAGGCCTTTCGTCATAGGGCGGCCACTACACCTGGCTTACGCTGGGACACACATGCCACGGACCTGTGACTCGAGTGCATGGTCGATGTGACCAGAGCTCCACGAGCGGATAGCGGGCACCCACTAGTAAGGGGCGGAGTGGCTCCAGCGAACGAGCCATTTCGGAATGAAAATTGCAGGATTGGGCAAGGGCCCAGCTCCTGCTGGGAATATAATAAAGTCGGGCGATGCAACAGGGCGACATGCAGATTTCGACACACCTGCGCCAATTGTGGGGGTGGACACCCCAAGATTAATTGTTTCAGACCTCAACAGAAAGGAAAGAAAGGGAGTTATGGACAGGGCCAAGGCAATGGAAAAGGGGGTCAGGGTCCACCCACAGGACCCCGCCAGGGAAAAGGGGCCAATGCCGGTCAGAATTGACCGGTTGGCAGCCTCCCTTAAGGGGCATCCCCACAGAGACGAGGTAGAATATGTCGTCCAGGGGTTTAGGGACAGTTTCATTATCCCGGCAAGCCCAGTCCAGCAACAAAGGACGGGAAGGAATCTAAAATCAATAGAGGGTTTTGAATCACTAGTGCGTCAGAAGATAGCCAAGGAAGTATTCGAAGGCCGTGTGGCAGGACCTTTCGAGCGACCCCCAGTGGCGAACCTGATAGTGTCCCCATTGGGAAGCGTTCCAAATAAAGTCTATGGGGATTATCGAATGATCCACCATCTTTCATACCCCCAGGAGCATCTGTAAATGATGCCATACCCAGAGAATTAGCAACAGTTAAGTATGCATCATTTGACCAGGCAGTGGAAAGGGTTAAGGCTATGGGGCAGGGCGCACTTTTAGCAAAATGCGATGTAAAATCCACATTCCGGCTGTTGCCAGTCCACCCCAGTAGCTTTCATCCTTTAGGTTTTCAATTTGAAGGCAAGTATTATTTCGATTGAGCCATGCCCATGGGTTGCTCGGTATCCTGTTCAGCTTTTGAACGGTTCAGTTCCCTAATACAGTGGGTATTTCGGCAACGGTTGCGAGCCGGGGATGTAACCAAATATTTAGATGATTTTTGATAATTGGCCGCCCGGGAACGGATGAATGCACAACCGCTTTAAGGATTTTTCAGGAAGTAGCATGGGACTTGGGCGTCCCACTGGCACCTGAAAAAACTGAGGGGTGACTTACTAGACTCACATATTTGGGAATTGAACTCGATATGGAGAGAATGTTATCAAGACTACCACAGGACAAATTACAGTACATGGAAGAAAAGATTAGGGAGTGTTTGGGAGCACATAAGATGACAACACGGGCATTGCAATCACTTGTGGGCAGACTTAATTTTGCATGCTGCGTGGTAGCCCCCGGTAGGGCATTTCTCTCCTGGTTGTACGGAAAGCTAAAAGGGGACCTTTCCCCTCACCATACGATTAGGGTCACCTCAGAAATGAAACAGGACCTCAGAGTATGGCTACCCTTCTTAGAAAACTTCAATGGGACTAGGTTCTGGAGAGAAAAATGGCTGCTACGGGCCGAGCTCCAGGTACAGTCAGATGCAGCTGGAGGTAGGGGCTTTGGAGTTTATTTCGCACCCAGTGGTGTGCAGCACCATGGCCCCCAGAATGGCATTTAAATGGCATGACCAAGGACCTTACTTTTCTAGAGTTTTTTCCTATTTTGGTGGCACTGCTAGTGTGGACAAAGCAGTTTGCCAATCGCACCGTCTTATTTTGGTGTGACAATTTGGCAGTGGTTCATGTTATAAATTCATTATCCTCACGGTCACCTAGGGTTATGTCATTGGTTAGGGCCTTGGTGCTGACATACTTGAAACATAACATCTTGTTCACTGCCCGACATGTTCCTGGAATCGACAATGGGATAGCAGATGCCCTTTCTCGGTTCCAGATGGACCGGTTTCGAGAACTCGCACCATGGGCGTGTGCAGAACCAGATCCCTTGCCGCCTGCAATTTGGAGCACTGGGAGTTAGAGGTACAAGCCATCGTGCAGGGCTCCCTTGCAATGAGGACCCAGACAGCTTACAGCAGGGCTTTTCAAGAATTTCAGGCATTCCGAACGGGATTAGGGTGGAGGACCAGTTTCCCCATTAACGAACCTGAGGTAATACAATTCGCAATTCACCTACATAGATCCGGCCTAGCAGTAGGAACAACAGCGGGTAAGGTAGCAGCATTGACATTCATAAGTAAGTTGAAGGGTTCCCCCCCCACCAGACAAAGGCTTTTTAAAAAACATATGTTTGAGTCATGGTCGCGAACCGGCAGCACACCAGCCCGGGTTCGTGCGCCAGTGACAACCCCAATATTAGAAGGTTTGGCAAGAGTATTGAAGGAAGTATGTTACAACAGTTACGAATCCCAGGTATTCACAACGATATATGTCGTGATGTATTTCGGAGAATTCCGGAGTAGTGAAGTGGTGAGCAAATCTTGCAGGGACAACACTAACCGGGCATTGATGATACAGGATGCCGAACTTTTGCCGGATAAAGTGGGGATTCATTTAAGAACTTCCAAAACGGATCAAAGAAGTAGGGGTATTGTGGTGAATTTGTTTAGTGGAGGACCTGAGGCAATCTGCCCCTTAGAGCAGATTAGGCATTATATGAGCATGCACCCGGACATACCTGGGGCACTGTTCATACATAAGAATGGGGCCCTAGTTACGGTCTCACAGTGCATAGCATTGCTGTGGGTTTCATTGCAAAAGTTGGGGTTGCCCTCGGGTGAATTTGGATTACATTCCTTCAGAATAGGGGTGGCCACTACTGCTGCAGCAGCAGGCCTACCAGAAGAAGCCATTAAAGCAGTAGGAAGATGGAGGTCTGGAGCGTGTAAGAAATACGTCCGACCATATCATTACTAAAAACATGTCTCTGTTTTTGCCAGGAAGAGCAGCTTGGGGCGCTACACGAAGAAATGTGTGGATTGTTGGGCACAGTCTAGTCCGGTGGGCAGGTGCAGCTGCTGCAAGAAATCCTGGGGGAAAACACTTGGGCCTTTCTGAATTGGCTAGTATCAAATGGATGGGCCGTAGTGGCATGCGTTGGAGTCAGCTGCTCCCAATGCTGAAAGGAATGCTGGGATACCCGAAGCCCCAGATAATTGTCATCCATTTAGGGGAAAATGACCTCACGACACGAAAAGGGGTTAATTTAGTAATTCAAATAAAAAATGATGTATGCATAATCAAACAGTGGTTTGAAGGGGTCCACTTGGTGTGGACGAATTGGATACCTAGGATTAATTGGGCTAAAGCCAACAACCCAGGTAAAGTTGATAAAACCCGAAAAAATGTTAATAGAGAAATAGCTAAGTTTGTAGAAGCATTGTGAGGTTCTAGTTGGGGACATAAAGGGATAGTTCATTCTCGACCCGATCTGTATCGACAAGATGGCGTGCATTTGTCGCCATTAGGTAACACAATGTATTTGGCTGCCTTAGTTGAGCATTTGGAGAAGTGGTTGATTTAGATTGGTGGTGGGTGTCAGGGCGTTTAGGGGGAAGGAATGCCCCTATGTGGCAGGGGTCCAGTATGCTAAGGTATGTTCAATAGGAAGGAGATAGAATATGAGGCATCTCCTTAAGAGATGGGGACATGATACCTTGTGTAATGCAGGGCACAGCATGCACAAGGGTCATGCTCCCTGGGAGTAGTGACCTAACAGGGGAGGAGGGACATGCGCTGTCCTCACACCCTGAGGGCACTTTCTCCTTACTCAAGTCCACAGTGGGCATTGTTCCCTTTCGGCCAAACTCGGTTATTGTCGAAAGAGAGGAAGTTGGAGTTAAAGGGATTGTCACTGAAAGGCACATCCAGGACTATCCCACAGTTAAAAGTTAGAACAGTTGATTAGCATACTGGACCCAAATTGCTGGGGCAATTACCCACCAACCTTGAATTGATAACCTAATAAAAAGTGAGGCCAGTTTTATAACCAACTAATGCCTCTGTGTCTCATTTGGGGGGTGCATCGACAAGTCCCTATAGCATCAATCTTGCAGGGCACTCTCTCTTCCAGCTTTTCTTTCCTCATGGCCCGTTCCTTCTGTTCAGGGAGTTTGTTTTCTTCTCCAGCCCTGGAAACTTCTCCCCTTGATTCTCTCAGGTGCTCTGAGCTCCTCTTAGCTTTCCACCCAGGACACCCCCTCTACGGAATTGTCTTTCCTTTTATAGGCTCTGCTGTAGGAACTAAATAGGAATTCACCATCTTATTAGGACACAGGAGTTACTGGATAGTAGCGGCGGGATCACCGGCATTTCCGGTATCCGATAATGCCGGTAATGGGCGTACTGGCATTATCGGATTCAACCCGGTAAATCCGGTCCGGTTACCGGATTCCGTGTACCAGATTTTTTTTTACATTGCAGCCATTTAAATGAATGGCTGCAATGTAAAAAGTTTTTAAAACCCACCAAAAAAACCTCCCTGAGTCCAGGCTGCGTGGGTGGAAGGGGGGACACCCCCCATGCATCCTGCCCAGCCTGGATTTTTTTTAAAAAAATTCCCCTCCGTTGCCGGCAAGTTCAACCTAGAGCCCCCCCCCCCAGCAGCAGCGGCGTCCCAGCAGCAGCCGGTAAGTATAGACCTGATCCCTGGCGGGG
>QEPC01007782.1:133257-157259 GCA_003113815.1 Sphenodon punctatus
CTGGAAGTTCCCCGGAAGGCCTACAGCGTCTCTGAAGCCGGCAGCCACAGCTGGCGCTGAGGCCGCTGGACCGCCCGCCGCCGCCACAACCGGAGCTGAACTGAAGGTATTGGAGCCAGTGGGAACTTGTAGTAGGGTGATCCCTGGGGGGGTGTTAACCCCACCCCCAGGGATCAGGTCTATACTTACCGGCTGCTGCTGGGACGCCACGGCCGCTGGTGCTGGGGGGGGGGGCTCTGGTTGAACTTGCCTGGCAATGGAGGGGAATTTTTTTTTAAAAAATCCAGGCTGGGGCAGGGTGGGTGGGGGGGTGTCCCCCCTTCCACCCGCACAGCCTGGGAGGGGGAGGGGGGAGTAATTTTTATTCCATTGATTTCAATGGGGACACAGTGCCCCATTAAAATCAATGGAATAAATCTGGTACCGGTATACTGGATTTAATCCGAGAATCCGGTTTTTTGGAAACCGGAAACCGGTAAATCCGGTATCCGGTAATTGCCCCGGGGTCCCAACTCTACTGGATAGGCTATGGATATATTCCTGATTCAATTTACCTGCAGCATCCTGCCACATCATCTTATGCATGGACCTCCAGGAATGGGTGTGGGAAGAGGCGCAAAATACAGAGCCAGAACTCCCTTCCCCATTCCATGCTCCTAGCTGCTTCCAAGGTACTGCATGAAGGGATATCATGAAGGAATTCCTCCATCCTTTTTGCATTATGGGAACTACCACACAGAAGTACAGAGAAGGAAGGACCAGTGAAATGCAGGGGGAATCAGCAGTTTCCTTCTCTTCCACTAACAGCTGTCACACTTCCTCTTTTCCTTGAACTTACAGAGGAGGAAATTGTCCATCTTCTCTCCTCCTCCAAACTCACCGCTTGTTCCTCTGACTCTATCCCCACCTATTTCTTCCATTTTATCTCCCCTGCAGTTTCCCCCTCCATCCATCACATCCTCAATTTATCACTTTCTACTGTGACAGTTCCTGCTGCCTTCAATCATGCTGTGGTCACACCACTTCTCAAAAAATCTGCAGGAACCCTACTTTCCTTGTTAACTACTGTTCCATCTCCTGCCTCCCCTTTGCATCTAGCTCATCGAGTATGCTGTTCATGTCTGCTGCCTTGACTTCCTTGCAACTCCGGCCATTCTTGATCCACTCCAATCTGGCTTACACCCTCTACATTGTATGGAGACAAAGCCCTTGTCAAAGTCTTCAATGACCTCTTCATGGTCAAGGTCATGGGCCATTGCTCTATCCTCATCCTCCTTGACCTACTGCTGCCTTTGACACCATTGACCACCATCTGCTCCTTGAAGCTATGTCCTCCTTTGGATTTTGGGACTCTGTTCAGTCTTGGTTTTCCTCTTACCTCTCTCAATGCACATATAGTGTATTCTTTGGTGGATCCTCCTCTACTGCTATCCCACTATCAGTTGGTGTGTTGCAGGGCTCAGTCCTAGGTCCTCTTCTCTTCTCTCTCTACACTAGAGCTGAAACTTGGTCTGAGGAAAACTTCAGAATCCACGGAGGATTCCAGTCCTCAGTTCTGAATTTCCAAAGCCTGAAGTTCCGAGTATCGAGGCCGGTACCCGGAAAATTTTGGATGCCTCCATCGAGAGCTGGTGCCATTGCATGCATGACTTGGATGATTCAGACGGTTGACCTCCTAGCTTCTCTGAACTTGGAAATGAAACTTAGTGCCATATTTAGTAGCAGGAGGATATGGGAGGGGACAGCTGAGTGATGGACAAGCCAGATGGGAAGCCAGATGGCAGGTTTTGATTGGGTGACAGGGGCAAAATAAACGTGGCTGTACAGCCATTTTCCATTCTCTACTGAATTTGGCTGTGTGTGCTACCCTGCTGATCTGTAAGTAATTGGCTGGGGGGTGGGGGGTGCTGGCCTGGCATGTTCTAAGGGGGGAAATACCAGGGGATGGGGGTTAGTTGTTTCCACCATGCCATAATTTAAAAAATAAAATAAAATTAGTGGGTGTCACACTGCTTCTGCCTACTGCTTGGCACCATGGAGGCCAAAGAGATCTCTGCTTTGCTCCACTTCCCCTGGCCTGGAATGTCCAAGTTACCAGTAACACACTAATGCCATGCCTTTTAAAAAAAAAAAGTGGGTGCCACTGCTGCCAGCACTGCTTGGCACCATGGTGGCCAGAGGGATCTGCCCTGATCCACTTCCCCTGGCCCGGGCTGTCCATATACTAGGGGCAATGCCAGGGGTTGACACCAGTCCCAAATTTACTTAAAGGTTTGGATGCTGCTTCTGCTTGCACTGCCTATTGGCAAGTTGGCAGCACCCTGGAGACCAGAGAGGGATCATGTTTGCTGTAGTTTTTGTGGGCACTATGACTATACTTTGTCTCTGGGTTCAACTTTGGCAAGATGTGACTGACCACTGGGACACAGGGGAAATATACATTCTTTCTAGAATAATATAGTGTGTGGGGAGGGGGTTTGCCCTGCATAGGTGGGCACTGGGCAGGCACAATGGAGGCTTTTGTGTATGTGTGGGGTGTGTGTGTGAATGTCTGGTTTCTTTCCTGTGGGTGTTATTATTATGTTTGCTGGGCTGGCTTTTTTAAAATTTCTGTCCTCAGTTGCACTTTTGTGGGTTTATTTTCTTGAGCGATTGTCCCACTCTTGCTAGTCTGCTTTTCTGGGCACTGCTTGGTTGGCATCATGATTTTAAAGTGTGTACACTTTAAAATCATTAAAGGAAAGAGTTCTGAAGTTCTGAGTTCCGGGGATTTTCGAGGTCCGGAGTTCCAAATTCCGGATCTTCGGACAAAGTTCTGAAGTTTGGCTGAGTACCGGGATGGCCTATTTGGTGCAGCCGTACTCTACACTCATTCCCTTTGTGCTCTCATTCCCTCCCATGGCTTTCAGTACCATCTTTATGCTGATGATTCTCCAATCTACCTCTCTGTAGCAGAACTCACACCCAGAATCCAGTCCCAGATCTCAGCCTGCCTGTCTGACATCACTGCTTGGATATCTCATTGCCACCTTAAACTTAACATGGCCAAGACAGAAGTTCTCATCTTTCCTCCTAAACCCACTTCTCCCTCTCACCTCTCTCCATCTCTGTAGAGAACACCATCATCCTCCCAGTCCCCTCAGCCCATAACTTTGGGGTCATCTTTGACTCACCTCTCTCCTTCTTTACTCACATCCAAAACATTACCAAAACACGGTGTTTCTTTCTCTATAGCATCGACAAAATCCATCCCTTCCTCTGAACACATTACTAAAACCCTAATCCATTATTTCATCACATCCCACTTAAGACTACTGCAGCCTGCTTCTCACAGGTGTTCCACTGAGCTACTTATCTCCACTACAGTCTATTCAAAATTCAGCTGCAAGACTCAACGTCCTTGCATGCTGTTATGACCGTGTAACCCCTCTCCTCAAGTCACTACACTGGCTCCCCATCCACTTTTGCATACAGTTCAAGCATCTCCTACTCATCTACAAGTGTCTTCAGTTTGTAGCTCCTCAGTACCTCTCCTCTCTTATTTTCCCCTACACCCCTACTCGTGACCTCTGTTCATCAGGCAAGATGCTCTTATCTGTGCCCTTCTCCATTACCAACTCCTGATTCTGTGCTTTCCACCTTGCTGCACCGTATGCTTGGAACAAACTTCCTGAGGTGGTACGTCAGGCCGCCTTCCTGTCCATATTCAAATCCCACCTAAAGTCTCACTTCTTCAAGATTGCTTTTAAATTATGAACCCAGGCTCTATTCATATCATAGTCTGGTTGATTTCAACCATGTTAACTGAAGTAAATAAACTTACTGATTACCTGCATCCTATAGTACATTATTCATAGGAAGGCTCTTATTTGTAGTTGTCTATTTCTTTGTGTCCTGATTAGATTTTAACATGGAGCAGGGACTATATGTTGTGTGTATCTGTACAGCACTGTGTATGACTAGTAGTGCTATAGAAATAAGTAGTAGTAGTAGCACAAGAAAGTGGTTTATTTCAGACCAGACCCGCAGTTGGTATTAACTGCACTGCCCTATCTATTTAATGTAGCTTCACCAATTAACCCAGTCTGTGGCTCTGGCGTCGTTTCTTATCAAGCAAGTTACGAAAAGCTAAATTCACCCCATACAGCAAACCCATTGTCCCCCCACATGGAGAAATATAGCCTTCATCACAACAGAAAGAAGCATAGATCTTTTCCTTAAAAAAAAATTTAATCAGCCAAGAATAGCTTCATGGCTTCTTTTACAGCAAATGCTACTCAAGAGAAACTAAGGGTTGCTAGTTCTTCCAGGGAAGAAAATCTGACACTGCTAGTTTACATAAACTTGCACACATTGGTTTATGCACATATGTGCAAATTTAAGAAACCACTTAGATTAGGTTAATAAAAAATATGGGGACAGGAGGTAGGTGCAGAATAGATGGGTCCAGGTCTGTGTTCCAGGGCATGCGAGTTTATGGGTAGATGGGCAGCCCCATAGCCCAATGCCAATGCATAGAGGGACTTCCACGGCAAGGAAACTCGCCAGCTCCCCCTGGTCACCTCACAAAAACGCAATATGCTGGAGATTCTACACCTTTCACTTCAGGTAAAACCTAAGGTGATACTCTAACAGTGGGAATTATTGGCTTAACTCGAAGCCAAAAGATGATGCTTGAAAACTCGGGGTGAAAACAGACATGACACTAACCACCCTTTAACCACCCTTGGTTGTTATTTATGCATGTTGCAGGGCTGTATTAGTGCCCTATGCAGCCCTGAAACATACATAAATGACCAACAAGGGTGGTTAAAGGGTGGTTACAGCGTCATGTCTGTTTTCACCCTCGGTGTCAGAGCCTGAGCAGTGGTAAACCTAACAGCAACTGGTTCCCATTTAAGTCACTCCCCCCTTCCATCCAGGACTGAAATTCCTCCAGGCGGGCTAAACTGTTGTTCTCTGCCAGCTTTCATGCATTATTTAGAAGTGTTTTAAACATGTCTAGGCAACCCCTGAGTGAGAAGCCTCTCCAGCTGGGTACAATACCTAATTCACCAACTCTCCTACAATTTATTTTAATGGATCAGATTTACATGGAAAGATTACCCAAACAAAAGCAACCCAAACAATAGAACAACCTTCCTGTTCACTGTCTGCAAAAATAAAGACAAACTACTTCATATTCCTCACATTCCCAACAGGAGAAACTCAGAATAGATTCTGAAGCACTTAAAAACAAGCACCTGGTGAGATACTTTCTAAATAGGAATGCTGACAATGAGACAAAGCAATTTTTACTAAGTTTTCATTCCATGCAAATTCACTGAAATCATTGTTGCCAAATTAAAACTTAAAGACAAATGGATGATCAAAATCTCCTTTGAAAGCCATCAATCTGGCAGTTATGGTAGGGTATTTGAATTAACAGATTTATTTATTTTTTTCTCTAGCAGAGATCTGATGGAAACTTGGGGTGAAAACAGACATGACGCTAACCAGTGCCACCCTTTAACCACTCTTGGTGGTTATTTATGCATGTTGCAGGGCTGTATTTGGTGCCCTATGCAGCCCTGAAACATGCATAAATAACCACCAAGGGTGGTTAGCGTCATGTCTGTTTTCACCCTTGGTTGAGCAAGTCAGCTGTTATAAATATTTAGGGGTCATTTTTTCCAACTCACTTAGTTGGAGCCGGCATGTAGAAGCAGCAAAAACCCGGGCGAAGCAAACTTTAGCGGCAATATCTTCCTATTATGGTGGTAAAGGGGGCAAGCTGGTCTTACCCGCTCTCAGTCTTTTCAAAGCGAAGGTAATTTCTCAGTTGCTTTATGCCTTCCCGGTTTGGGGGTGGCAGTATCTTGACAAACTTGAGTCTACTCAGAACAACTTTTGGCATAGGATTCTTGGGGTACCGCAGGGAACTCCGCAGGTTATTCTACGCTATGAGACTCAGTGTCCCTCCCTTAGAACAGTTGCTCTGCAGCAAACTTTGAACTATTGGGTAAAGACCATACTATTTGTGCTGCAAGGCAACTCTCTTTTGACCCTTGCAGTAGAAGCGGGCCTTTTGGGGTTTTGGTCCGCATTGGTAGAGAAGGAAATTTACAAGCTAGGCTTCTCGGTTCCGCTGTTGAGGGGTCTAGGACCGAAAGGCACTATGGGTCTCTTAAAAAAAATGCTTGTGGGACCAACAACTTCAAGTCAAGCAATCCCTTTTGTCAGCGCAAAGAGTGGCTCTTGACTTCATCCCATACAATTCTCATAAACCAGGGGATAGTTATCTCTTTGTATGGACTGAACCTAGGATGAGGCAAACCTTTGCTAGGTTACGATGTAGTGCTCATCTTTCAGCCCTTCTGGAAGGGCGCTATACAGGAGTTCCCAGAGAAGAGCGTTTTTGTCGGCTCTGCAATTCCTCAGAGGTTGATACCCCTGTTCACATTTTATTTTATTGCCCCAAATTCTTGGGGCTGAGGCGAAGGTTCTTTGGGGGTATTATGTCCCAAACCGGTTGCTCTAATCCTAGGTTTCTCTTATCTAAATTTCTGAGTCCAGTTGACTCGGAATTTACAAGTCGTGTGGCTAAATTTTGTATTTTAGTTGAGCAGCAGAGGCTTGCATTTTTGACGAATGCCTAAATTGTGCATGGCTGAAGTTTAAATTTAACTCAATGTATAATAATTTTTCATGTGTTATTGTATCCATGTGTTTTTATGAGGTTGCAACAGCCTTGGCTATGCAACAATAAACTTGTATTGTTGTTGTTGTTCTCTACCAGAGAACAAGTGACCAATAACCTTGTCTGCAAAAATTGCTTATATGACACAGCGCAAAAAAGAGCACAGTGTACTGTGGAAGAACTGTGGTGGCCACTGGCTCGAATACGACCACTAATCAGTGCTGACTCTGGAGCCCTGGAGTAATGTAATCCTGGTGACTCACCCCCATTAAGAGATGGGCTGCTGCATTCTCCATTAGCTGCAGCCCCCCAAACAACCTTCAAGGGGAGACCCATGTAGCATGCATTGTCATAGGCTGCTTGCCCACATTCATTAAGAGGTGGGTACTAACGTGAGTTTAACTCATGTTAACACAGTCATGTGAAACCCTCGATTGTGGGCATGGGGTTTTTAGCATTATTTTTCTATTCCCCCGTTAAATTCAATAGTGTGACAGGACTCAAAATCCAGTCCTGTTTTACATTATTGAATTTAATGGGAGAATGGAAAAATAATGCTAAAAACCCTCTGCCAATGATCGTAAGTTTCATGTGACTGTGCTAATATGAGTGAGTTAAACTCACATGAGTCACTGCCCCTTACTGAACGTGCGCATTGCACCCATAGTCTAGCCTCGAGAGAAAGAAGATATGGATGGGCTACACTCTCTCTGGATCCCTGAGTGATGCAGCTAGATGGCCGTGGTGGGATTTAGCAGTGATTTAAGCAGCATTTACATCTAGATTTTCATCTTCAGGAGACACAACACTAAGAATCTGTTCATATTTCCCTCAAAAGTACTGGGTCATAATTTAGGATTAGTTTGTAAATGAGATTAAATATGAACTCACTGGGTGACCTTAGGCCAGTCACAGGTCTCCTCAGGCTAACCTACCTCACAGGGTGGTTGTGAGGATTAAGAGGTGAGTTAATTAGTTAACTGATAATGCTACAGTTTACAATTTAAAGAATTGTAAGCCACCCTGAGCCTAAGGGGATAAGTTGGGATAAAAAAATTGAAACAAACAAATGACTTGCAACTTACTAATTGCAAAAAAAAACAAAAACAGAAAAAAGTCTGAAAGGAAGATATCAGCAAGTTAGGGTACATTCATACAAGTGTGTTCTGCTTTTTAAATTTTCTGTGGTAGATAACTGTGCCCCATGGTTTTTCACACATTGCTTCCTTCACTTTCGGTTGTGTTGCAGGGTATTGTCCCTGCTCCTGCTAGCAATACATTCCCATCTGTCTCATATCTTTATGAGGCTGGAAGCTGAAAGGAGGACGTGTTCCTTTCCACACTGTGAGAAATGTGCAAGACAGAAATTTCACAATGGTTAAACCATTATTTGTGCCTTAACACTTGTGGCTCATTTGCTGAAGCATTATGTGTCCTAATCTATTCACACAATTAAAAAATCCCAGGGGAAATAGGCTCCCCCCCCACCCTCCCCTGTCTCATGTAAATGCACGCTTAGTCTCTGTTTCTTCCTGATGCTTGAAGAAACACTATTTGCCATAAGCAATCCAATAAGGTAATAGACTTTGGGTCCAATCCAATAGCCCACGTATGCCACCAACTACTCGCACGGCACAGCCAGAACGCGCGTGCTCAGCACAACCATGTAGGGCAAAGGCACAACCCAGGCTGAAGAGACCCCCTGATCCCACACCCCCGCGGTCCGGGGGATGGAGCAGGATTGTATACGGGTGGTGTACACGGGCTATTGGGTTGCTCCATTGTTTGGAACTTGCACCTGGAAAGCTGCACTGTCAGGGCAAGGTATAAAAAGGATGCAGCTACACAAGACACCCTGGGAAGGCTATTATGCCTTGGGTAACCTTAACCCAGTCTGGGCAGCCCAGCCACGTATGGTGTGGCATGCTGCTGGCTCCTACGCGCTGTGCCCTCTGGGAGTGTCCAAGGACGCATCATGTAGCAGCCCTACTCCATATGGGGTAAAGCTGTCCAAGGAGTGGCTGCCCATGTGTCAGGGTCCCTTCTGCCCCACCACATTGTGAGCTCCACGATGGGGCTCTGAGCAGCGGGTGTTGTCACCTGTTGCTTGTTGCCATATCACGGCCGGGATGGGAATTTGGCCAGGCCGGAGGAGGAAGGCAGGACATGGCTGGCACCTCAGCCCAGAGCTCGAGCAGTGGCCTGGCTGTCCTGCAGGGCGGCGCTCATCTGCGCTGGTCCCACAGTGTGGCAGTTGCGCTTGCTCACCATGAGGCCACGTGTGGAGCGGGCCCCAGCAGCTTATGTGGCTGTATCCAAAATGTTTGTATGCATCAGGAATTGGATACAAAAAAATACTTTGAAATATTGTGATGTCATCATGTATATATTACAAATGGTGCAATGAGACTGGAAGCTATGGCTCTGTAGAATATTATTCCCTGTCCTAATCCAAATTCCATAATTCTCAACAGGGTGAAAGTGGGGCAGGGCAGGAGTAATGAGAATCTGTGGCATGTTCTTGGAACAGGCAGAAAACTTTCTAAGTGAAAACCAAGAGGCTGGTTGGAAGGATATTTAACCCAAATAGAACAGTGGTGGCTGGTGCTTAAAATATTTTTGGGAGACAGGGGAGTAGGGTTGGTCACATATTCCAAATAAATGTCTACAGGCACACACACACCTATCCTCCCTCCACACCTCCCCCAGCACAGAATCTACTCTCAGCTGCTCAGGGCTCGCTTGAATCCATTCCTGTTGGAGCACTGAAGTGCCTATTTCCTGCACAGGTGCTGCAGGACTAGGAAAAGTCTACTTCAACAGCTCATCTCTAGGGGCAGAATTTGTTGATGGGGCTAAGCCCCATTAGTCCCTATGGACAAGCTATCACTGCTCTGGAAGGTATTGAAATACACATGTTTTGGAGGAAGAAATAGGCTCCCGATTTTTGTGTGGAAGGGCATTTGGTTACGCTTTGGTTATTTCCACATGCTACCCAGTCCTGTCGCAAGAGGGTAGATAGTGTGAACTCCTGTGGTGGAAGTTCATTAGCACAGAGCTCTTACCTGGCACTGCTATCAGCAGAGCCCTCAGGGTCTGTCAGAAGCCCTGCCAAGCTGGGAAAAGCATGCTGCTGGCAGATCACTAGTACACAGTGATTTTTGTGCGGGCTGGAGTTCTTGCTGTTCAGTGGAAGAAATGGAACTCTCACCTATGGTAACCCAAAGCAGGTAGGGGCATCACCTGCTTCCAGAAGGGTTAGGAAGCAGCCCCTTACTCCCAAGCTGATGACTGCTGGTTCACATATAGAATGGTCTATGCTATGGACTCAAACCAGCTTCACACTTTCCAGGAAAAGCAGAGCTCGGTTTACTGGGTATTTAGTCATTCCTGCGTATGCATGTACAAACCTGCCCACAAACACAGGAATGCTACTTTAACATGGAGAAAACCTATCCATACTCTCCTTCTGGTCAGGGTCCCAGTGGGTAAGCCTGTTTTTGCTGCAGAACCCTAGGCTGTAGGTGCTATCCTGCAGCCATCTGGCATCACCATTTCTTCTGAGGACCAGTGTGAGTCCCATGGATGAGAATGGTAACCACATCGGCAATAAGGGCTAGTGCAGGTGCTAGAAAGTTTGAGGATTGTGCTGCCTGAGGTTGCAAATGAAGTAATATGCCATTGCTCAAGAGACGTGGTTTTTTTCAATACCTCTTTTCCTCCGGTGTCTTTTGTTTTCTCCTGTAGAAAACAGCACTAAGGCCCTAGATGAGAAGTACCATACCTCTTCCCAGCCCATGCATAAACAATTAGCATCAGAATCAAGCAGCCTATTTCCTCCTTTTTTCAGAGTGCACCAGCTGTGGTGTTACTTGTGAAAGGAAAGATTTAAGACTAATTGGATGCTCTACTCCAACAAATGCCAACATCCCTACAGAATGAGCTTTAATTCCTACATGGCCCTGGAAAACAAAAGGTTTATGGGGGGTTGGTGCAGGCACAATAGCTTCAACACTTCAGCAGTACCAGTTTTGCCCATTTTATGGATCAGAATTGACAGGGGCCGTAGGGGGGATCTGTGCTTGCTAGATGTTTGGCAAGAAGGAAGAATGCTTTCCTGGAGACTGATATTGTGGAAAACAAGTCTGTGATGAGAAGGAGAACACAGTAGCTAGAACTAAAGAGATAGGGGAAAGGATTTCTGTTTTCTACCTTACTGGAGTGGAAGATCATGACTTCATCTGCAGATGATATGACCCTACTTTGGGTCCTGCCTCACAGTTGAATAGCCTTTACTGTAACTTAATGCTAGAGCTAGTCAGAAAGTTTCCATCAAACATTTTTGATGGGAAATGGCCTTTTTCTAAAAATCTCTATTAATAAATCACCAAATGTTTTCCTTTCTTTTTCAAACACCATGTCACAGTTTTTAGTTCCTTTCCCTCTTCCCCCTTTCCCTCTCCCTAGCCCACCCCCCTCTATTGTTTCAGGACAAAAAGAGGTTAAGGTTAAAAAGAGTAAAAAGGAATGGGACAGGGATGAATGAACTTTTGTCATTTTTGAAAAGGGTTTTTTTTTTTACCTGTCAAAAATCCTGAGCTTTCATGTTGTTGTTGTTGTTGTTTTTTTTTAAATATATATTTAAAAGGTTTCTACTTTCCATTCCAAGAGCCAACAGTATTTCTCTTCCAGATCTACTGAATTTTCTGCTTGATCTGGTAGTACCATAAGGTGCTAGGAACCATTAGGATATATGTGACAAAAAGGAAAGTACATCCATGTCCTATGATGCAAAGGGAACTGAAAGACAAAGTCGTTTGAATGCTATCTTTTGTTGGACCAACTGTTGTTGGTGGAAATTAGCAAGCTCTTGGGCCACATGGGGCCTTTCCTCAGGCATGTAGTGTAGCCAGTAGAAATATATATAAAGTGAGCAAATGTAGATCAGGTCTATATGAGGGGGCATGAAATGGGTGGGAGTGAATAGAATAAGGTGGCAGGTGTTCTACACTTGTTCATTTTATATATTTCTACTGGCTACACTACATGCCTGAGGAAAGGCCCCATGTGGCCCAAAAGCTTGCTAATTTCCACCAACAACAGTTGGTCCAGTAAAAGATATCATTCGAACCACTTTGCCTCTCTGTCACTTGAGACTAACCTGGCAACCACACTCTACTTCTGGATTGCAAAAGAGACTGTAAGACAGCAGCAAGGCCTTATTTTGCCACGGGGTATTGCCTGTGGGCAGAGAGTCAGTATAATCTACTGTTCTATTCCACGCAGGAGCTTCTGGTGTAAAGGTGAGGAGGAGACTGTTGATGCATTCCTATGCTTTGAACATTAGCATTTAGCAGGGTGGGAGATGCTGAACCCCATTGTTCCTGGCCTGCCCTTCATTCCACACATTCCAGGGTGAACTGATAATGTGGACAACAGCTGTTGCTGGAGTGAAACACTCCTGTTTAAAGGTGAACAGCTTGTTGTGCTTCTGCTCTCCACAACTGAAAGTTGGCCCTGTTGCTGTCCACGCTTGTGGCTTGCGTTTGGATCTCTGGAATATAAGGCAAGAATGGGGAGTGACTCCACACCTTTCCACACTGCTAAAAGGACGCTGAGTCTAGGCAGGACCACATCGGTGGGAGCAAAGCATCAGGGCTGTCACACCCCTTTCTGACACCCTAACCGAATGTTGCGACAGGGGGCAGGGCCATGGTGAGAAGGAAGCAGGAAAGTCCTTATGACCACCCCCTGCTAACTCTGAGAAATCAAGGCTTCCTGCAAGGCCCAGAGACTCTGAGTGAAACTTAGAGAGATGGCAACCCTAGTTGATTCCCATTTGTGGCAAACACCCTCTAAGACAGTTATTTGAGAATACCCTTAACAGAGGACAAGTAGGCACAAGTTACAGCAGCCAGAGAGGCTAATCTGCCCTGCGACAGCAGCCAGTTTGACCTCTTTTTGACTATAGAGGTGTGTGTCTTAGAGCAGGAGCGGGGAACATCAAGCCCAGGATGCAGCCTGCAGCTAGTTTTTATTTGACCCCTTTCCTGGATTTGTCCCCTGAATGTAGTGCCTACCTCCAAGCATTGAAAGATGGATCTCGGGGTAATAATAGAGCACAGATGAGGGCAGGCACACAAGGATAATGGACAGGTCCAGACCGTGGCACAGTTCTGTGATCTGGACCCTCCTCTTCTTGAGTGCACCCCTTAAGTACCCTGACCCCAACCTCTACTAGGAGTTTGTACTAGTTTTCAAAGTGGCCCTCACGAGGGAAAAAGCTTCCCTATCCCTGCTCTAGAGTTTGGCCCCTACCAGCACTAGGATCAAGAAGCTGAACAGCTCTCCATGGAAGAATCTGCCTGTGCCAGGCTCACCACCGTCAAACAAACAACTTAATCACTGCACCAAAGAGGGCAGAGGCCATGTGTCATTACTACAACACAGAAATGCACAACTGATTAATGTAGGAGACCGCTATCTACATTAACTATGACTTATTATTCAGCAAATTCAGTCTAATATACCATAACTGTATTATGTAGGCTCAAATTACATACAGACTCTGGCCACTTTCAAGCAGTAATCAGCGTAACATATTTTATCTGAAGTAGCTGACTTGATACATTTTAATTTTCCCAAAGCACAGTATATATTAAAAAACCTCCCCAGAGGTTGAAGCAATCAATTGCATATGTCGTCTCATGCATTTTGAGGGAGGCTTGCAGAAGTTCAGCTATTGACTTAGGCGTAGCCTTGCCGTCTTAGGAATGTACTCAGCTGCCAGGGCATATCCCTGAATTGCTAGGTCACACACAAATGTCAGGTTTTTTTATGCTTACTGTAGCACTCTTCACTAGGAGAGTCATAAAGCATGGTTCTCTGTCCACACTATGAAAAATGTCTCGGGGTTGGGGTTTTGTGGGGTGGTGGTTAGTCACCAGACCCCCCAAATAGTAGTTCCTTTTGAGATTTTGGGTCTAAATCTCAGCTTAGACCCTTTCTAAGCTAGAAAAGGGTCAGCTAGCTATCACCCTTTCTCTAACCTTCGGGATGGGAATTTCTGATTTGGATTAATCCATAATGGGCCGTTACAGGTTAATCCAAAGCAGGCTGTAATTAGGCCTACCATTTACAGATCCACTGTTATGGTTCCGTATTTCCCCCCACCTCCATTCCCAGGACGGCTTGACTTGAAGCACTGCCACTGCCACTGCTGAGGGGTGGGGGTCTGGCAGGCTTCCTCACCGCAATTTCTGATCCAGATCGTGCATGTGCAAAATGGCTGCCAGCGCTGTTTTCACATGAGAAAAATGGCCATTGTCCTTAACCAAAATGACGGCTATGTCATTTTGGCCACCTACATTTTGGTTAAGGGCAGTGGTCATTTTGTACAAGCACAAAGTGGCCCTGCTAGCCATTTTGCACATGCATGATCTGGAGCAGGGAGTGCATCATGGTGAGGGAGCCTAACCGAGCCGCCACAGCAGTGGTGTTTCAATCAAGTCCTCTGAGGCTGGTAAGTACCACACAGTGGCTCGGTGAATGGGGGAGGTTGGACCCACTGCCCTGGGGGAATGGCGTGGGTTTACAGATCTGTTTCCTATTGACTCAAATGGGAAAAGTTCCCATTGTCTTCAATGGGAAAACAGTAAATCTGAATCCGGAATTAAATCCAGATTCCAACCGGAAGCTGAAAGAAAAAAGAAGAAAAAAAACAGAATTTCCTCGGATGGACTACCCCTAACTTTTAAGCAAAGGATACTGAACAGGTGGTTGCACAGCAGCTTCAGGCTCATCTCGATGCTATTGGATTCCTAGACCCATTTCAGTTAGATTTTTGTCTGGGTCATAGCATGGTGAGTGTACTTCTGGCCTTGGCTGATGATCTACACCTGGAGATTGACAAGTGGATCCGTGCCCTGTTGATCTTGTTAGACCTCTCAGTGGCCTTAGATACAGTTGATCAAGAGGTGTTGTTTGTTGACGTGACAACAGGGCCTATCAGGGGTGTGTGGGACTGCTCTCTTCATTCCTGTTGGGGAGGTCCCAGTGGGTGGTGATGGGAGATTCCTCATCGTCCCCTTGGGGGTCTCCCCTGTAGTGTCCCGCAGGGTTCCATCTTGTTTCCCCTTTTGTTCAGTGTGTATCTGTGGCAGCTGGGCGAGATCATCTGGAGGTTTGGAGTGAAGTGCATCGGTATGCTGATGACACCTAGCTGTACCTGTCTTTTTCATCCAACCCAGATCCTGCAGTCTTCTTGGTGCTTACCTCCAAATGATCTCACTCAGCAGCCACAGATACCCAATGCCTGGCTGCTGATGGGAACCAGATGATGGTGAGCCAATTGAGGCTGAATCCAGATAAGACAGAAGTGATGATGATTGGCTGATCTTGTGTCTTGGAAGAGATTGGGACCCATTACTGAGGGGGTCTGACCCAGGTTCCCAGCCTTGGAGTGCTTCTGGACTACTTGCTGTGCCTGGAACATTAGGTTGTGGCTGTGGCCAAGAGACCTTTTCACCAACTTCATCTGGTGAGGAATGCCTTTCTTTGTGACCTGGATCTGGCCACCATCTTCCATGCTTTCATTACTTTGAGGCTAGCCTACTGCAATGTACTCTACATGGGGCTACCCTTGGTGATTGTTTGGGTGCTGCAGCTGGTGAAGAATGTGGCTCCCGCAGAATGTGGCATTCCGGCTCCTTTTGGGGGGTGGGTTGATGTGAGCACATTATACCTGTGCTCCACAATCTGCACTGGCTCCCTATAGAGTTCTGGGCACATGTCAAGGTGTTGGTTATGACCTTTTAAGCCATAAACTACCTGGGCCCTACATAGCTGAGAAACCACATTTCCTTCCATCCTCCACGGCAGCCCCTGCAGTTGTCTAGGAGCGATCTCTTGTGGGTACCACCAGTCAGTCTTGCCAAGGGCCCGCAGGGAGGCATTCTCGGTTGTTGCCCCAGTATTATGGAACTCCCTTCCCCCAGATGTCTGTCAGAGCCTGAGTCTGAGCATATTCTGGAAGCAGTGTAAAACATTTCTCTTTGGTAAAGCATTTGGCAGTTGGGGTTAGAGTAGTTTTTTTTTATTTATTTAATGAGGGTTTTTCAAGGGAGTTTTATTGTATGTTTTATGTAAGCGGCCCTGAGCCTTAGAGTAAGGGTGGGATAGAAGTATAAATAAATAAATAAATAAATTAAATAAAATAAAAACAGACCGACCAGACAGATTTTTTAAAAAATTACTAGTTTAGTTTACCTTTATTTCTGCATTGTACAAGACTAATTCTGTATTGGGAGGAAGGTGGACTAGATGGCTTGGCAGACCTTTTCCATCTCTGATTTCTAAGACTTCGGGATTCAATCCTTGCCCCCTCCTGTGAGGGTATGATCCTAAAGTTCCAAGCAAACAACTTAAGTTCATCTTATGACTGCAGGATCAGGTCCTTTATTTGTTTTGGCTTCTCCTGTTCGACCATGCCCACCGTACTCACTCTACAGCAGCTGTTGCAAATACCTACCAGCATTACAATTCTGATGAAGAAATCAGATTGGAGGCTAGAGAGAGTCATACAGAACATTTTTTTCTTGGAACTTGATATAGTTCAAGAGCGGAGTTAAGATCTAATTCAGCAGAATTACATCAGCATTTGTATGCTTTTCTCATTATGAATGGAAAAGAAGTTAGGAGCCTCATTCAGGAAAGAGGAAAAAACTCTACTTCTATGGTTACTTGCTGTGACTGCTAAAAAGCCAGTTTACTCTGCCTTCTAAGAAGACAAACACCACTTTGGCTGGGAGGGAGGCACAGAAAGCAGTCTAGATTTAAGTAGGCTGCAATTACATAAGGTCCACCCAATCCTTGTTTCTTGCTACTATAATCTCTTTTTTTAGAAATGCATTAAATGAATGTGACACGTTCTAACTCATTTATTAATATCCTGGGTCATCCTAATGGACCTATCTAGTGATTTTTCCCGTTGATTGCAATAAAAAAAAAAAATCACAGAGAAAAACATAAAATAATACTCAAACTCTTATCCATTCCCTGTTCCTCACTGCACAATTTACTACAGACAAGCATATGCTGTTTATATTTCTTCCAGGCTATTGTAAATGCCTAGAGGCTCTTGGTGTCTTACGCCAATGAGTAGCATAAAAGCCTATATCAGCCAAAGCTGTTTTTAACCCCTCTCGTTTCTCCTTGCCCTTCTACACCCCCACCCCCCACCAGAGATTATGTTTCAGTGCCTGTTACGCAATCTAGGAACCTGGCCAATGGAAGGCAGAAGCTGCACAAAATTGCACTGAACAGTTAAGGAAGAGGGAGAACAACAAAATAAAATCCTACCTATGGAAGCCGTCATGACAGAGCCTCTCTCATGGAGTGCAAGGGCTGAAAAAGGCTTTGATCCAGAAGGAAAGAATGAAGCAGTTCCCTTCCACCGAGCCAATCACTTTGCCTTCTTTCTTCACTTTTAAAGAGCTCAGCACAGCTGGCTAGCTCCCGTAAGCAGAGGCTGAGGCAGGATACTCCCTAGCAGAGTTAGCAACACTCCTCTGCTTTCTTTGCCCATGTAATAAAACTTTTATGAAGAGGAGGACTCCAAGCTCCGAGCAGAAAGAAAACCAGGCTGCTGCTCTAAATAAAGTAATTCAGCAGGAGACAGGCAAAGCACAGAATACACTCCATCCAGACGGAAAATAATTCACTGATTGTTCCCGTTAGCTTTGCAGCTTGCTCTTCCAGCCAGACTGCCCATTCAGTACATTCATGCTCTGGTTACTCCACCTCATTTGAATTGGACACTCTCTTCTTCTTCTTCTTAAAAAAAAACCAAAACGAACTCCCACTCCAGCTGACACACACACTGCTTTGTTCCTCTGCCTCTCAATCTGCTTCCTCCAATCCCAAAGTGACACTGCAGGGCAAAGGGCAGGGTGGTCCATTTGGAATTAGTGCTCCCTGCCTGTTTCTTTGCTGTCCCTTGGTACACAAACCTTAAGTGCTTTGGAGGTTACTAATCTGACCCCTGATTCCCTGGACCACTAAATCTGAGAGGCATGATTTCTGTCTCTTCATTGGAGGTGCGGTGAGGAGGAGATGGGAACTTTAAGAATGAACATCTGGCAGTGTGCAGCTATGGAAATCAAAGACCAGCTGTCTGATATTACTACACCAACACTAGTATGCCAGATTAAATTTAGCATCACCACCAGGCAGAGCACTGAATAAAAGTTTGACTCACTTCCCAGGATTTCTGAAACAAAACACCATGTGCGACTCTACTATGTTAGCGCTTCATGCTGCCCCCATTATTGTTCAGCAGGATCTCTTATTTACAGGCCAGGAAGATCAATGGGAAACCGCGCAGCACCATGGTGGGTAGCACACTTCCTCTGTAGATTGTTCTGCTGCCTCCCAGTGCACACATTTTCAGAAAGGAACAACTATAGGAAATGACTTGATAAGGGTAGAAAGCAAAGATGAAGATTAAAAACTTTCCAGTAATGAATCATTAGTCTGCTGTCTACTCTTACAGGAATATATTTTTAGCCCACTTTGATTTCATGTATCCATATAGTATTTGATAACATTCCTGTCCCCTCTCCTTGTCTCCCCACTCCATGTCTATTAGATTATAAGCCGTAGGCGGGACCGTGTCTATCGTATTGTTCTGTAAAGCGCCAGGTACATAGCTGGTGCTATATAAATGCTAATAATAATAATAATAATAATATCTGCAGGTCAAACTTGCTTTGAAGTGACAATTAAAGTTATTTAAATATTCATCAAATATTTCAGATTCATATTTGTGCATCTTCAGCTCACATGCTACTGGTCAGCCTCATTTGTGAAGTTCAAAGATGAGCTGTCAAATTGTATTAATCAACTACCTTGTGATTGGCTGGCTACTGTCACATGGTCTGAGCAAATTTTAATCAATGAACAAATGCTAAATGTGGATTTGAACTATGTGAACAAACACTGAACTTTACAAACTAAACAAAGTTGAAGCGTATGCAAATACTAAAATTCAGTTGCATCACATCTGAAGATGCATTTATTTCTTTATCTTTATATCCCACCCATCCCACAAAAACCAGGTTCAGACTGGTTTACAATAAAATCAAGTACATACATTAAAAAGAAGAAACCTATTGAAAATTTACCCACCAGCTAATCCCTAGCCCATCTACAATCACCAAAAGCCTGGGTAAACAAAAACATTTTATAGTGAAGTGTTTCAAGAACATGAACAGGCTCTGGCTTTGGTGAACTTTAGGGGGGAAAGAATTCCAAAGCTGGGGAGCAGCCCTGAGAATGCCATGCCACAGCCATTCATACTTGGTATACTAGAAGGCTGCTCCTGGCTGACTGGAGAGACTTTGATGGTCTCTTCAGAGGTAGTATTCAGAAGATACACAGGGGAGGAGGTAGTCTCTGCCTTGAGGGCCTCACCATTAGTGGACACATATCTTCAAATTTGATTTTCCAAACAAAAAATCATTTAGTTTCAGTACTAGATGGAAGTTGTACCGATATCAAGTGTAACAGGACTAGACCCTAGATGAGAGGTTTTCAAACTGTGGGTTAGTGTCACTCCTTCTCCTCCCTCCCCAAGTGAGATAGTGCCTTTTGAGGATAGGATCATGATCTAACTGATATTTAATATACTGAGTCTGCAGGTCTCTGTTGCTATCAGGGGTCATGGGATCATGCCACAAAAAATTGGGAACAGTTGTCCTAGAAGGCCCCTTCATCGCCAAAATGGCGGCGACGGACAAATTGTCGCCTCCCCCCCCCCCAGCTGCTGGGCGGGAGACTCGGGACTGGGCCGCGCAGCGGAGACCTGGTAGAAGGCTCCGCTGCGGTATATTCAAGGGCTGATGGGCAGCCCCCCCCCGAAGGCACATGCGCGGTTGCACTGCGTGGGGATATTGGAGGCACGCCCCTTTTAGGCGGGGCATGTCTCCTGCAAGCCGAGTGCATGGGCATTCCAGCGAGTGAGGCAACGAGTCAGCCCCACCCACCTCCCCTCTAGCACTGTTGTCCTTGACGGTTGCCTTTAGGGAGCAGAGGAGGAATTTTGGCGAACAGACAGTTTAAATGGGTCACTTGTTTTGCCTCCTCAACAGTGTAGAGTAGGCTAAATAGGCTAATTTGATCGCTTAGTTGTAATTATTTATTTGGCTCAGTAGAAAATTCCTATTCGGTTTACTTGATTCGGTTCCATGAGTGATGTAAATAGGATAATTTGTTATACATGATAAGATGTAGTGCAATTAAGATGAGCTTACGGATTTGCTGTTTGAGGCAATGGGGAATGCAATTTGTCGCACTCTGCAGGGGTCCAGTATGCTATTGTAGGTTAAATAGGAAGAAGTTACAATACTGAGTCATCTCCTTAAGAGATGGGGAGGTGACACCGGGTGTAATGTGGAGCACAGCATGCACTAAGGTGATGACCCTGGGAGCAGTGCCTTACCAGGGTGAGTAGGGACATGCGCTGTCTTCACAACATGCAGGCACAAGACTCCTTACTCATGCCCACAGTTGGGCTTGCCCCCCTTTCGGCCATTTGCCGTTGCAATGTCGAAGGAGGGGACTATTCGCGTCATGGGTACTGACACTGGAAGGCATGTCCAGGCCAGTGCCAGAGTTAATAAGTAAGATATTTAGTTAGCATACTGGACCCAAATTGCCTGTGCAATTGCCCCACTGGCGTTCGTTGATTCATTAAGATTGGTTTGTAATAAAGAGCACGGCCAAGTTTTAACCCAACTTTTGTCTCCGAGTCTTGATTGGGGGTGTTTCGACAAATCTACTCTTTTGCTGTTCTTGCTCACCAATGAATGGGGTTCTCTCGTTACATAACACTTTGTTTCTCTGGGATATTTCTTGACAAGAGACAGACTTCGTTTCCGACACTTCTAGTTCCTATAAGTGGAAACTGAGTGATATGAACAGAAATTATTTTAAAAACTGCCTCTGTAGAAAGCCTTCCTGGCTTTTCACAAAAACCACCCTCAGTATTGACGAAATTTTGAATATCCCATTTCCTTCCTGGTTCTTTACTCACAAAAAGACATGACTATTCTGCAAGGTCAAAAATCCTTCAAAACTTTACTTTGCTCAGCATGCCATGGGCAGAGAATGAACATTAGGAATCACTGTCAAGGACATTTAGAATAGATTTGGGATTTTGTGCGAGGCTAATGAACTGGTTGTTTTGTGAAGAAAACATTGGCTCTCAGGATAAACTGTAAGCATTAAAACAATTTTAAAACATCTTCTAACATCAGGCTGGCTACAATACTTCACAAAGGTCAAGTATCTGGCTTTACACATTTCACTGCACAAGGCAAAATACCTATGTGCTGACCCACACCTCTGATGCTGGCAGCCTGCACTGGCAGGGGAGGAAATGCTCCTGATTCCCCACTAATCGGCAGTTCAGGAAAGAAGCTCTTCTCCACACACCATGTACAAAGCCACAGTGGGGAATTTAGGACAGTCATGAAAGGAAGCAGCCCAGGGCTTTCACAGCAGGTGGGTGAGGAAACAATCTTTGTTCGTTTAGCCACATCTTTAATTTTTCAGTTGGGGAAACTGAGGTACTAAGTAGTTTGTGATGAAATTTGGGGTTCTGATTTCAGACAGCAGAACTTCCAAGGATTTCCTATCACCCAAGTGAAAGATGCTACATGCGGAATGGCTCCAGACAGTCATAGTACAAGCAGTACTCAGCAACTTAATTTTTGTTTCCTTGTTTAGAAGCTTAATTTCAAGTCCACTAGCATCAGTTCCTGCACCTTATGTGCTCATTTGTTGGAACACCTCTTATCTCCAGTCTCCTCACTCCATCTGATCCCAAACCAAAAATAATCCCTATGAAAGCCTGAAATGCTATTTTACGAAGAACTTCTTTAAAATAAATGTTAAAAATGGATCGAGGAATGTCTGTTCACTGGAGTGAAGATTCACTAGTGTACACTAGCTGAATCACTGTGGGCTATCCATGCAGGTAAACTTTAGGTACCAGTAGGAATCCTGTGGCATTTTAGCGCTTGTTCTCACAAACAATTTTTGGGAGGGAAATACCTCCTAACTCACTTTAAGACACCCACCCACCCACTCATGGGAAGATGGAGTGAGGGATGGGGCTTAAAGTCAGGATAAAGGGAAGGTACTTACCTGTCCAAAGAATTGGCATTCATGGAAAGGGAGGCTTCTGCCTCAGCAGGAATTATTGTGCATACTAGGTACATTCCGCTGCTATTCCACTAATCCTCGGCATTTCAACCACCCACATCTCCTGTTTGTGTGAAGGGAAACAATGATGTCTCTGCCTCGCAGACAGGTGCTTGTTATTCCAGCTCCCCCTGCTGGCAGCTCCCTGCAAGTTCCCAATCAGGGAGGGCAGGGGAAGGGAAAGCATGTTAGGGCTTGTTGCGGGTATCTTGGCTCAAGGAATCACAGAGACACATATTTGGTTATTAAAATGGGCACAGGCTGCCACTTTATTATCATAACAGGTGGCTCCTCCTTGTGCACACCTGGCAGTGTCAGGCACCTGGTTCATGTGTGCCCACGCTTGATGCCCTCATGGTCAAACCTCAATGAGGCATGCCCCTTGCCAATGTCAGCCAGGGAACCAAAGCCATAGTCAGTTTTGGGGTAGCATCACCGGCGCTGGTCATGCTGCTCTCCCCCCTCCCCAAAAGATTAGGATAAGGTCATGGGGCGGGACCCTGGTTCAGCCATTCAAAGCCCCGTCCCCCATTCAATTTTCCAATTTACTGGTCCAATTTAAGCTTCAGTGTGATTTACCTATTGCTTCCCCAGTTGACATTTGTTTTACAGTTGCGACAGCAGAATGTCTGCTTAACGTCCCAAATGCCTCACTGGGACTAACAAGAAACCACCTGCTATGGAAAAGGAAAACTCCATATCTGCATCCATGCCAGTCCTGGGGATTCATAAAATTCCTTCTCAGCCCTTAATACAGCGACTAGCCATTGCCCATAGCAGTGTTCATATAATGCCTATAAAAACCCCATATCCTGCGGTGGGTAGTTGGATCTGTTCCATGACCTGGGCAGATACGTGACGAGTTCACAGCCAATCACCCTGAATCACAGTGGATTCAAGGTGGTGCCTGTGATACTGTGCACATCTGTTTGAGCCCCGTCAGATGTTCACCACAGTGAATCTCTAGCGGGGGTCAAAGCTAACCACGGTTCTGAGGATGGTGCGGGCCCCATCTCCAGAACCGTGGTTAGTTTGGCCACGATCTGGGACAGGACTGGGAATGGTCGCGGGTAACGACTGTTACCCAGCCTCGTCCCGGAATCAGGTCCCAACCACGGGATGGGCTCGGGCTGCTCTGCCCGCCCGTCTCCCCATGGGTGGGCAGCCAAGAGAGTGCACAGGGGGAGGGGGGGGCAAGCAGCCACACGTTGTGCCGCTCGGCCCTGCCCCCTCCGGGATTCCCCACAGTGATCAGGCCGGCACGTCTGATGGACAGCCAGTCTGATTACGGACTGGGATTCGAGACAGATCCTGGTCCAGGGTTCAGCATGGTGGGCCAAAAGGCCAGTCATGTCTGAAATTACCCAAAGAGGCAAAAATTACCCTTAAAGGGGGGGGAACCACACCTCCCCCCAGGTGGTGGGGGTCTCATACGTTCCTCGGAGAAGGAGGCTTCAGGGTGTGGTGCCCAGATACCTGAGCTGAAGGGACTACTCCCCCACCTACTTCCCTGATTCCCTGGTCAGACCCGCAAACACCTCTTGATGACTGGCAGGAGCATTTCCTTCTCACAAAGGTTTTTTTTTTAGGCAAGTACCTCCTAACTCACTTTAGCCCCTCTGCTCATAGGAAGATGGGGTGAAGGGTGGTGGTTATTTATGAAACTTTGCAAGTTTAAACTAGTGAAGTTCCCAAATGACCATCTCCTGAGGAATTCTTTCTGCACTGGCATGAGATGTAGCCCTCCAATCATGCTCCATGAATTGCACAGAGGAAGATACATCTCAGCAGAAGGCCATCACTAGGGCTAATGCGGCAGCAGCTGTTACCGCTCCGTGATTCCATTTCTAAACCTTGGCATCCCAGGTTGCGCCTCGCAGAATTTCGCGCGATACTCCGCGATTCTGCATTTTTTTCGCTACAAGAATTCGTAGATGCGGAATGTATGTGTTTCGCTGCTTCCTTCATCGTTACCGTTGCCATATACAATCAGCGGTCTTTTCCCGCGTTCCGCCAATTTAATATATGAGCCACAGGCATGAGCACTTATCGCGGTTCC
>QEPC01007782.1:157359-186339 GCA_003113815.1 Sphenodon punctatus
ATGCCGCGATACCATGAACGACAAACCGCAGCCGCAGCCCTCGGAAAGCTGCCTCTGCCGTACCGTGCCACGATGTGCGGAATAGGGGTTTCCGTCGGTAAAAGCTGCCGCGGCGGTATGCCGCTACAGCCCTAGCCATCACTTTTATGCTGCTCCATGCTTACTCAGCAAGAACATGAAGGTTTTTCTTTAAATCCATACTGGTACTTCCTATTGGGACACACCAGCTGTAAAGCTACAAATTCATCAAAATGGTCATGTAGTAGGGTCCAGATTTGGACTTGTGGTTTAGAAAGCTGAAATTTGGTGAGAGTAAAGTTGCATCTTTCATCTGGGAGGCAAGGAAATGTTTAATCAACTATTTCTAGTGTTGGCATAGTTTCCCCTGAGATAATGACAACAACACAGAACTTAGGGGGACTCCAATTTTCAAGCCAATTTTCATGGAAGCTTGAGCTTTCCATTTACCACTAGCTCCTCAGAGAATGCAGTAGTACACACACTCCTCCCCCAACCACTTCCACACAGACACATGGCTAGAACAAGCCTGCTTGACATTATTAGGTTAAAAACAAGTGTGACAGTAACCCTTTCTGGCCTGTGGGCCACTGTCACTATTGTTTTTGGGCCATCAGTTGTTCACCCAGACTGATCCCGGGTGCGTTGGTGGCTAGCCCGGGCTCTCACCTCGGCAAATGCCCATGGTCACAGTCCGGGCTACCACCCGCCTGAATGGGACAAAGCAGCCCAGAGCGTGTTAGTACATCTGTTCCTGTTGGCCCCGATTGGGTCCTCCATGGCTGGTCTCCATGGTTGCCCATGCACCCAGTGCCGCTTCCTAGCAGGGGACGGGGCACTGGCTGCAGGGCAGGGATGGCTGCATGTTTGTGCATCTCCCTGCCTCCCGGCCATGAGAGTGTTTGTTCCGTGGTCTGACCCGGTCCAGACCGCGTCCACGGTGGCTTCCTGATCCTAACTGGGTTGCCGCTGCAGCGCTGTCATATTTGTTTTTACCCTTAGTAACAGTATTTATGCCTTCATGCCACGGGGGGAGGGAATAATGGTGAAATGAGCACACAGAATCTTGGGTTATTTTTGAAAGTACATTTTGAAGTGATAAATATGTGGTAACTACCATTACCATTAGCTTGCCATGGATTTATCTGTTTGTGTGAACACCTCTACCACGGTGTTACCACTTGTTTATTTTGTGGCAATCACCCCTGAAAATAGCAGGAGACCTCTGCCACGTATTTACGCCACACTAGATTGTGCTGTGTTTTATTAATGAGGAATTCATCTAAACACCGTTCTACAGATGTTAATTTGCATATGCTGATTTGACAGTTTTACCAAGTGAAAACTGCCAGTTTTACCAAGTGCTATGCCCGAAAGTAGCTGAAAGTATTCTCCTCTGGGCATCTGAACATAAGGTGCTTCACTGACCCAACATGACTAGTCCATGTGGTTCACGAAGTGGCAGTTTGTTGCTCTTTGAGAATAGGCCAGAAAGTTGTTAGCTGCCCCGAGATGCTTATACCAGGAGGGGGTGGCATATAAATTTTAATAATATATAAATAAATAATAATAATAAAGTGACTTGCAGAAGAGCAAATAATACAGAGAGAAAGAAGTGAGAACCAAAATGCCCTGTTGGTTGCAACAAGTAAATGGGGGTGAATTTGTGAAGATCTGTAACATTTATTGACAACATTTCTGTGCAACAAGACGTAAATCTGAAAGTATTCAGATTCTTCAACTGCTAGCAAGAAATGACTAGCTGTTATCTAACGCTACTTGTCTAACACCATTTCCCCCACAGTGGCTTTCTGCAGTATACTTCTCTGTATGGCAAAAGCACACACACATAAATGGGAAAAGGCCTGCCTTCCACCTCTATGTACTAGGGGTGTGCACTTACTAAGTTAATGTGTTGTGTTGACTGTACTGCCCTCCCACGCCACTGTAATTACATACCCAGCTCTGAATATAGTGTGTGGGCAGCACATCTCCTGAACAGATGACATGAATATTTTTTTAAAAAAATAAAGATGGTTCATTTAAAACAGCAATTGTAAATGTAAGTGGCCTTAAATTTACAATAATGTTTGGGAAATACTTCTAATTTTTGGTCTCCCATACTCCATTTTTTTCCCCTTCAGGTTGGGTGGCTACTTGTTGAGAGGCAAAAATGCCACATCACAGTGGGAGGCATCGCCCTGGAAAATATGTAAAAGCACCATTCTTTGAAAACCACAGTAAAGGAAGCTGTGGTTTCTGACGATTTCTGTTACCTTTAAAGTCCTTCTCCTAGCAAACAAGAAAAATAAATAAGGATTTATGTAGCAGCGCTTGTTGCTTGTGGGGGTCTTGTGATAATAAGCAGGTGTGTTTAAAAAGGGCTAAGTTTGCTCATTAGATTAAGCACTGTGTGGTCCCTCTGACCTTGTTGCACTGATGCAATGGAGCCTGTTGCAGCTTTACATCTATATATCCATAAACAGCAACACAAGAAGATAGATAAAAAGTCTACTCTTGTTCCATTCTTCTTTTTGAAATGAATTTACGGTACACACACACAATTCCAGAAATAGGTTTCAGGACTAGCTTCATGTAACTCTAGATTTGAAATTCCAGTACACACATTTTCACAAATTATTCTTTATTTTATCTTATTTGCTGACTGGCTGTAAATCTGAATCTATTAGCCAATAGCAAAGCTCCCATTGACTTTAATGGTAAGGATTTCACCTACAGTCTAGAAACATGCCTCTCCAGAAATTCATTTTTAACTGTGAGATGTATGGGAAAGCAAATAAAAAGGCAGAAGCACAGACTGAGGATGTAGTTCTAAACACATTTGTGATAAAGGAGAAGTGTATTTAGGGTAGTGAAGAAAACATAGTGAAAGCCCATGTTCATTTTTTTGGATAGAACCAGATACTGTGAAACTTGACTCTTTACTTTAAGGAAGAATTTGCATAGTGCATGGCATAACACTAAGTCCCTCTGTACCATTAATGGGTTTGACTTTACACAAGGACTTTCATACCACCCTGTATTTACTCCTTCAGTAGAATGCTGAGACAAATTGGGCCCTTTTACCTACATAGGTTTAAATTTTCATTGCAGTGGATAGATTATACATGTCTGAAGGCATAGGCACATGAAATTTGGCTTACCCTGGGAAGTCAATTTTATGTTCATTGTTGGGTCATTTATGGGTTTTATGTGATATCTTTGCTTCATTCAATTTACCAGGTTCCTTGAATGATTTACACATTATTTCCATATGCAGTCAACATGTCACATTCGCAAGGTTGGTACTGTCATATTATTATCATTATGTATTATTTATATAGTGACAGCAGTGTACCTGATGCTTTATAATGGTTGAATATACACAGGGCCTCTGTCCCGAGGACCTTACAATTTAAGAGAGATGAGGGAGAGGAGATGAGGGATGGGGGAGGGGGACAGAGGGAGAGAAGAGATCGATATATTCATGAAGTTGAGAGGTTGCAGGTGCAGGTGCTTAGTTTAGTTACACAGGAGAGGGAGATGTTGGGTAAATCAAGAAGAGGACTAAGTGGATGAGGAGCTAGGGAAAGCCTGATGGAAGAGGTAGGTTTTCAGGAGGGATCTGAAGGTTGGGAGGCAGGGAGCGGAGTGGATGTATTTGGGGAGGGAGTTCCAGGCATGAGGGCAGCAAGGGTAAAGGGGTGAATATGTTTTGAGGAGAGAAGGAGAGTTGTGATCAGGCGAGGGATGTGGCAGAGAGGAGCAGAGCTCCCAGACAGGAGTGCAGCAGGAAATGAGCGCAGAGAGATTGGGGGTGGAGGGAGGCCATGAAGTGCCTTGTATGTAAAGACAAGGAGCTTGTGCTGAATGTGCTCAGATACAGGAAGCTAGTGGAGGAAGGAGATGGAGGGGTTGCACGTGATCGAAGCGATGGGTGAGGTGGATGACCTTGGCAGCAGTTTTGAACAGCGTGTGTGTGTGTGTGTGTGTGTGTGTGTGTGAGAGAGAAAGTGAGAACGGGAAAGGTTAGTAACTTAGGAGGCTGCATGTCCCACTACTGTCTAGCAAATGAAGTAGTTAACGTCCATTAAGATTGTCTCTTCCAAATATCCTTAAACAACATTAAGACAGCAACAATATTATCTGGATAAGTCAAAGTTAAGGGTGACATTTTGTCCTTAACTTACCCTGTTAAATAAAAGGATAAAGCCACAGGAGTTATCAGTAAGGAGGAAATGTCAGTTTTGACTTCCTGAGCTTGGATAGTTTTGTGCCATAAACATATTATTTAAAACCTGGGTTTTTTGTTGTGTGTGTGTTTTTTTTAAAGACTTCCTGTGAGGTTTTCTTTAAAGATAAAATAGATATAGAAGGGTTGGAGTGCAAATAAGAACTCTTGGCTTCACTGAAAATTCCTTCACAGTGGCTCCCCTTCTACCACCTTCTTTCTCATTGCTGTAGCAACTAGCCGTCCGCTCTATTCTCACCCCACTCTCTGGAAGCCTGCTTCATTCTCTCTCTTCCATCCCTAATAGATGCTGCATTTGTTTGTTCCCTTACTCTTCCTTGTGATTGTAGGCTGCACTCTTTTCCCTAGTGGAACTGCTTTGTCTTACACCTGTGCAACAATAGCAATATATATACAGTGCTTAATTTGTAAAATATGTATTGCCGAGGCTCAAGTCTGCCCCAGAAGCCACACATTTCCTTTTCCAGAACTTGTCAGATCAGGGAACTGAACTCTCATTTTTGGCTAGCACACCAATTACTTGACCACCCTGCCACAGTACAGCTGAATATAAAATAGCAGTTCTTGGGTGTTTTCAGACGTGATGTTGGGCACGGATTAATCTTCATTAGCATGGATTAATCCATGCCCAACGTCACGTTTAAAAAGGGCTGCCAGATGTTACTACAGTCTAGCTCCTGACCGTATTGGAGTTTAGCCTGGACTGCCACTTGGGGAAATCTCCAAGTGACAGCCCAGGCTAAGCTCCACCATGTTCAGGAGCCCACCGGCAGACCTGGAGTGAAGCAGGCTATCATGTCTGATAGCCCACTTCACTCAACCTGTTCTGGAGTGGCGGTGGGGGCCAGGCGCCATGGTGGTCATCATTGGCTACCATGGCCATCCATCAGCCAGAGGGAAGGGCATTGCATGTAGTGTAGAGTGGGGACATGAGGATACATTTGTGTTGCTACGCTTCCTTCTCAGCCCGGGCCACCGTTACGCTTCTTTGGTGGTCTGGATGGGCCCTAGATTCTGGATTTTGTTTCCAACCCTGAAATGGCCAAGACTGGCCTTTTCCTGGTCTTTCATACTTCAGGGTGCACACTCCTACTGGGAACATTTCTCAGGGCTCAGCACCTCCTTGAATTTAATTGCTGGGGCTGAGCCCTGGTAAGCCCCCTCCTCCCCCCAATTAAGCCCTAGCAACATCGAGACGACAAACAGGATAGGTACGATAACTCAAAAATGAAAACGTAAGCATATTGTTACTGTCAACAACCCCGCAAGAGTCATGCAAGAGGCTCAGAACATCTTGGAATGAATTTGGGAAAACACCAAAGGGATGGAGTCATAACACTTGAACTTGAAGAAATCAGAAGCTAATGAGCTGCCTGGACGTTCTATAGTCAATCATTAAGACTAGCCTCTAGTACGTTGGCCTAATGCCTATAATTGCATTAGGCTATTACAGGCATTAGGCTAGCCACTAGAGGGGGTGACAATTACAGGCATTAGGCCAGTGTACTACATCTTCAAACCACATACCTAAGCAGATGCCTATGCAAACAGTGGGGAAATCCCCACCTTAGCAGTGGGGAATCTAGCTCAGTACACTCAGAACCAAAAGTATATGTCTCTATTGCAGGGGTGGGGAACCTCCAGCTCAAGGGCCAAACGCAGCCCTCAGCAAGTATTTATGTGGCCCCTTTCCAGTGCCTGGATCTGGCCCTTCGATTCATTCTCTATCCCCAAGTGCTGGAAAACTCAGCTCAGGATAATGGGGCTGAGAGTAGGGCATGCACACACGGGTAGGGGACAGATCCATGGCACAGATCCATGATCTAGACCCTCCTTTCGTTGAATAAACCTGTTAAGCATTCCCCGCCCCCAACCTCTATGCGGCCCTCGAAGCTCATACTAATTTTCAATGTGGCCCCCGGGGCAGAAAAGGCTGCCCACCCCTTCGCTTCAATTAAAAAGAAAAGAAATTGGTGGGGGTTTTTGGGGTGGTGGTGGTGTCCATGAGCAGTCATGAGCATCCATGCTAGGCACATATTAAATGTGTTTCCATAACTGACTGATTAAAAGCATCAGATGAGATTGATCCAACAGCACGTAAGCATTCAGCTGCTTTTTATCAGCTCTTTGAATAGGGAACTCAAACAGTCATGCAGTCTTTTTGTATAGCATCAGAGATTCTGCATCTGTAGTATTTATTTTCAGCCCAATTTTCAAAAGCATCTAACACTTTTGTACAGTGCTCTGGTACACACTTTGGGCTTGATCCCAAACACTTTTATGCAAGATGCGTGAGCTCGGTTTGCACTGTGCGCAGGATTTGAGGTCGACCCCTTTGTGATACAAATGTGCTGAGACCTCAAAGGCAGGATTGAAGAAATACATTACATTGAATCTGTCTTTTACCAAACATTTCCTGTCATCTATTGCATTAGACATTTGTTATTTATTATTATTAATTATTATTATTATTAGCATTTATATAACACCAGCGATGTACCAGGCACTTTACAAAAAACAAGATAGACACGGTCCCTGCCTGAGAGCTTACGATCTTGAATACGGTATCGCCCTTTCAGGCTTTGGCAAATAGTCAAGTATGAAAGGTAGGGATGTGCAAATAGAACCGAGTTCGGAAATTCGGTTAGGTTTGAAAATTGAGTTCGGTTCGAAAGTTCGGTTCAGTCGACCGAACTATACGAGTTTGTTTGAATTCCAAACTAGTTCGTCCATTCAAAACTGGGTTTTTTGGCCTTCCAAACTGGTTCGGATTTGACCGAACAGTTTGGTCGAATTCGAGTTCGGTTCGAAAGTTCGGTTCGGTCGACTGAACTATTTGAGTTTGGTCTGAACTCTGAACAGTGTTTGCACATCCCTAATGAAAGAAGTAAAAAAAAAAAGTGGAGTGCAACTATCGTATCAGATCTTTTTATCTCCCCTGTTTTTCTGTAGATGGAGCCTACAGGTTTCCAGAAAGAGTGCCACACTTTATGCTGTACTGTCCTTGCTCCTTTTCATATCCTCAAAGTTTAATTATTCACAGGTGTTCTATGTAATTTCAAAATAAGCAAAATCCCATATGAAACTCAGTGTACTACAATAAAGGCAAAGGCAAATGAATTCTGATTATCCCTCTTGGCTCAGGAAGATTTATTGATTTTTGGAAAATTGTGGGTTTGAGTCATCAATCAAAAGGGCTGACACCCCAGACCACGGGTGGTATAAAACTGCAGACATTGGGACCTCACTCCATGGGTGACCCAAGGGAAGGCACATGTGGTAACAAGGCTGTTATTGGCAAAAATGGCATTCAATAGCTTTGATTTTTCCTTTCATTAATCCTACGGAGTCAATACAGCTCAGAAACAATGAGTTAGATTCTATTATGGCATTGTCATATTCAACAGCTTTGATATGCTAAGTTCCATGTGTGGCGATACCATAGTCACCATTTTCCCAGCAGAAATGTTGTTCCTGTTGGTGAAGCTCCATTGAGACAGGGATCAACCAGGGCTGACCTTACCACACAGTGACCGGGGGCGAATGACCAGGACCCCACTATTTTCACAACTTCTGCCCCCCTCCCCCCAGTTTTCACCAGGGCAGAGCACAGTCCCCCTTCCACCCAGCAGAGCACCAAACACGACCATTTCTAGGGCCCTGCACAGAGTGACCATGACAGGACAGAACCGCAGGACAGCATGACATGGTCCCACATTTTATTCTTGCCCTGGGCCCTACAAAGCCTAAGGCTGACACTGGGCTCACCTTTACACTTAGAACTGAGATTTGATTTTCAGGGTTAGCAGTTAGAAAATGTTTCTGAATACTTTTGGTATAGAAATCAGTGAAAGACAATATACCTAACAGCACTCAAACCTATTTATACAGAAACAATTTTTTTTGGGGGGGAGGAGAACCACATTTAAAAGGGAAAGTATCCTTATTTATTCACTTAGCCAGCAGATAAATTCACACGTTGAGAGGGTGGTGGGTTCTTTTTTTTTTTTTAAGTCTTTGAATAGAATTGATATTTTTAAGGATCTTACTGAAAAGTGACATCACTGGACACTGGCACTGTGACTGTTTGCTTTAAGAGAATGATTCCGTCTGGTTTAGCAGTGGAAAAATTGAAACAAAATATCGAGTTTCAATATTAAAAATTAGACTGTTCATTCTAACAGTAAAAGCGTTACTAGAGCAGTTGGGGTTTATTCACACACTCTCAGTGCCGTATGCTTGCAGCAAGCAAGCTGCCACCAACACTAACATACAGGTTGCTACTAATACTGTCATGTATATATTAAACCTATCTTATTCAGCTTATAGTTCTGACTTGTTAATGGGGATCCTGTGTGGTCAGAAGGCTTGCATAAACTCACCAACAGAAGTTGGTTCAATAAAATACATCATTTGAACTACTTTGTCTGCATCTATCCTGTTTGGGACTAACATGGCAATGACACTCTCTCTCTCTCTCCCCCCCCCACCCCCACCCCATTAAGAGCCACCCAACTGTACTTATCTTTTTCAACTGACCCAACTTTTTCAACTGGAGTCTTGTTGCTGTCCCAGTGTTTGGCTGCTGTGGGGGACTGGATGAGGTCGAGCCAATTGAAACTCAATCATGACAACACAGCAATGATGTTGGCTGGTGGGACCGGTGATCTGGGGGAGGGGGAAACCCCATTATTGGGGGTGGGGGTATGCCCTCCATTGGTTCCTTCCAGCTGTGCCTGGATGTGCAGGTGTCGGCTGTGGCCAGAGGCGCCTTTCACCAATTACATCTGGTAAAGAGCCCATATGGCCCATACATCTGGCACATATGTCTCAGAATCTGATCTTGCCACCAACATCCATCAGGGCTGTGCACTTCATTTTCATTATATTGATAACGATAACGAAATTCTTCATTTTCATTATTGCAATAATGATAGCGAAGATAAATAATAACAAACTTGATAACAATAACGATAGTCATTATTGATTTCGTTATTGCCCAGCATGTGTTGTTTGGAGGGAAATGTGGAGAGAGGAGGAGAGAGCAGACATCTCAGAGCCAGAAACAGTGTTGAACTCTTGAACTGGGCCTATGTTGGGAGGGGATCAACCTGATGGATGTAATCGCTGGCCAATGAGCAGCACAAGCAGGTCCCAGGCAGTTGAATGGCACGCAATGCTTCCTGCTTCTCAGAACCAATCATGGGGGCTCTAGGGAGGGCACTGGAACCCTTTATGTTGCAGGGCCAGGCTGTTTGACTCTTGTTCTATGTTAGCTCTTGCTGTGACAGGTTGCGTTTACAGAACTCTGGTACTTGCAGAGTTCCCCAGCCCTCAGTGTTATACCTTACCTTTCCTTATATCCTTTATTTTTACCTTTTCCCGCCCCCTTTCTGTTTCCCCCTGTAGATAGATGGATGGACGGATAGATGGATGGATGGATGGATGGATGGATGGACTGATGCACTGATGGATGGATGATATGAGTTTAGGTATATAAATTAGATAGATGAATATAGACTACAGATATAGATAATACAGACAGAGATTAGATAGATATACCCTATAGTTTTTTCCCTTCCCCTGCCTGTCTCCCCCTGTCCATATTATATATAGATATATTAGTTGTAGATATATTAGATATATTAGATATATAGATATTAGTAGATACTAGGCTTTTTATTATATATATTATCATTATAGGATAGGAATAGGATAGATACCTAGAGAGAACACATAGCAGACAAAGGTTTATTGATATAGATACTTAGGAATATATTACATATATTATATGTTATTAAGTGTAGGTTTAGGTTAGAAATACACATTAGTAATTTTTCATATTGTCATTGTGCACTTATTACTACTACATTATAATGAGAAAGGGAGGAAGGAGTTCAACTTCTGAGAAGTCTGGGGCAGGTGTCTGCTGACACTTCTGCCACTGGTGACAGCCCACAATGGAAACGATACCAAAAACTAAATCTTCATTATCGCTCAAAATTGATACCAACACCAATAATGAATAATGAAATTTCATTAACGATAACGACCGTTTTTAATAACAAAAAACAAAAATGAAAAATGACATGGGTTCCTGATGCACACCCCTATTATCCATGCATTCATCACCTTGAAGCTAGACTACTGTAATGTGCTCTACATGGGGCTACCCATGGTGATGGTTCGGAGACTGAAGCTGGTGCAAAATATGGCAGCCTGCCTGTTGACTGGGAGCACATTAGTCCAGTGCTCCATGCATTGCACTGGCTGCCTATTGTCTTCCAGGCCTGCTTCAAGGTGCTGTTTTTGACCCTTAAAGCCCTACATGGCCTGAGCCCCGCTTATCTGAGGGACCACCTCACTCACTGGGCGATCCCTACAGTCATCTGGGGGCGCCCTCCTGAAGGTCCCGTGTTATCAGCTCATTGTCCGCACACGCAGGCAGGCGTTCTTGGCAGCCACATCGTCACTGCGGAATGCGCTCCCGGCAGAGATTTGTCTTAGCCTGGATCTCCTCACTTTCTGGTGGCAATGTAAATCTTGGTTATTCCATCCAGCGTTTGGTGGGGGGCAAGAGGGTTAGTTGGGAGGGGTGGGTATTGTTTAGTTGCAGACCTTGGTGGTTGTTTTAAGGCTTTTGACGAGGGGTGGGGGCTTTCCCCACATTGTATTGTATTTTAAATTGTTTAATTTTTTTTAAAAAAACCAAACATTTAATGTTGTTCGCCGCCCCGGGCTGCCCTGTGGGCAGGAGGGGCAGGATATAAATTTTAAATACATAAAAATAAATAAATAAAATATGTATATTTACATTTATATTTATATTTATTATGTTGTTTTATTGTTTTATTCTGTTAGCCACCCCAACTCACCCGTGGTGAGAAGTTGAGTTATAATAAATAAATAATTAAATAAATATTAAACTCAGAACTGCCAATTAAATATTTTAACTAAATGATTTCATATTGTATTCAAAGTGACTAATCCTTCCTACCTGATGAACTTCTAAGTAGCATGAGTTGAAGTTGTTTTGCCACAAAACCATTTGGAGTCAAATTTGGATCACAGTTTACTGATGTGTATAACTCAAATTCAAATTCAAATTTATTTGACATGGCTGTTGGCCACTGTCAGGTTGTACACAGAGACCAAACATACAAAACAAGCAATAAATCTATAAAACAAACAACATTATACAAAATATAGTATATCCCTCAAAATTAAAATATAAGCTAAAACCAAAAACAGCATTTTCAGAAGAACATTAAGCACAAAGAGATTAGTCAGGGTTTATCAAAGGCTTAAACAAAAGAAACTTTTTCCTCATCTCCATAGCCGCAACTAAAAACTTCATAACATCAGAGGAAACCTCTGAGTGAACGTCGCAAAGAGCCATATAGGTCAGAAACTGATGCATCCCTCCTGGGAATTTGTCTATAAGAGGCTGCAGAAATCTTAAACGCAGGGAGTCATACAGCCTACACTAAAAAAGTACACGGTGAGTAGACTCTGTAGACAAAGAGTCATAAGGACACAAACAATCCTCAAATGGAATCCCTAAAAAATGTCCCTCTAGGACATTTGTAGGTAACACATTAACCCTTGCACAGAGAAAAAAATACTTCACTCTAAAGGTGGCAGTAAAAGAGAGGTAATGGGCCATAGAACTCAAATGCGGGGCCAGTAAATGGAACCAAGCCATATGTTGAGATCCCTCAGTTATAGCAAGTTCCTCTTGATAACTAACATCTCTAGACCTCTGAATGATCTCTCACCTTGCCAAATTGGGGTCTTTAGTTACCAAATAAGTCTTGGAAAAACCCAGGTGAGTCAAATGCTCCTTAACCGCATTATGCCATGGGCTAGAGAAGGTGTCATGAAAAATATGCCAGATCAGGGAATCCTGCACGGCCCTGCTTCTCTTTAATCAATACAGAGAGGCTTGCTCCCAAGCTACAGCTGACCAAGCTCTCATTCCTACCTCGAGCCTCATGGCAGCCGCCGAAGTGCCATTGTGTATTTTAGTTAATATACTTAGGAATCGAGTTTGGATGGCATTAAGATTTCTATCTGACAAAGGGGTCCACAGTTCTGAACCATGTAAGAGGGATGCTCTAACCTTTGACTCACAGACCTTGACTGCGGCCTCTAAGTTCTTCCTTCCCGTCCCCGAAAAAAAGTGAAGGATGGCTAACATTTGACTTCTGGCCGCCACCTCCACTTTCCCTATATGATCTCCCCACGACACATTAGTAGCAAAATGAAGCCCCAAGTATTTATATACTTTCTGCTGTTGGAGCTGCCTATCACCTATAGGCCGCCTATATGTCTGCCTACCCCTGGAGAACACCAGGACATTAGATTCCGAGTGGTTGACAATAAGACAATTAGAGGAACAATAATTTTTAAAAGCTTCCAATTGTCTGAGAAAACCCACCCTAGTCTGAGACAGGAGGACCAAATCGTCAGCGTATAATAGTGCACCGACTGGTTTAGATGCCAATTTAGGTGGAAAATATCTCTCCTGTCTGATTTCTGTTATGACATCATTGATAAAAAGGTTGAACACGGTTGGGGCAAGCACACACCCCTGACGGACCCCCTGTTTAACCGCAACATCCGGGATCAACTACCCTGCCCGGTTTACCCTCACAGCTACTGTGGTTTCTTTATAGAGAGCCTGGATCAGGAGAAGCAGCCTATTATCGATCATAAGAAGAATCAGTTTCCTCCACAGGAGTGATCTGTTTATTGAATCAAATGCCGCCCTCAGGTCCAGGAAGGTGCCATACAACCTACTGTTGGCTGACCTATACTTCTCCACTAAATGATGGAGGACCCACACAGTGGTCCAACGTACATCTATCTTTCTGAAACCCAATTTGCTCTGGGTATAGAATCTTATTTTGGGCTATCCACTCTGTCAGCCTTATCAGAAGGTACTTTGCATATATCTTGCTTACCACACTGATAAGGCTGATCTGCCTATAGTTAGCCGGATCTGTTCTTGGCCCTTTTTTATAAATAGGGGCAACAATAGCTTGGCTCCACCCCCTAGGTATACTTCCTGAGTGATTAATTTCTGTAAAGAGCCTAGCTAACGCAGGGAGCCATCACTTGGCTCTCATTTTAATGGCCTCAACCTGAATCTGATCTGGACCCGGGGCTTTGCCATTCAAAAAGGTATTAATTATATTGTTAATCTCCAATTCCATAACTGGTGGCCAATCAGATGTGTCTAACTCTGAAGAAATTCCATTGATTTCAGAGGTATTACTTCCCCTCTGAATCAGACCCCTCACCAGCAACTCTTGCATAGAAAATACCAGAGTCACAGAAGTTTCAGGTAGAAAATAACTAGGATACAAGATCAATTATTCTATCCAACTGCTGATGCCAGTTGCCACTTTAGATTTTACCTGTCTAACCATAAGCAGGAAAGGCTAGAGTACAATCCATGCTACAATGATAAAAGGTGGTATTGGGCTGGTAGTGATAAAGGAAGTGTATACATATGATAAACATCACAGCCAGTTCAGACATGTATTCACGCACACACACAAGCTAGCCAATGTATTCTTACACCCTCCATCACAATAACTGATGACTAGTGTCTAAAATAGTATTATGATGTACATAAATTTATTTGAAGGTGGACCTTGCTCTTGCAAACTTTATTCTGCTAAATCACCAGTTACTTAGGAAAATGCTTTTAAACGTGTGTGCCCCCAAACTATAATCTGAGTCCAATCAGTCTTTGCTAAGGTGGGCCCAGTGTTTCATCATCATGCTGGAGCCTCCCTCCCTAATTTGTTGTGTAGCTAGCATGACCAAGGAAGCGGCGAAATCAGACATAACGCTAACTCCCTTTAACATTTCTTATATATGTTGCAGAGCTGCATAGGGCACCAATACAACCCTACAACATGCATAATAAATGTTAAAGCGGTGCTAAAGTGGTGTTAAAATGGCCAAGGAAGGTTTTTTGGGGACAGGAAAATAACCTACAGGGCTGGTCAGAAAGGTCATGGGACACAGGAAGCCAGGAAGAGAAATTGAATCCTGGAATAGAGGTGGACTCAATGGGGTCCACCTCAATGGAACTCAATGGGGGTGTGTGGACATACCAGTCTTCTGAACACACAATCTCTTATCTGGAATAGGAACACCACACTTGAATTAGGCTTCTGGTAAGTGGTACAAAATGATCTCCCTGCGCCTGAAATGTTCCAATCACTGTGATCATGACAACAAAAAGGTGACAAAAGTGTGTTCAGGGGGTTCTTAGTCGAAGGACTAACTGTAAAGACACACCCTAACAAAATCAGGGCTCTCGGAGCTTAGAAAAGAGTTACTGAGAAAGGGATATAAAATCATGAAAGGTACAGAGAAAATGAGTAAAGAATGGTTATTTGCACTCTCTAATAATATAAGATCTTGGGGCATGAAGTAGCCCTAGAAGAACTAGGAAGCACCATTGTGTAAAAAAAAAAAAGGTGCAGTTAACTTGTCAAACTCACAGCTGATGGGGCGTGCAAACCGCACATATGTCGTTTGATAGCACATTGTGCTGTGTGGATCCCACTTGCAATTGCATCCAATGAGGAGTTGTGAAGAGCAAAATGATAACCGGATTAAAAAAATAATTAGACCAACACAGAGAATGGGTCCATCAATGCCTCTTAACTAAGATAAGCTCAAAAAACTATCTCTTGATGTTGACTCCCTTGCCAGCTATCAACCAGTCTCTAACCTTCCCTTTTTAGGGAAGGTTATTGAATGGGTGGTGGCTCGGCAATTTCAGGCACGTCTCAGTTGGGTCAGTTTTCTAGATCTCTCGCAGTCTGTTTTTTGTCTGGGTTATGGCACGGTGACTGCAGTTGTGGCCTTGGTCGACGATCTCCGTCATGAGCTTCACTGGGGTTGCTCAGCTCTTTTGGTCCTGTTAGACCTGTTGGCTGTATTCAATACTGTTGACCATGAGAAGTTGGTGATTTGCTTGAGGGACCATGTGAGGGTGGGTGGAATCATTCTTGAATGGTTCAGTGGTCAGAAGAACTAAGCGTTTAGTACTGGGGGAGTGCTTGTCATCTCACTGTGGGCTCACGTGTGGTATCCCGCAAGGATCCATCTTGTCCCCTCTCTTGTTCAACGTGTACATGCAGTCCCTGAGGGAGGTCGTGAGGGGGTTTGGTTTTCGGTGTCATCAGTATGCTGATGACACCCAACTGTACTTCTAATTTTCAGTTGACCCAGGGCCGGTTACTTAGTCTCTTTGCTTACCCGATGACAGACAGGTGAATGATAGGTGTATGAATGATAATAGAAGTTAGAATTGTCCAGGCTGAAGATACTGCGAAGAATTGCTTGAAACAGCAAGACATGACTTAAGGCCATAGGCCCTAAACATTGCTTGAAGCCAAAAGCCCCTAAGTGAACTATGCACAGACTTTAATTTGACAGCTTGCAAGATTTTGACTGCAAACCGCATTACTAAGACTTGCACAAGATGCCAGTACAGCCTGAACCAACACCATATTTGCAAGCATAGCTGGTTTTGAACATTAATTGCTTATACAACAGTTCTGGGCATAAGGCTAAAAACAGACATCTATGAAATGGAACAATGTTCAACTGGTCAGAAAAGAGGAACCATAGGAGAACAGATACATCCTAGTCAAAATGACTCATGAAAGGCATGGGAGGGCCGACTCTGCCTAACAGCATATGCATGGCCTATGGAACCAGAGACCTATAAATATGGGACGGATGTCTTTTGAAACTCGGACGCCTGTAACATCAATGGACAGGTCCTGGCACCCCATCACCTCTATCATAGTTGGCCACTTTGATAGGAGGACTAGGTAATGTATGAAAGACTGAATGAATGTTGAGAGAATAACATAGTAAATAAAGTAAATAAGATATATTTTGTGATTTCTTTTTGTATTAAATAAAGCTAAGAGGTTTTGCCAATATTATATACTGTCTATCTCTGAACCTTTGGATTAACCACAGAATCTAAAAGAACATTGTCACACTGATTGAGAGAAGGAGTGAATGTCAGTAAACCATATTCCAGGTCTGAGACTTAAATCAAGGTCCCTACCTTGGTGGAACCTCATGAACCCTATGGTTGTGTGTACCTTTCCTATTCCCTTTTGAGCTAGATCCTACAGTCAGTTGCTGGTCTGGCACTCTGTAAGGAAATAGATGTCTTTTCCCCTGTGTGAATGTATGTGAGTGCTTGTAACACACCAGTGATTTATTAGTGGAAACATTTAACAACCCCAAAAGGTGTATTCCCCAGAAACATACTTAGCATCCCCAAAACCACGTGTGACAATGTTTGGCAGCTGTGGGGGACTGGATGAGGCTGAGCCGTCTGAAGCTGAATCCTGACAAGATGGAGGTGATGTTGGTTGGGAGGGCCGAGGGTGTGGAGGTCCCCATCGTTGATGGGGTTCGTCTCTCCCTGGTCCCTCAGTTTCATAGTCTAGGGTTCTCCTCAACTTGCAGCTCCACCTGGATGTCCAGGTGGCAGCTGTGACGAGGAGTACCTTCTGCCAGTTACATCTGGTACAGTGGTTTCAGCCGTACATATTGGACTATGACTCTGTCACCATCATCCATGCCTTCATCACCTCAAGACTGGACAATTGTAATGCACTCTACGTGGAGCTACCCTTGGTGACAGTTCAGAGACTGCAGCTTCTGAAGAATGCAGTAGCCTGCCTCCTTATGGAGGTAGGGCTCTCTAAGCATATAACACCTGCGCGTCTAAGTTAAGAACCCTTAACTTAGACGCGTACAGACTAGCCACACATATCTAGGTCCAAAGATTTCTCAGAGGTTGAGGGGAAAACTAGGGGCAGTTATAGGGTACTGAACAAAGGATTTGAGGAGGCTATGATGGGTCATTTGGGGGTACACAATGAGCTAACGAGGGGAGAAACCAAACTATTACTTCCATCACAAAAAGGGCCATACAAGATGCATAAGATATCTTTGACACAGGGAGAAAGAGTAAACAACAGTGGCTGGAGCGTAGTTAAGGATGAGACGAGGGGACTAACGATCGGCTCCCTGGGATACAAAAGGCGCAAGGGAACACCTGGATTTCTTCATTCCTGAGGGGGGGGGTTTGCTGCTCCAAGTTCCAGTCATCGGTGCTCTACTGAATAGGAAGAATGCCTCTTAATGGCCCCATACTTTAATCTAGGAGTTTTCCTTTTTCCTCTCTTCCCCCAGGTTCAGACTGGTATTTCACATGAGCAACCTACTTCCTGCTGGGTTCCATGGTGACTGGGCCCAATCCTTTTTTACAAGCCCCTCTTTGCTATGGGGGCTATCCTTTCAAGCTCCCCTTTTCCACGTTTGCCGGCCCTTGGCCACCAGTGAGGCCTATCCCTTTAAGCCCTCCTGGTCCAAGTTTACTGGCCTGTGATTATACAGCGAGGGGGGAGTGTACCCATTTTAGGGAAGACTGAGGCCATCATCAACAATTCCCCCCATTGTGGGCTTTTAAAATCCATTAAAATGACTCACACATAATTATAGGGAGCACTATAGGAGGTGCCACATCCAAACCATGACTGCCCAGTCCAATACTTTCGTTCACCACATGTAAAACACCAGCCCGCTTCTGGAAGACTATGACCAATGCGGTCAGGTGGAGCCTGTTTTTAAGTTACTGGTAGACTAGAACCTCAATTCAGCAAGAGTTCCCCCATTTTTGTGGGAAGGTATAGGATCCAATGGGAGGTGGGGGTGGAGCATACTGAATGCTGCTGGGAAAATCCCTAAGGGGACTAAACAAAAAGAGACAGGTGGAAAAAGAAACTAAAACTTACACAGTTCAGACTGGGGTATATAAACCTATACAATAAAATCATTATCAATGAGATTACACAATAAATTCAATAACCAATCTATAGGAGGGGCAAATAGCTAGGGGAGAAATCAATATGCATTAAAATCATAGTTGGACCCTGATGGTGAATTTACATGCATTAGTTCCCGTGGGAGAAGAGTGGTGGATTATATAATAGCTAGGATGTGCCATCAGGATAGAATGGAAAATTTTGAGGTAGTGGTCCGCCCTGAGTCTGACCATGCTGTGTTGAAGGTAGATATTATTCTGAAGGAAGGGGGAGAACCTGGGTATCAACTACCACACAGGGAAGGAGGGACTGTTGTCAAGTCTAGGGTTAGGTAGTCTACCTCCTTGTTGGTTGAAATTCTGAAGACAGTTTTGGCACTTGATTAATTGTGTTTTGCATCCAAGAGTAAGTAGGGCATCTAAGGCTGCTGACGAAGATCGATGGGTATCATACTTTGAGGACCTTTTTGCATTGGAAGAGGTGGAAAAGGATGAAGCTGTGATAGAAAGGGAGGAGTTAGGGGATATCCCTTATTTATCCCATATACCAGGATTTGACAAAACGGTTAGTACTCAGGAAGTGATGGAGCTGATCTCAATGCTAAAACCTAACAAAGCCCCGGGCTTTAACTTTATAGTGGCGGAGGTGTTACAGGCAAGCCCAGAATGGTGGGCCCCTATGTTGGCTGGTCTCTTTTCATCAATTAATAGACATAAAAGGGTCCCCCAGGATTGGGGTTTATCAATTATTATACCATTGTACAAAAAGGGTGACCCAGAGGACCCCAGTTGTTATTGCCCAATAAGTCTCCTGCCAGTTATAGGGAAATTATACGCCAAAGTACTGTTAAAACATTTAGAGCAATGGGCAGAGGCCTGGGACCTGCTTCCCCAGGAACAATTTGGTTTTCGTAGAAATAGATCTATTACTGCTAGTGGCTTTACCATTTTACATATCATCACCAAGTATACAAAGATCAGGGCCGGTAAATTGTTTATGGCTTTTATAGATCTTCAGAGGGCATTCGACTCAGTCCCTAGGGCCAAGTTATGGTGCCATCTACACCGACTTGGTTTGCATGATGGTCTATTAGGCCTTTTGATAAGTATTCATACAGGGAATCAGGCAAGAATCCGTTTGGGAGGGGATGGCCCATTGTCTAGGCCTCTCTCTATACAAAGGGGAGTCAGACAAGGATGTGTGCTGGCCCCTTTACTATTTAGTCTATATCTTAACGATTTACCCCAAACCTTGGCAGATGATGAGTGCCACCCGCCAAGGATTCAAGACCGAGTTACCCCTGTTCTTATGTATGCTGACGACGTGGTTATGATGGCCCAGACAAAAAAGGGGATGTGCAAGCTGCTTGGGAAATTAATCAATTACTGTACCGATAAAGGCTTAAACACCAATTGCCAAAAGTCTCAGGTAATGGTGATAGGTGGGAGATCCCCTAAGGGTAATTGGAATATAAATGGCAAGAGATACCTGGGGATCACTATATGCAGAACTGGGTCTTGGGAAAGCCACCAAAAATTAATAGGTGCTAAGGCACTGGCGGCAGCAAAAGGGATCTTAAGGCTAACCGCCAGATCTGCCGGTATTACCATCTCAGCTGTCTTAGATGTGTTTAAGACAAAGGTGCTCCCTATTTTGCTTTTCGGGACAGAACTGATGACAGCTCAGTCTTTACAACTACTTGAAGTTGTTCAGAATAGATTTTTTCATAGTTTGCTCAGGGTCCCACAGGGAACTCCAGCTGCAGTCCTTCGAGCTGAAACTGGTATGATCCCTATTTCCCACTTGGCTAAGCAGGCGGTGATTGGATATTGGTCCTGTCTATGTTTGCAAGGGGAGACGGCACTCCCTTTGCTATGTCGCCAAGAAGAAGTGTTGCACCAAGGGGCTTTAAAATACCCCTGGTTATCTCAAGTGGCGTCATATATGGGCCACTCCTTCCACTACTTGTGTGGGAAGGGTAGGGGATGGCAGTGGAATATAGTTAAGACCAGAATGCTGGATATAGCAAAAGAGAAAGATATTATTATTGTTGCAGAATGGAAAGTTGCCCCCTGGTTAAAATATATAAAACTGCAACATGGTCTTGAATGTTATCTGGATAAGTTGAGTGATCAAACTTCCAGAAGGACCTTTACTCTTCTACGCTTCCAGCTCTTTCCCTTAGCCGTCCTCTCGGGACGATACAATAATACTCCACGAGAACAGCAATGGTGCTATTGTGGAGAAACGGAGATCGAGGATCTCAAACATGTACTACTCTGTTGCCCAGTGTACTCTGCCCAGTGTATAAGTAAATTGAAATTCCTCCTTGCCACTCAGGACGAATCAGTAATGCGGGCAGTAAACTCCTTCATGTTTCTGGCTATGAAACTAAGAGGAGGGACCCTATCAGAGGGCTGTTAGTTTGTATTTAACTTAAGCTGTGATAAATTATCATGTGATACTATTTGTTCGAAGGCAAAGTGCATGGGAAGCCTGTAAGATCTTAAAGGTTGGAAGTTCTTGTGATTTGCCATAAGTCTCTGCTAGTAGCTGGGGATTTGGTGTTATTGTGATCCTGGATGCTAATGACTTATCCTTGCAACTATCTGGGGTGGATGCTAATTTTGGGAAAGTGTTAGTTAATTCATTGTTAGTACATTGATCCTGGCACGATGTTTTGCTTTGTTATGCCTATATATATAAATACCTTGTTATTTATTTTATTTTGTTATATATGTTATATGTATATTTGTTTGTTTGCTTTCTTGTCTCAGTCTTGTTATTGTTATTGTTTGGCCAAGGCGAGAGCTAGTGCCATTAATAAATTGTATTCATATTCAGTAAAATCATAAACTCAATCATCAATAATACTACACACTACATTCAATAATTAACACATGAGGGCCCAATATCTATGGGGAAACTTAAATATATATATTTATACATTTGCATATATATATATATATATGAGGGGAGGATACTTAGGGGGAAGGTAATCAATAAATCAATACACTTACAAATATTACAATATACACAATTAAAAGGTAAATTCTTCAATAGAATCAATATACATATAGGGCCACCTGGGAGCTGCCTGTTACATGTACATTCTGGCTAGATTCACCTGGGCTCAGGGCCGGCCCCAGGGTTTGTGAGGCCATGTGCGAAGTCTTGGTGCGGGGCCTAATTTGCATACTTAGGCCCAACCTAATTATGCAAATGTATAAATTTACATAAAACTTACTCCCTCTGGACAGGAAGGATTCTCCACCCCTCCGAGCAACCATGGAGAAGCATGGCCTCCTAATGCTTCCCTCCCTCCCCAGCCAAGTGTCTACCACCACTCTCCAGGAGTGATTCCACTGCAGGGGCAGCTGGGTGGGCAGTGAGGTAGGCACAGAGAGACTGACTGCGTCCACTGCCTTACTGGAGGAGGGGGTGAGCTTAGCCAGTCTGGCCTCCAGGGCCTGTTGCTTCTTGTTGCCGGTGCCACCTGTGCCTTGTGCACGCATGCAGTGCAACCAGTCCAGAGGTGCTGCTATCACACACACAAGACACCCAAAATGCAGCTAGCTTATTAACTGTATTATGCCATGAAAAGAGACATATAACCAGTTCAGTTGTGCCCCCCATAATCAGTTCATGCTGCTCCCACCAGTTTATTTGTGCCCCTGCCCCCATATAATCAATTCACGCTGCCCCCCACCCATAACCATTTAATTTGTGCCCACGGGGCAGCATGAATTGATTATATGGGGGCGCAAATGAACTGGTTATGGAGTGCGGGTTTAAAGACAGTATTCCTGTTAGCAATAACTTCATTAAGAAGAGTTAGTGAAATAGCAGCCATAATAATCTCAGAACCATATTTGCAGATTTATTTTCCAAGACAGAATAGATATCGCTTTACATCCTAAATTCCTATCTGAGATAGTGTAAGTAAGAGAGTTGTGAGAATGTGTTCCTTTTTACACGGGCCTCTCCCAGCCACAAACACGCATATTTCTGTGTGTTCATGGGTGGGGCAACCCCGTGTGAATGACATGGTGCGTGCGCCCATGGTGAGTGAGGGTGTGTGTGCGCTCGCCTAACACGCATACCCACTCACACCCCCCCTCTTCCCCACACACGGAGCAACTGTGGGAAACGGTGGTTACTATGTGGGTGTGGATGAGTGGTGGATGAGTGGGGATGCGTGTGCAGCCGTGTGCATGACCCACCCATGCACTGGCGCGCCCACGGACTCCCCACCTGGCGGAGCCATGTAAAAATATCATGTGAGGAGCCACTTGAAGAAGAACAGAAGGTTGCTACCTTGTAAACAAGGTTCTTTGAGATGGCTCCAAACATTCTCACAAATACGCACCTTTCCATCCCTGCATGGAATTCTTTTCTTATATTTCTAGAAAGGGTTGAAAGGAACTAGCATTCAGAGGGGTAGGGTTCTTTTTATACTAGAAGAGCTTGAGACCATCATGTGGTCTATTATTTGAATAGGGTGAGCATGCACAACCCAGTTGTGAGGATGTTGGGAGCCATCTCAAAGAACCTTCTTTACAAGGTAGCACCCTTCTGATCAGCACGTGGGGAGGAGCTGTTTGTAAACAAACAGCCTTATCTCCCAGCCCGATCGAGTGTCCCCGCTGTTGCTGCTGCGCTACTAGAAGGCAGAGGCAGGTGAGGGATGGGGTCTGGAGCCAGGGAGGGGAGGAAGAATCACTTACTGGGGGAGAAGCTGGCTGTAGCCTGCTGCCCAGCCAGGCAAGTGCCCCAGCTGGCCACGGGGCCATGTGCGGCAGCACATATGGCACATGCCTGGGGCCAGCCCTGCCTGGACTTCCTTACTGCCACAGGCTGAACTAGTTTTAATTACATTCCTTGAGAGATCCTACAGGGGGATGGATCTCTTCTTTATTTTAGGTCCCTTGTTCCGAATTTTAATTCACCACCCTCCAAAACCCTGTGGCCATAAAAACCAAATTACCAATCTGTACCTGTAACAAGGCGCTCCATTCAATGGAACAATTCCATTCAGGTGTATCCTATTAGGCATAATAGTCCATACGCTTCAGCTGCTGGAAGGAGCTGAGGCAACTTAAAGAGAGAAAAGTTTCTTTGGCTGGAAGCTGGAACAACTGCTGTGGCCAGGAGCACTGGAGCGAAATGCAAAGTTCTTCTGCTCTTGGGCCAATGTTTATTGCTATGCAAAACGTTCCGGGTGGCGGGAAGCCTTCAAAAAGGCTCTAGTTCCCAAAATCTGGTGGGCATCCTGGAAGGCTTGCTTCAAGTTTTGTGGTGGAAAGTTCTTTTGGAGCTGCAAGGGGGCCGTTCGTGCTGCATGCCGCTTGCTGTCCTGGCTAGGAAGCTGCACGCCAAAAGTGGGGGCTCGGGACTGGCTCTGGTAAACATCCGGGTCCCCAGGCTCTGTTCCTGACATCGAACTCTGGATTGGCTCCCTCTCGTTTCCTCATGGGGTTTACAGATCTCCTTCCCGGCTTTGCTCCTGGGACAGGTTTTACTCGTCACCGCCGCCGCTTGCATCTAGACTTGCTGCCATGCGGACCTGGGATACCAGTGATTCTCTGATGAGGAGGGTCCTTACTGAGCAGGGGTGGAGGAGCCACCTGGATTGGGGGCTTCTTATCCGAAAGTTCTACGGGCCTGCCGGCCCACTCCTTGAGCTGGGAGCTGTGGAAATACTTTCTCCATGGCTTGCCCCTTTTGCTTTTGGGATCTCCACCTGGTAAACTGCTGGACTTATTCTGTTCACGATTCTGACTGGACCTTCCCATCTCTGTGTTAAGGAGTGCTTGGAGGCTGAAAACCTTTGATACATTACCACCTGCCCCACATCCCAGACAATGGGCCTTCTGATCCATCCCAGCCTCTTATCCATATCTTCTTGGGCTACTCCTAGGCGTATGGTAGTCTGTCTATGGATTTTTGCAAGGTCACCCACCAACATTTGTATCCATTCCTCAGAGACAGTTTTGTTTTCCCAGGTGCTGGGTAGTTCTGTTCCCAGCCACCAGGACTCTGGCATCTGCATATGCCTCTCTGTCATCACCTGGAAGGGGGTGTAGCCATGCACTGCTTTAGAGCCTCTCAAGGCCATCAGGATCAAGGAAAGACTTTTATCCCAGTCTCTCCCTCTCCGTTTAACCTGCTTTTTCAAAGCTTCCTTTAAAGTTCAGTTTGTTCTCTCTTACCAACCCAGAGGAAGCAGGATGCCCAGCGATATGGAACCTTTGTTTGATCCCTAGAGCTTGGGACAGCTCCTGCATCACCTCCCCCACAAAGTGGGGTCCCATGTCTGAATCAATGCAGCGGGGGATACCCCATCTGGACAGGACAATATTAAAAAGCATCTTGGCTGTGGTGCTAGCTGTATTGGTTTTGCAAGGCAATGCTTCTGGCCATTTACTGAATGCGTCTATAATAACAAGACAGTATTTATTGCCTCTAGTGGTGGTGGGGAGGGGTCCTATGTAGTCTATTTGAATCCTTGCCCAAGGACCCTCAATACGCTGATGCTGGATGGGAGCCTTAAGGGTCTGGCGATCTGCGTTGACCATGGCACATGACAGACAATTATCACACCATAGGTCCACATGTTTTTATCTGGGGGCCGGGGCCACCACCTTGTGTCTTTACCCTGTCTAGAGTATCCTGCTTGCCTCTGTGCCCTTGCTCATGGACAAACTGTATTAGCTCCGCCTGTACATTCCTCGGGATGATCCAATATTTATTACTCTTGGAATCAATACCTCGTTGTCTTTGGCGATGGTGTATTTCCCAGTGCTGTCTTTTCCCCATCCTGCCAAATCCTCTATTTCCTTGTCCCCTTCCTGTAGAGTGCTCAAATCTAGGGTGGTTATTCCTGATTCTAACGTGCTGGCTCGAATGGTGACTAGAGCTATGAGTATCTCAGGGGAGAGTGAGTCCTCTGCAGGGCTGGGGGGCTCATCCTGGGTGGTGGCTTCCTTTGCTAACATGTCCGCTTTACTATTCCAGAAAGCCACCTCTGTAGGCTTTCTAGAATGTCTGGCGGTATGCGCGACCCAAATCAAGCCCATCCTGCTTTTAACTCGTTCTGCAATTTTATTCCATTTGTCTGCATGGGCTATGGGTCTCCCATCAGAAGCAGTCATATTTCTCCCCAGCCAAATTGGGAGCCAAGCTGTGGCGGCTCGCGCCGTCCAGTCTGAATCCGTATAGATGGTGAGGGAGATGTCTAGGGGCTCGAATTCAAGGACAGCCAATACAGCCTGAACTTCAGCTGCCTGGAAAGAGTGAGGGCACGCAAATCCCTTCAATACTTGCCCATCCGGCACCCGGATTGCTGCCCAGCCTGTCTTTGACCGTCCCTGGTCATAAAACGATGACCCATCTGTATACCATACGGCTTTCTGTTGGCTTTTACCCCACTGTACAGACCATTCTATGTGCTGGGGCCCGGGGAGTGGGCAAGTATGCTCTTCCCCTTCTATCAGTAACCCATAGGGAGCGGGGGTTTCTTTCTGTTTCTTACTGAACCCCACTCCCCTTCCTGCCAATGCCAGGGTCCACTGTGCTATTCTGGGGCTGCTAACCTGCCCATCCTGAATTTCGCCTGAGATGGTGTGTGTGTGTGTTGAACTATTACCTTAGACCCCCCCCCCCCAATTATGTACAGCCAATGCTTCAGAGCCCAGACCAAGGTTAAATAAGCCTTTTTGCAGGGGAGAAACCTCTGTTCCACCTCATCAAGCAGCCTGGAGGTGTAAGCTACTACACGCTGCCGCCCCATTTGCTGTTGAGTGAGACTGGCCCCTATGCAAGTCTCTCTTGCTGCCAATTGTATAAAGAAGGGAAGTTTGGGGTCAGGGTGAGCCAATGTTGGGGCTTGTGCCAAATCCATTTTTAGAATTGCCAATGCTTCTTGTTGATCAGGGCCCCAATCCCATGTGCGTCCCTTTTTCAGGAGCTTATACAGAGGTCTTGCCTTGTCAATGAGGAAGTCTATAAAGTAACCTGGAAAAGTTGAGAGTGACCAGTATAGCTCTAAGGGAATGCAGATCTGTGGGTGCATGTAATTTGGAAATCACTCCCACACTCTGGGTATCTGGGGACCTTCCCTCTTCTTCCAAACTGATCCCCCAATACTTCACCTCCTTCTGCACCAAGTCCCCTTCGCCGCCACAATGGCGGCGATGGGGTAATTGTCCCGCCCCCTCCATTAGAGGGAAGGAGACGGGACAGAGATATGCCGGCGGAGCGCGTTAGAGCGCTCTGGCCGGGGAGGTTGTTGCCAGGCAACCTGGCGAGCGGGCGTGAAGGCACGCCGTGCTGAGATGGGGACTAACCCCTGCCCCCTTTAGAAGGGGCGGAGCAGGTCCAGGCCGCGTGGGCGGCAGATCGGGCTTGGAGAGCGGAAAAGCAGAGTAGGCTAAATAGGTTTTGATTGGCAATCGATAATTGGCTACTAATTATAAAATACTGATCTGGAAACAATACTCAGACTGATTTGACAACATACGTATAGATATAGGTACGAATTGGAGGAATTGGAATAAGAGAATTATATCGTACTAATGGGTATAGTTGTCGCACTCAGCGGGGGTCCAGTATGGTTTAGTAGGTTAAATAGGATAGAAATAGATTAAACGAGTCATCTCCTTAAGAGATGGGGAGGTGACACCCAGTGCTAGGTTCTGGCAGCACGCACTGGGGTTATTCCCCTGGGAGGGGTACTGCAGTTTGGTCAGTAAGTACCTGCATGGTCTGCTGACTTAGCGGGTACTCACCTCCTTACTCAAGCCCACTGTTGGGACACTCCCCCTTTCAGCCAGAGCCAGGGTGCTGTCGAAGAGGAGCCTTGTTATGTTGGAACTGGCATGAGAAGGCACATCCCGGCCAGTGCCGAGTTTATAAGAATCAGTTAGCTAAGCATACTGGACCCATATTGCTAATGCAATCACCCACCGTCTTTGAATTGGTTGAATAAAGAGCATGGCCTGATTTAATCCAACACTTGGTCTCTGTGTCTTATTGGGGGGTGCGGCGACAATTGTGCCTTGGTTCTGTTTACCTTAAACCCGGTCTCCTGAATGATTGAGAGTTCCTCCTTAGTTACTTCTTCAGTCCTGTCTCTGTCTGGGGAGTAGGGCTGATGCGGCAGCAGCTTTTACCGCGCCGCGATTCCGTTCCGCTATTTCGGAATTGCCCGCGCCACACCGCGCCATTTCTGCGGATATTCCACTAATTCCGCCGGAATTCTGCAAATCGCGGAATTGCAGAAAAATTGCGGAAAAATCGCGGAAAACCACTATTCCGCGATTTTTTGGCGCTGGCGGAATTGCGGAAATAGCGAAAATGTCATGTTTCCACGATTCCACTAAGTTGCGGAATTAAATAAGCGGAACCGCGGAATGAAACCGCGGAATGAAAGCCTCTGCCATGCCATTCCACTAATTGCGGAAACACTGTTTCCGCCGGAAATAGCTACTGCTGCGATATTCCGCTACAGCCCTACTGGGGAGTGCACTAAAACGCCATCTACGTAAGACAAGACGCACCCCCTCGAGTCCGGCTTCAATTTATCCTACATTCCTGACACCACAGAGTGAAAGATGCTGGGGGATGAATGGAAACCTTGGGGAGTTCTGGTAAAACTGTATTGTTGGTTCTTGTATGTAAACGGAAACTTGTACCAACAGTCTGAATGGAGAGGGATCACAAAGAAAGTGTTCGCCAAATCAATGACAGAGTACCAGCGAGATCCCGCAGATATCGCTGCTACTATCTCATTGTACTTAGCTACCACCGGAGCAAAGGGAGGAGTTACTGCATTTAAAGTCCGATAGTCTACAGTCATCCGGTAAGTCGCCCCATCTGCTTTAATAACTGGCCAGATGGGGGAGTTACAGACAGGCTGCATCTTTACAATGACTCCCTTGCCCTAACAGGCTATCTATTGTGGCTTGAATTCCCTCTTCAGCCTCAGCTGGATACTTGTATTGCCTTTGCGGGGGAGGATCTTACCCTTCAATGAGCACCTCCTCCTCTACCTTCCCGCACTCCGCCTTGTCGTTAATCCATACCCGGGGAAATTCCTGGGTCTATGGATCCTCAGTCAAGGGGAGAACGGGGAGTGGCGCCTTAAGGGCTGTGCAGCGGTATATGGCGGAAACCTCAGGAGGGCCCCATGGGACTAGCCACAGTACCCTATTAGCCAGGTCTACTGTTAGCTGGGACTCCTTCAAAAACAGAGCCCCAATGATCCCTTTTTCTTTTCCATTGTGCACACAACTTTCAAGGGTCCCCTTCAGTTTGCCCAATTCAAAGGGGACCTTTTTTCATACCGGGGCTTCTTGAGTTTCCCCATCACAACCGCTAAGCGCCACAGTTTTACCAGAGGGCTCCCCTGCATTGACCCAGTCTGGGTTCAAGATATTGACGGAGGCCCCAGTATCTACTAAAAGCTGGGCTGAAGTTCCCGGATTCCCAATGCTAGCCCTCACCTTGGGTCTACCCCACCTATCTGGGAGTAGGTTTGCAACTACCTGAGGGGGACCCTTGGGAATCGGGCAGCCCTAGCAGACACTGTGGACCTCCTGCAATACCTGCTCCTGTTCTGGGGTCCTATTGTTATACTCGGGATTCTCCAATCCCATTGCAGCTATTGGCTGGGAAGCACCCCTGCTAGACCCCTGCCCTTACTGTCTCCTCAATTCTGCAGCTGCGTCTAGTAACACTTGTAGGGGCTGCAAATGGTACTGCTTCATGTCTGCCCCCAATGATTTTAACTCCCCACACACATAGGAACGGAGAGTAAGCTCC